>CALYLW010000484.1:663410-673410 GCA_944989445.1 Ampullaceana balthica | reverse complement strand
ATGTTCAGATAGTCGTCAGATGATGACAAATATGAGGTCGTCAGTTTTCTCAGCCAATTAACAGATATTACCCAGAAATTCAACGTAAAAAAATTCACCGTTGGCAATAACATCAATGCGCAGAAATTCACAGTTGAATGTGAAAGCAATGCCAAAAATGCCATCGTTGGAAATGACGGTAATACCCAGTAGGTCACCTTACCTGTGACGGCAATGCACCAAAAGTTCACCGTTGGCTATGATGGCAATGCCCCGAAAGTCACCATTTACTGTCCGAGAAATTTCGAATGTATCTTTCCTCTGTCAATAGTGACCCAAACTTGATTACTAAGTAATAAATAGCCTCTCTAATAAAGTCCATTGCACGTGATCTAATGGATACATTCGTAATTTGAATTTCTTACTCTTGATATTTTAAGTAATACTTTATGACCCTTGCTTACTGGAGGGTTAATAATGTCTAATAGATTTGATGGACAACGAACATTCGAAGAGCAGCCAGTAGAACCAACAATAAGTAAAACAAAATTCAGCAGGAAGTTCCCACGGACATCTTAGGTTTAACTCAGTGGACGGTCACCTCCTAACTAGGCCAATCGATGAGACGAGAAGAGACACATCGATATTCTTACAGCCAAAAGAATGTCCCCACTTGATGGGTAGATGTCTCGCCCCCAACGTATGTGACAACGGTGAGGTATTCAGCTATTGTGTATTTGTGTAGCCAACACATCTCTTTAACCCGTGAGATCTCATGACAAGTGACAACATTTAAAAAAAAATATTGAAAAGCAAGCAAAGAAAAATAAAAGTTTATCAATTAGCTGCTTGATTGTAATATTTAAAACACACGACGTAGTGTAATACTATTATTATTACCACTAGACGCCCCGCGGCGTAGCATACGCCGCAGACTTACTCATGGAGAGTGCAAAGAAAGTGGAGAAAGAACGGGCACAAACTACAGAACGAAGAAATCAAAACAACGCGAGTGAATGTCGGTTTGAACTGCCAACTCATTGTTTGTTTCGAGACATTTTCAGGCGCAATTCGGTACACCCCTAACTTCTATGAAGTCAGTTAAAAAACGATAATCAGTTTAAAATCGGAGTTACAAAATCGATACTCGGTTTTCAAAAAAATAATTTTAAAAAAATATTTAAAAAAATAAAAAATAAAAAAATAAAAATTGCACGCAATTAGTTACACGTGAGTGAGGTGTGGTTCCGTTACTGAAATGTGTAGTTACACGTGAGTGAGGTGTGGTTCCGTTACTGAAATGTGTAGTTACACGTGAGTGAGGTGTGGTTCCGTTACTGAAATGTGTAGTTACACGTGAGTGAGGTGTGGTTCCGTTACTGAAATGTGTAGTTACACGTGAGTGAGGTGTGGTTCCGTTACTGAAATGTGTAGTTACATGTGAGTGAGGTGTGGTTCCGTTACTGAAATGTTTAGTTGTTAGTTGCATGTGAGTGAGGTGTGGTTCCGTTACTGAAATGTGTAGTTAGTTGCATGTGCTTGAGGAATTCCTTAAAATAAAAATATATTTGAGTTTGTAATAATAGTATTAACAAGGCTAGTTTGAAATAATTTCAAATATATTAATTTAAGATGTTTGTTTTTGTTGCTTGATTAACAGGTGATAATAGTCAGCTGGATAGCGAAGTCAATAGTGCGCTCGCCTAACATGCTGGGGGGGGGGCGTGGCATCTAGCCCACGTTAAAGTCACAATAAATATGTTGGTGAATGACTATCGCTAAAAAGTCCTCCGCTGACCAGGAGAGGAGATGGGCGCCGCCAAGGTCTACCAAGCCCCGAGAAAGTTCTGATGGAAACATTAGAACCCACTTACGACCACGAGGTTATGGGACACACACAAAAAAAAAGTTAGCTGAGATCAAATGTAAGCTGAGCAACGGATTCTGTTGACGTGCCTGTGTGAAAACCACTTCTTGTGAAAAATTTGATAAATTCTGCTATTCAATGTCTGGTTGTTTTCACTTGCAATTCTGCCAGGCATATAGTGGCCCCAATCAGAGGCGTCACTAGGCTTGTTGTCACCCGGGGCGGTAGCTCATTGTGTCACCCACTTACGAAAAAAAAAGTACCTATACTCAAGAGATTAAGTTTCTTAGAGCAGTGCTTCTCAAACTTTTTAGTATCTTGGACTGGCAGGAGTTTTACCATTGCACAAGGGACCTGTGAACTATTTTCACTGTACTGACGTGGTAGCAAAATGTTATTTAAGGCTGTTTCTTTTCTTTTTTTTCTTCCTAATTAGTTTTATTGTAGTTTTTTGGGACTGTTTTATTATTACATATTAACTGCATGATGTATTTTTTATTAATACATTTTAGCGTTTAACGCATTTTATAATTTTTTTCTAGATGAAAATAATTTGTTGACAATTTTTATATAAAATCATACACAGTAAAAAATGTTGATTACGGTGTCACCCGGGGCGGCCCGCCCCCCCCCCTTAGCGACGCCCAATTAGAACAAACCTAAAACTCTGCGGCGTCCATTTTGTTGTTTGAAGTGTTTGTTCTACAAGACATGATTTTTAATACTAACAGTTCTTTTAAATATCGTTTCATTCGTTCCAAACGGGAACAATTAGATACAATAGCTTTAGGTATGGTAACGCAGGGACCAATGTGGGCGTGGGATGGGGGCGCGGAGAACAGTTGAAATTGAGACCAAAAGTCACATTATAGACGATCTTATTAAACACAAGAAAGATGAAATAAACTAACTATAGATCGCTCTATTTTCATTTGTCACAATATTCCCAGTGTTTCCCTCCCATTTCCATTATGTTACACATTTTTCTCGATTTTTCTGGCCCGATGCCTGATTTGCTTTATGAATCGGATTCGTTCTACGAAACAATTTAATATTGATGTTAGCAAGCTTTATAGGAAATAATACTGTTGATTCATTTCTTTAGTATGATCATAACATTATGTAAAATTGAATGAGGAAAATACGACATGTATTCACTCTTGCGTCTTGTTCAATGATTATAATTAAATAACCCGTAAAAACAAAGTTTTTGACTATAAATCCCTTATATTAAGTTATATATAAGACATTACTAAAAGTATTGATTATGTTCAATATAATGCGCATCGAATAAACATTTACCTGCTACATAGAGATACATTTAGATAATCTAGCAATGAATTAATTTCATTACAGTACATTCGATCGATCTGAAATTTTGATATAATATATTGTTAGGTTACAAAATTCTATGTACAAAATTTCAGCTCGATAGGATCACGGAAAGTGGGTCATTTTTATTACACGCTTTTAATTAAGTCACATTGTTAGTATGTTGTATCCATCCATCCATCCATCCTTCCATCCATCCATCCTTCCTTCAAAACTAGAAACGTAAAATTATACCACTTCTTATGGTCCTAGAGATCTAAACATTTTACCACAGATAGATCTTGGGTGACAATGCATTGTATCAAAATTTCAGATCGATCGAATGTACCGTATTGAAATTATTGCATTTTTAGTTTATCTATAGTCTATATATAAGCATCGGTACCCGTCTGTTTTGTTGACATCCATGAGTTCACCACGTGAACACAACACCGTGGTATAAAACGTTGGGCGGGCGCTTATGATGTGTTTGGTATAAAAATAAAACAAACCCGTAAAAACAAAGTTTTTGACTATAAATCCCTTATATATGACACATAACTAACAGTATTGATTATTTTCAAACACGACAAACATACAGACTGAATCTGTCGTAACTCAACTTTGCTTTATAACCCTGGGGGGGGGGTGGTAGAGGGGGAAAAGTCTGGTCACCGATTCACTTGACCGAGCTCAGCATGACACGTAAAATGTAAACAAAAGCACGCGGGTACGTCGCTGGGTCGCCTCAAAGCGTCAACTCAAACTTTCACGTGGGAAAAAAACAATAACAAACCGTGAATTTGAATTACATACCTCATATAAGGATAAACTAAAAATGCATTAATTTAATTACGGTACGATCGATCGATCTGAAATTTTGCTACGGTGCATTGTTAGGTGAGACGGGTCCGTGTGCCAAATTTCTGCTTGATCGGATCACTGGAAGTGGGTCATTTTTTACTTTTCTTTTTCCGCCCGCCCAGCTCATGAGATGACGACAGACAGAGATGACCGGCCGCGAAGTTAATATAAGGGATTTAATAAAACAAACCCGTAAAAACAAAGTTTTTCACTATAAATCCCTTATATATGAGACATAACTAACAGTATTGATTATTTTCAAACACGACAAACATACAGACTGAATCTGTCTGAACTCAACTTTGCTTCTTAACCCTGGGGAGAGGGGAAAAGTCTGGTCACCGATTCGCTTGACCGAGCTCAGCGTGACACGTAAAATGTAAACAAAAGCACCCCGTCGCTTCCATGGGTCGCCTCAATGCGTCAAACTCAAACTTTCACGTGGGAAAAAAACAATAACAAACCGTGAATTTGAATTACATACCTCATATAAGGATAAACTAAAAATGCATTAATTTAATTACGGTACGTTCGATCGATCTGAAGTTTTGATACGATGCATTGTTTGGTCAGACGGGTCAGTGTGCCAAATTTCAGCTCGATCGAATCACGGGAATTGGTTCATTTTTGACTTTTGTTTTTCCGCCCGCCCATGAGATGATGAGATGACGACAGACAGAGAGAGACGGCGGTGAAGTTAATATAAGGGATTTAAAATAAAACAAACCCGTAAAAACAAAGTTTTCTACTATAAATCCCTTATATTTGAGTCATAATTATAAGTATTGATTATTTTCCAACGCCACAAATATTTACAGACTGACACCGAGGGATGTCCCCTGTCTTTTAACGGGGGATGGGACGTGAGGGGGTGTCGGCACGACGGTCGACGTCTAAGCGTCAACTCAAACTCACGTGGGAAAAAAAACAATAACAAACCGTGAATTTGAATTACATACGTTATATAAGGAACAACTAAAAATGCATTAATTTAATTACGGTACAATCGATCGATCTGAAATTTTAATACGATGCATTGTTAGGTGAGATGGATCCGTGTGCCAAATTTCAGCTCGATCGGTTTACTGGAAATGGGTCATTTTTTACTTTTGTTTTTCCGCCGCCCAGCCCATGAGATTATGAGATGATGAGACGGCCGCGAAGTTAATATAAGGGATTTAATAAAACAAACCCGTAAAAACAAACTTTTTGACTATAAATCCCTTATATATGAGACATAACTAAAAGTATTGATTATGTTCCAACTCTACAAAAATTTACAGACGGACACAGAGTGATGTCCCTTGTCTTTAATAACGGGGGGTGGGACGTGAGGGGGTGTCGGCACGACTGTCGGCGTCAACTCAAAATCTCACGTGGAAGTGGAAGAAAAAAACAATAACAAACCGTGAATTTGAATTACATACGTTATATTAAGGAAAAACTAAAATTGCATTAATTTGATTACGGTGCGATCGATCGATCTGAAATTTTGATACGATGCATTGTTAGGTGAGACGGGTCCGTGTGCCAAATTTCAATTCGATCGGATCACTTAAAGTGGGTCATTTTCGACTTTTCTTTTTTCGCCCGCCGAGCCCATGAGATGATGATGAGATGATGAGACGGCCGCGAAGTTAATATAAGGGATTTAAAAGGATGTGTGGGCTTCAGACGTGAATTTTAAAGAGTTTTTATTATACGTTTTAAAAAATAGCTGTAAAAACAAAGTTTTCGACTATAAATCCCTTATATATGAGACATAACTCGTGAATGTACATTCTCTTTTGGGTCGAGCCGCTAGGCTCTTAAGACCCGGTTCATTTTATCGCAAGCGAGCCTCATCAAGCTGGGCATCGCCGTAGAGGTAACCCTCTGCAGGTACCGTTACTTCGTCTTCGAAACCCCCGCACAGCTCGGGGCACTCTTCGAGTACGTGTGCCACCGTCTCTTCCGGGTGGTCACACAGCCGACAGGCCAGTTCCCTTCTAGTGTTAAACTTGTACAAGTAGCTTCGTGTGGGACAATGTTCAGTTCTCATTCTAGTTATGAGCGTCTGATTGCTACGTCCAATTTTCCACCAGGAATCGCTTTTGCTCGGTCGTGGCATGTACTGGAATACTTTTCTGACGTGATTCCAGAGGCCCAGCCCTGTAGCCATTTCTCTCGGAAATGGTCCTTAAGCCACGATCTGACCCCCAGCTGGGTCATCGGGCGATCGGGTTGGGGCTGAGCTGAACCTTCTCTCGCCAACTTATCGACCCTGTCTGAATGAGGCTCGCCACTGTGCCCAGTGATGTACTGAAGGACTACTTTTCCGCCTCGTGCTAGGATTTCACCTACTGTTTCCAAAATGACACTGACCGTTTTCGTCTCCAGAGAGGATCGACCCACGGTCTCGAGCGAAAACCGTGAGTCGGTGAAAACTACGACGGTCGGGAAAACCTTTCTTCTTGCTAGACGTCGGCGCACTTCCTTCAAACCCTTGCAAATCGCCTCCAGTTCGGCGTCGTGACTACTGTATGCGGATCGGCACGGCCCTGACAGTTCGATACTGTCAGGTCCAGGTTGAGGGTATTGAATTAGCACTCCGTATCCACTTCTGCCATCCTTGAAACGCGAGCCGTCCGTAAAGACTTTTACCACACTATCGCCATAAGCTTCGATTGTCTTCAGAGTCTCGTCTCGCTGGAGCTCGACGGGACTGGCTTTCGTCACTGCTGTATTTGCCAGTGTTAAACGTAGTTCAGGCAAGTCTGAGCTTTCATGTGGTCCTCGAGCAGGGACCAGTCGCATGCGTTCCCTGTGCTTGGGTATGGGGACTGAGTCTTCTAGTGCGTAGACCGTATCCATGAAGGATGGTCTTTTCAGTCGGGTCCTCTTTACCCATCGGTCTTGTAATTGAAAGCAGGGTTCGTCATGCTCCAACCTACGGTATCGTCCCACCGTGGTCATGATTGCCTTTTCTCGCCTTATCGCCAGGGGTTCTACGTTAGACATAATTTCTACAGCGGCTGTGGGTGTCGTACGCAACGCCCCGCATACAAACCGTAGAGCTTGGTTCTGTATTCGGTCCAGACCCTCTAGGGCCGTACGGCTCGCAAAGGCCTGGACCGGGAGGCTGTAATCAATGGCACCCCTCACACTACCGAGATAGAGAGCTCTCAGTAGTCTTGCATCCGCAGCCCAACTAGTGCTAGCCAGTTTCTTCACCAGGGACAGTTTAGCTGTGGCTTTGGCACACAATTCACGCACATGGTTATGTAGCTGGACCTTCTGGTCCAGTTTGATTCCCAAGTACGTTGGTGTCCGATCCCAATTCAATCTTTTCCCACATATCTGAAGCACCACCTCATGGTTCAGTGCATTCCGTCCATTTGTGAAAATGGAATGGACCGTTTTCTCCGTATTGACTACTAGGCGCCAACGGTTGGCGTAGTCTTCGATTCGATTCAGATCTTCCTGTAGCCTGTTCTGCAGGGTTGCAACGTCCTTTCCGGAACTCCATATAGCCAGATCGTCAGCAAACATGGCATTCTGTGACCCCAGAATACCTTGTAGGTCGTGGACGTAGGCTAAGAACAATGTACAACTAAGGGTGGACCCCTGTGGAAGTCCGTCCTCTAGGCGATCTTCGTTGGATAATGACTCCCCCACTCGGGTCTTGATCGTTCTGTCCGTAAGGAACGATTTTATCCAACTGTACATGTTCGCAGTAACACCTAACTGCTGCAACTTATAAAGTAGCCCTCCACGCCACACCTTGTCGTATGCCTGCTTTAGATCGAAGAACACCGCAACGGTGTGATTCCTCGACTGGAGTTCATTCGTGATTGTCTGAATTAGTCGGAGAGCCTGGTCCATCGGTTGGCGTCCCTTTCGGAACCCACCCTGAGTCATTGGAATGCATTTGGACTTTTCGAGGAACCAGTAGAGTCGTGCGTTCACTAACCGTTCAGCTACCTTCCCCACACACGACGTGAGGGAAATTGGCCGGTAACTGGACGGGTGTTCGCCTGGTTTCCCCTCTTTGGGAATTGGGGTTATTGTGGCCTTTTTCCACAGCTTCGGCAGCGTGCCTGATGTCCAAGTTCTATTTATGAAACCCAGCAGTTTCATTCGGCCTGTCTTGCCCAGATGTTTTAGCATTTCATTGTGAACTTTATCTGGTCCTGGTGCTTTGCCAGCTTGGCACTTGTTGAGTGCGGTTTGCAACTCTGTCATTGTGAAGGGGGCCGCGAAAACCTCTAGTTGAGGGCCCTTACTTTGTCTCCTTGAGACCCTCTTGGCGCATTCGGTCGATTGTTCGGCTAAAATCAGATCTGGCGCCTTTTTTGTTAACCTGGGCAAAGTGTTTGTTTAGCGCTCGTGCGCGCTTAACTTCACTAGCCCTTTGGCCCTTTGGTGTCGTCAAAGGGTTGGAATTCTTTGTCTTCCCCGCGCCAGATAATGCATCTAAGAGCCGCCAAACTTTTCTTCCGTCTACGAGGTCGAGTTTTTCGCACGTATTTACCCATTTCGCCTTCTTCGCTTTGTCGACAGCGGCCCGGACTTCAGCCGTCAGTCTGTTGTACGCCCTACGAGCTTCGGGTGTCTTCAGCCTGGCTGCTTTTTTCCGTGCTTTTGCTCTTTGCTTCACCAATTCTGCCAGACTCTTGTCCCAGTAAGGTCTGAACTTCTGTTTCCCGTTTGTCCTTGGGATCGTTCGCCTCGCAACCCCAAGGATTGTGTCAATAAACTGCCCGTAGGTGGCATCCATGTTGTCTCCTGCAACACCCAGAAGAGCGAGCTTGGTCTCGCTCTCGGCCTCGTACTTTCGCCAAACTGCCTTACGGAACTGCCAATGCCTTCTTTCAAATCGAGGTTTGCCTGCACCAAGTCCAAATTCAATCAGGATTGGTAAGTGATCGCTACCAACTTCCTTTAATACTTCCAGTCTATGCTTCGACTCTAGGTCAGCGGAAATAAGCGTTAGATCTGGGCGGGACTCCGTGCTGTGCCCCGTGTGCAGTAGTGTCGGTTCACTGTCTGCGTTTTGTAGCCTGATGAGATTCGTATTAATACAGACATCCTCGATGTAGCGGCCTGACGCGTTCCGTTCGGCATAGCCCCAGTCAGGAGACTGTGCATTGAAGTCTCCTGCTATTATCGTTTCTTCCAAAAATGACATCTTCCCCAACTGGAAGTGCGATTGGATTTCTGGGCGTATTATAGACGTTCGTGATTGTAAAGCCAACGTCGCCTTTGAAAACTCTCACCGTGAGAGTATCAGTGTTGCTGTAACACTTAACTTCGAGCAGCTCCATCGTTAAATCATTCCGGACCGCTGTGGCAAGACCTCGACATCGCCGGTCACACTTGCAATGGTATAGCGAGTAACCTGTGATATGGAACGGCTTCCCCTTAAGGAGCGTTTCTTGGAACAGTGCTACATCCACTTTCCGTTCGTGGAGTATTTTGGTTACTTCGTGTGCCTTTTGCCTTATGCCACAGACATTCAACTGTAAAACTACCAGGGCTTGTTCAGGATGGCCCTTCGCACCCATACAAGGACGGCCAGTCACCGATTGACCGCTTGGACATGGCCTGTCGTTCGTCACCATGCCTCTAAGAGGGGGGGGTAGCCAACCGACCCGACGTACCACCATCCGCCGAGAAGGGGTTTAGAAGGTCCATTCCGGGACCTGCTTTTTTCGATATATGAACCATAGAATAGAGAGGGGGTAGGCAGAAATCTTCAACCCATTGAGGACGGTCCGAGTGCGTTCCGCCCCTTGCCCAGAGGGTCTTCCTGTCTTCGGCGTTCCTAGCCGGGCACTGTTGAGTATGGGTCTGCTCCCACACCCAGCACCGGGCCTCTCGGTGAGGCCATGCCCCACCCCCCGGTTGTCCGGAGGGTTCCAGTGCGTATGCTTGGCGATTTCGCCGGGTTAGTCAGTTTCAGGTCGCAGCCACTTCCGCAACCCTACTTATCTCCCG
>CALYLW010000484.1:333670-663384 GCA_944989445.1 Ampullaceana balthica | reverse complement strand
AGAGAGAGACATAACTAAAAGTAGTGATTATGTTAAAAGTGTGTCCTTTTTAAAAAAAATATTTTTTAAATATTTAATTATTGACTTTTATTTTTTCCACGGGACCACGACAGACAGACAAGACGGTGAAGTTAATATAAGGGATTTAAAAATAGCCGTGCAATGTATATAACGATAGCTGTTAAATATTTTGAAAAAAAGGGGAACATCTAAACGTGACAGACGATCAAACCAGGAGAGACTAACTAGACACGACAAATAAAGAAAACAAGGCTCACAGAACACCGAGAAGAATCTGCTGTTTTAGAACAGATAGCCTACCTAATATTGCGACCATCAAAGCTATAAAATAAATACATAGACATACACATCTACACACAGCATACATACACACATCTACTTACAGCTTCGTTTACACAGGTTTATACTTAGCCATGTCTTTACTCAAACTCATGAAGAGGCATCCACAAACACACATATACATATTTCCGGACAAAATAACGCAGGTGATCTATAATTTATATACATATATAGGTAGGTCGACAGGCAGACATACATATAAGAAAGATATATTCTATATTACCAGTCTACCAGGTAGTATTTTTTTCTAACTTATTGCATTCTGCAATTCAATGAAAACGTTTGTTGTGTCTATAATCTATAAGATTGTCAAAGCCACTCCGACCTAGTCTTACCGTTTACGTAACTCCCTGGCAGATCGCCATACAACGCTGATATTCTGAGAGAATCCATTAGAGCAAACAGTTCAATTTCCAGAGGTCAGTACCGCTGAATTTGTTTTTTGTTGTTGTTGTTTTTGTTGTGTGTGTGGTTTAATACAGTAATTCTTTTCATCGACTGTAACATGAAATGTGAAGATAATACTTATAATTTCTTTTGACGTAGGCCTATTACACGCTTTTATTTAAGTCACAATGTTTGTATGTTGTATCCATCCATCCATCCATCCATCCATCCTTCCTTCAAAACTTGAAACGTAAAATTATACCACTGCTGATGGTCCTAGAGATCTAAAAATTTTACCACTGATAGATCTTGGATGACAATGCATTGTATCACAATTTCAGATCGATCGAATGTACCGTAATTAAATTAATCAATTTTTAGTTTATCTCTATTTATCACTATTTAGAATGTATAGTCGTCTGCTAGAGTTGACCTCCACGGCTCACTGGTTTCACTCCAGCCCAAATTCCCGTGTTTACATCAAGGGAAGGGGAGATCAGCGCGTTTCAGTCTGTAAATGTTTGTAAATAAAAGAGTGTCCTTTTTAAAAAAAAAGATTTTTTTACATTTTACTTATCACTATTTTACACGCGTTTATTTAAGTCACACTGTTTGTATGTTGTATCCATCCATCCATCCATCCTTCCTTCAAATCTTGTAACGTAAAATTAAACCACTTCTGATGGTCCTAGAGATCTCAACATTTTTCCACATATAGATCGTGGATGACAATGCATTGTATCAAAATTTCAGATAAATCGAATGTACCGTAATTAAATTAATACACTTTTAGTTTATATTTTTTGTCTATATAAAATATTATTACTCGCGTCAATGAACCATGCCTCAATTCGCCCTAGAGGTATATAATTATTATAACTTTAAAAAGTACTATCAACATCAAGTCTTGCTGGCCGAAATATAAGCGTAATCGATTGCCGACATGGAGGGTACGAGGTTCAATTTTCAATTAGGGAAAATGTTTTTTTTTGTTGTGTATTATACATAAATTTGTAATGAATAATCTTTCTTTTTACCACTATCACATTTAAGTTATTGACAATGAAGTTTAACTAATTAAATTGAATTGATAAAATTGAATTTTTAGTGCACTTTCGATATGTAAATAAAAGCGTGTCCTTTTATAAAAAAAGATTATTTTTTTTACATTAGTTTATTATTATTATTAGAATGTATAGTCGTCTGCTAGTGTTGAAAAAGTGTGAGTGTTGCTTGTGTGTTTGGGTAGCTGGTTATCCGATGATATTTGTACTAGGAAAAGCAGCGGTATTGTTTTAAATAAATCAAATTTGTGCCCATTTCTGATACTACTTTTTTGCTACAGAGGTTTTTCCCATTGAATCGAGATAAACTAGTAATCGGAATCGCTTAATATTAGTTTGTAAAAGTTGTAATCATTATTGAATTAATCGCGATCAGCCCGCATAATATAAATATACCGGTATATATATATATATACATACATATATATATAATATACATGTAATATATATATTTAGTGTGTATATATATATATATGTGTATGCGTTTTTGTATGTATCGCATTTTATACACTTGTATAAAGCATTGTGTTCGTATAATGCATGCTCTGTTGTATGTCATTTTGTATGGAATAAAACTAAAGTCATCTTAACCTGTTTTAACTGCAGACAAATCAACAAAATTTATGCATTTCTTTTTGTGTCGTTTCCATTTCCTCCTTGTATGAAGAAATGTTCGAGTGGATGTCAACATAGTTTTGAGTGTAGATTTCAAAGTTTCTCAACGATTTTAATTTACAGTGTCAAACTCCGTTTCAATTTCAAAACGTTTCCAGCAACCATTTCGGTTTCAAACTATATTTCTTTCAGTTTAAGTTTAAGGCAAATTACAAAACATACTTCCTTTTCGCTATCATATTTAGTTCACAAAACCCCCCAACCAACAATGAAATCCGATTGTAAAAATGCAAATTAACCAGTTTTGCAAGCGCCCACAATCACAGCTCTGCGCAGTGCCAGTGGGGGTGGCTCGTTCGTCACTTGTTAGCAACCCCTGAATGGCGCTGACTCTTCACAAAAGCGAATTCTCTTTCACAAAATGGTTTTCCAACATCACTGCATCAATTATATTCAGTAAAGTGTAGCAATAAAGCCGACGTTATAGTTATAGGAGGGAGGTTTAATCGTCGTGTACTTATTGACAGTACATCGTCAAAGAAGTTTCTGTAAGCCATGTCCATTTCTTTCTTAACCAGGGGTACACAAACTTGTGGAACAGTGGAGTTTTTCATTGTCCCCCTGACCAGAGGCGTCAACAAGGTTGGCGTCACCCATGCAGTGCGGTAGCTCATGGCGTCACCTCCTCAAAACTTACCCCATAGACCCCCTTCGAGTCTGCCAGTACCAAATAACGGGAACATACATAATTTTACTCTTTGGTGTCACCCCTTGTGATGGTGTCACCCGGTGCGGTCCGCACCTCCCTAGTGATGCCTCTAATATTTTAAAATAAATCTGGAACAAAATTCCTAAACTTGCTGATGCCATCATATTTTCAGTGGAACAGAACGAACTCAACAACGGGATTATTTAACAAGTACTACCGAAATCAACTTAACCCTACTTTGGTAGACGAGGAAGGTGCTCTCTTGCTTTTAAACGATGACATGGTTTATGCGGTGCTCAATATAGATCAGACTACTCGAGCTAGGCGCGAGGGATCTGTTGATTGCTGATCTGTTGGATTGGAGAACCGTGCCGTGTCGGAAACTTTATTCTAATAAATTTAAGACTAGATTTGCTGCTATGGCTTGTACTTGTATGATTAGATTAAATAAACAATTATTAATTGGAAGAATTAATTAACTCATTAGGATTAATTTATTTTTTAATGAGGTAATATTGCTTAATCAATATTTTAATTGAGGTTGTTGTGTTTGACAAATATTAAAAATTTGGTAAGGGGCCGTCCATAAATGACGTCACGCACCTAGGGGGGGAGGGGGGTCACACTTTTGTGACGTTGCGTGACGAGGGGGAGGGAGGGGGGTTAAAGAAATGTGACGTCACATCAAAAGGGTAACTTTAAATAAAACTTCCACTGAAATATTTGGTCCCTTACAATTTATTTAGTGCCTTTTTTCTCTTTAAAAAAAATAAATCAGTGCTTCTCAATGTGCTGGTCGGTAGGCCAGAAGACGCTGGTAGGCGTATGCTATCAAGACACGAAAATTAAATCTAATTATAATCCATAAGTTTGAGAATCCACAAGATAACAT
The DNA here is from genome assembly GCA_944989445.1 of Ampullaceana balthica. Lineage (NCBI taxonomy): Eukaryota > Metazoa > Mollusca > Gastropoda > Lymnaeidae > Ampullaceana > Ampullaceana balthica. The sequence goes on along the minus strand of CALYLW010000484.1, from coordinate 659,357 downwards.
ATGAAATTGTTACACTGCGTCGTTTGATGTTGACATCAAAGCATTTGTGATCTAACCGCAGCTCCGTTTGGTTCTCTCATGCCCGTTACCACAAAATATACACGTTTATGTATGCGTTACCAGACTCTAGGTCCTGCTCATGTGACTCGGGGATTTGGGGGAGTGTCTTTAGCACCCCCCCCCCGAAAATGCTACTGGTGAGTTTTACAAGCATGACAAGTGTCTAAAAATGTTTTGAATAGGATTATGTGTAGATATTTTAAGTCAAAACGACACGGAATATCCTTTTCTTTTTCTTTAAAAGGGGAGGGGGGAGGGAATCTATTTGATAGAATTAAAAACGTTTTAAGTTTGATATAATTGTTCGATGGTTTTTGATAAAACGCCCCTGGCCATTCTAGTCTTCTAGATCAGTGCTTCTCAAAGTGGTGGTCCGCGGACCGATGCCAGTCCGTGGGCCATCCGCTGCCGGTCCGCAGATGTTCTCAAAAAAAGGACAGAAAAAATTGTCAGTGCACCGGTCCCTGGTACAATAGAAAAAATTCCTACTGATCCGCAATACTAAAAAGTATGAGAAACACTGTTCTAGATATAATGGTAAATGAGCCCATCTAAAATTAGTCAAGTATTCATTAACTTTATTGAATGCATCAAATTCTTGACATTGCAATTCGAGAGGAGAGCAAAACAACTTTTCTTCTTAGCTCAGTTTTTAAGGCATTAATTTTAAATATCACAGAAATGATACGCGATAAAGACAAGTCATGTGGATTAAGATTATTGTCACTCGTGTCAATTTAAATGAAAGTAGGGTAGATTTAGGTGTCTTCATATAGTGCGTAGGTAAGAAATCTACATAGTTGTCAAATTTTTAAAAAATGCATTTTCTGGATGGAACCTGTATAATAATGGGCATATGTTCCAAGCGTACACGTACACATGACGTATTTTAATATATCTAGCGGATTGTAGTGGATGTTATAAGTCCCAAATGAGTCTGCATTACCCCCGAGAATTCCCTTTTTGACCCCAGTTCAGGTTATTTACCTCTGTTCGCCGACCTCTGTCTTACGGGATGCCCGTCAGTCAATTGAGGGATTTTAAAAAAATACATTTTAAAAGTGTTATTTTTAAATAATTTTTTTTCTAAACAAAGACGTTAACCGTGATGATCAATAGTCAATGTTTAATTTATATTCATTAAAATAAAATATAATCTAAGGATGTTAACACAGTTCGTTTTCTGAAGGCCGGTTAAACGTTTTTAAAAAAAAATGATTCACGTGGGTCGCGATATTACAATGTAGATCTTCACTAAATAAATAATAAATGCTTAAATGACAATAAAGGTGTTTTGAAATAACTTTTTTCAAATAGAAAATAAAGTGGGTTTTAAATTTTTTTTTGTCAAAGATTTGTGACGTATTTTTAGAGGGGGGGGTCTAAGTTTTTGTGACGTCGCGTGACGAGGGGGGCAAAAATCGCGTGACGTCATTTATGGACGGCCCTTAATATTATTTGATCAATCTTATAATTGAGGTAGTACTGCTTGCACAATATAAATGATGTAGTTCAATTGACAAATATTATAAACTAATTACGACCGCCGGCGTAGCATACACCGCAGAATCGCTCATATTAATAGGTACTGCAAAGACATGGGGAAAGAACGGACACAAACAGCAGCTCGAAGAAATTAAAAAACAACGCGCGTGAACGTTTGGGGAACAGCCGACGCATTGTTAGTTTCGAGAAACGCGCACTGTGGTTAGCTACCTGCCCCCCCTCCCCGCCCACCCTAGCTTTTCCAAACATTCGTCATGCTTATTTGCACTCGTCACTCGTCTTGTGCTTGTTCTGGTGAATTATATATACAGATGAGTTATGAGGTACAGTAGGCCATTCCTATGTATTATAAATAACTCGGTTAAGTTGTACACATATTATAGATTATAGAGGATGAAATTCAATTGTTGCAGTAAATTGATTAAAAGTTACTTATGGAAACGCTGAAGAGATGTTATCAGATGCCGTACTGATGTGAATTAATTATGTCGGCAACAGGCATAACACGTCAGTGGGTAAAAGAAGGGCAGGTTACTGACCTGCACGTGAAACACTCTACGTAAGTGGAAATTGTTGGGCGTGCGTGCGTGGAGGTGGGGTAGGGGAGGAGAGAGAGGAGAGGAACCGCATTTAGCTACGTGCTGCGAAGTTTTCGATGCCAGCTACCTGACTCCCTGTGTGGAACGAGGTTATGTGGTGGGTTGAGGTGGAATGTATGGAGGGCCGACATCATGGTGTGGGGAAGATGTTCAAATCACAGCAGCTCACAGGTTGGTTGACGTGTACAGCAGACTACTGCGTACTTTGAACATTCGCAAATATGAGGAAATCTAATGTATGAAAAGAACAACGTCTCCTGATGTCTTCTAGGTTATTGAATGTTTGGCCAATGTGTGAAAACTATGCTGATGAATAAATGCCCAATCGATGTCAGATTGATTTATATATGATTGAAAAATTAAACATGCACCGTTCGTCATTTAGATCAATAGATATGATTGAATAATTAAACATGTACCGTTCGTCATTTAGATCAATAGATATGATTGAATAATTAAACATGTACCTTCGTCATTTAGATCAGTAGATATGATTGAATAATTAAACATGTACCGTTCGTCATTTAGATCAATAGATATGATTGATGATTTCCCACACTTTTACTTAAATGGCGTATTGAAGTGTCTGTCTTTCTGATGTTTCCCTCATACTGAGATTTCGTAGGAAGAAGAGAAATAATGAACAATTTTAAGAGACAGCCCATGAAATCCGTGGCTTTCCATTGTGGCTAAAACATGCTTATATTATCTCAGACATTGTGGCTAACACATGCTTATATTATCTCAGACATGCAAATGGAGATTCTGCCATGCCAACATATTTTGTTAAAATCCGAAAGAAATCATTTGAAGTGTTAATCGTCTCTTATAACAAATTCCAATAGAACACGTTTCAAAGTACGAACTTCCCGTGGAACAAAGTCTCATAGAACACACGTCCCATAGTACGAACACTTTGAACAAGTTCTCCTTCCCAGTCCGGGTCAAGCAAGAACGCTCCAGCTTCAGTTGAATCCTATTTCTTTCACCCAAGGTTAGTCCAACAAAGGGCAGCTCATTCCAGCTCTGACTTCGCAAAATTTTTTTTATCCTCCCCCTCCCCACCATTGTGTATGTTTAAATATTGTGTGCTTAGCCCCCCCCCCACCCCCATCTTCAATTCTTGTTTATATACAGCTTAACATTAGTTATATCTCTCGTGTCTTTCCATTTCTGAATCGGAGCTATCACCCTAGATTGGAACAAATGATGCGATTTATCATAGATGTCTATAGAACCGAAGTTCGTTCTTCAAGTTACCACTGTACATTCATTCTCTCACAAGAAAATGCATTCATTTATCACAAAACCCGCGCCTTTATTATTATAAGCCTTTGATCAGTTGAGAAAAAGAAGTGGGAAATAACACATTCAAAATCTGCCCAATGTTATTAAATCCTTTATATTAACTCGTGGTGTCTGCTTGGGGTAGGCGGGCGGTGCCGAAAAAATTTGGATCGATTTTAACCCACTTCCTCGTAAGTTAGCGAGCTGAAAGTTTGCAGGCAGACTCGTGCCGATGATAAAAATGATGTATCAAAATTTCAGATAAATCGAATGTACGGTAATTAAATTAATGAACTTTTAGGTTATCTTTATTTATCTCTATGTAACATGTTACATTTTTTGCTATAGTGTCGGGGTGCGTATTATATTGAACAACCTTTCACGTCACGCAATAAGGTGCGTATTTTATTGATAATAATTTTTATAAACATATTCCTGATCGGTGCGCATTATATTAAAAATGTTTTACGACACATAACTACAATTTTGTATTTTTGGATTGTCTTGCGCTGCGTATTATAATGAACATTCTATAAGTTATGTCTCGTACATAAAGGATTTATGATTTATAGTAAAAAACTTGTTTTTTTACGGGTTTTTTTATTTTAGAAACTCAAGTAAACATTGTTGGAGTCCAACAGTTGAAATAGTTGAATGAGTATTGAGAATAGCTCAGTCTTGTGCCAAATTTAGTATTCTCTATTACAACCAGCTTTTACAAATCACTGGTCCTATTCACCACTGCTGGTATTGTGGACTCCAATATTGATCTATTTTAAGCTCAAAGTATCACAAGCAACAGTGATAACTCGGTAGAAAGAATACAAATCATGGACGTACCAGGTACCGGTGCACTATTTTCCTTGCACTGACAACTTATATTGTCCTTTTTTTTTAGAACTTCTGCGGACCGGCGGCGGATGGCCCTCGGACCGGCACCGGTCCGCGGACCACCACTTTGAGAACCACTGTCCTAGGAGAATGGATAAAGCTAAGCCCCCTTGTGAGGGCCTGAGTGCTGAGTTTTCTAAATTTGTTGAAACACCGGGACAGTCAACTTCCAAATTCAAAGTTTTTTTTTACCAGACAAGGTCAAATAGCTACATCAAAAACAACAACATTTAAAAGACAAAGTGAAATAAATGACTAGACTAGAGGAGTTACATAAACAAATAAAACTTTTGATACTTTTTTTTACAGAACATAATATGTCAATAACAACTAATTAATAAATAAGCAGGTATTTAGGTATAGAGGAAACAAAACAAAGTCTATTATAACAAACAAAGCGGCCGTCCATAAAGTACGTCACGCTACGAGGGGAGGAGGGGGTCTAAGAAAGTGTGACACTTTGTGACGGGGGGGGAGGGGGGGTCAGGCCATGTGTGATGTCACACATTTATTTTTTTAAATTTTTTTTTCTAATTTATTTATATTTTTTTAGTAGAATTTAAATAGCTTTAAAAATTATTTTCAAAATATTTTTAAAAAATTAGAATTAGTTTTATGTCAAAATAGCATGAAATGCGTATCTCCTGATTGTGTTCTTCATAAATCTGAATTGGATGCAGCAGGACTAATATTACAAATGTAAGGATCAGGTATGGTTTGACAATCATGTTCGCACCAGCCAATACTTCACTTGTTAAATATCAGGTCATGAAATGTTGCGACAAAACAAGAAGCTCATATTTCAACGTTTTACCTTCAAGATTCTTCCCCTCCTCAAATCCCAATCAACCAAATAGTTGATGGACTCAAAGCTTCAGAAAGATGCAGATTCTCATAAATGTCATTCCTTGATTGTAGCACAAACTCTCAAATTTGATGACATTATGCCAAGATCAACAGGAGTTTTCAAAGTACAACCATATGATTACCAGCTTATTTGATCGACTTTGCAAAGTAGGTCACTTATATTTAGCCTCACAAACAATTTTGAAAAAACATACAGGACAACACAGAGCTCGGGCTCAGGAGAATGTGCCCACCCAAACTGTTCCAGAATCAACTCAGATAAAAAGCATCCGTCCTTTGAGAATCACTTCTAGAAGGCAAAGAGAACCTATGGCAGTTATTGCAAGAAGAGAAAATGCATATACAGAGGCTGTTGAGTGGCTAGATGAGGACGAGTTGATCTGTCTGCAATTATCCTTCCAGGAAACGATGATGGTGAAAGAATGATGTCAGTCGTAACTATGGATGAAAACTTCATTTCACCGTTGTAAGATGATGTCCAGTGAATATTTTTGAATGAAACATAATTCATAGGACCATAATAAACAGATATGACCATAATAAACAGATTCAATATAGCACAAGAGTTGGTCACATAATTTGTCAATCTAGTCTTTTTTTTTAAAAGTCAAATTGTTTTGTTTCTTTGTATTATTTAATCTCTGGGTGAGGTCAAGTTTCGCTAATCTACTTATTATCCTGTGTCAATAGATTGCATAATCGGAAGATTATCTAAAACTTAACCTCACTCATTGTAAATGAAAATTTAGCAGAGAAATTATGTGTATTATACAATTGTCAAGTGTAATTTTTGCAATTTTTCTTTTCAAATTTGATCTAGATTGAGTTACTATTTCATTGAATAACTGTGACAACTGTTGCCAATTTACTATTCTACTATTAAAGTCATTTTAATAATATGATAGTTCTTTTAAGTGCGAGTGTACGGGATTTCGGCTCCAGCTCCGGCAAATCCGGCTATTTGAAAAAAATCCGGCTCTGGCTTCGACTCCGGCAGGTTTCACTTTATAAATCCGGCTGGCCGGTAGATTCCTAATTTATATATATATATTCATAATGGCTCCGGCAAATCAGGAATCCGGCCATTTTAAGAAATCTGATTTCGGCGCCAGCCGGATGTCACTTCATAAATCCGGACAAATTCAGCTCCGGCCGGATTTCAAAATTTTGAATCTGGTACATCCCTACTTTTAATTGGAAAGTTTATATTTTAATACAGTTTAATGGTGAAGTTTAATTTAAGTATTAAATTAAATATTTTAATTAGGTGTTAATTAAAAAATTTTTTCGAAAGTGTGACGTACTTTGGGGGGGGGGTCCAGAGATTTGTGACAGTTTGTGACAGGGGGGGAGAGGGGGTCAAAAATGGTCAAAAATAGCGTGACGTACTTTATGGACGGCCCCAAAGTCTATTATAACAGACAAAATCTATTAGAAGAAACAAAAATAAAGTCTATTATAATTAACAAAACAAAGTATATTATTACAAACAAAACAAAGTCTATTATAACAAACAGACAAAATCTATTATAAGAAACAAAAATCAAGTCTATGATAATTAACAAAACAAAGTCTATTATTACAAACAAAACAAAGTCTATTATAACAGACAAAGTCTGCAAGGACCAATACATTTTAATCGTCTACAAAATAGAGGTGAAACTATCATATAACAAACAAAAGAAGTAAATATTTTATATATTAATTATTCTTTTTTTATACAATTATCACAATCCCAAATTTGATAAGCGTAATCTCAAACCAATTTGTCCCTGCATGAGATATTAATAGCAATAGAAGTTGTCCTACAAAGCTATAGGTTAAAGTCTAAGAAATCAAACAGTCCATGATATCAAGCCATTTATTCTCTCATTAATCAGGCATGTGTTGGCAGTAGCAAGTGCCAGACTGAAACAAAAATAACATAGTATCATAGTAGCAACAACAATTATTATTTATCTCGAGGCATTCCTTTTCAAACAGCCCACAACATCTGCTTTTGTTACCAAACGATTCATACCCTAACCCTTGAATGCTTCACAGTCAATAGTTCTCAATAGGCGAGGGCGATCCTTCACAACATGACTTATTTGTAACAAAATAGAGATGAAATGTTTGGACCATCAGGCATAATTAATCACCAGGAGTATTAGCCAGATTTAAAAAAAAATTTGGGGGTGGGGGGGAGAACATTAATGATGACCATTAGTTGGCCACTTAGCCTAACTAGGACAGTTAACTGAAATATTTCCCCAATGTCATTCTATCTACCTCATAATTTTAAATCATTGGGTAAAGCAAGGAAAATACAGTACTAGATGTAAAATGAGAATATAGCCAATATCTATAATTCAGACATTTCCCGGCTTTTAGATTCCACACATCAGTTATAAAGGATTGTCTTTCGTGAACAACACATAACATAGTTGAATGATAAGGGGAAAAACAGTCCGGATTTTAAAAGATTAATATCATTGGGTAAACAATTGTCCATGAACGTCAGGATCAAGCCAAAGATTGAGACCGAGAGGTATGAATTCAAACATTTAAAATGTGAGAGGGGGGATGTGAAGGAAAGGGGGGGGGATATGAAGGAAAAGGAGAGCAGTGAAGGAAAGGGAGGGATGTGAAGGAAATGGGGGAGGGATGTGAAGGAAAGGGGGGATTTGAAGGAAATGGAGGATGTGAAGGAAAGGGGGGATGTGAAGGAAAGGGGGAGGGATGTGAAGAAAAGGGGGATGTGTTGGAAAGGGGGAGATGTGAAGGAAAGAGGGGGATGTGAAGGAAAGAGGGGGATGTGAAGGAAAGGGAGGGATGTGAAGGAAAGGGGGGATGTGAAGGAAAGAGGGGAGGGATGTGAAGGAAAGGGGGGATTTGAAGGAAAGAGAGGGAGGGATGTGAATGAAAGGGGGAGGGATGTGAAGGAAAGGGATGTGAGGGAAATATTGATTTAGCGAGGGGAAAGGGATGTGAATAAAAGGGAGTAACGTGGGAGGGATTTAGAGGAAGTGTGTGAAGGGAATAAAGGGATGTAGATGGAAAGATTATGATTAAGAAAAGAGACGAGTTTGTGGTTCATCTAAGAAAGATGCAAAGAATGGTTTAAAAAATTAATGTTACATTAGTTACATTTATTAGACATTTCATCAGACAATTAAAAAAAATGTATATGAGCGATTTGAGAGTGTTTATTGTATGCATGCATACATTATTGGTGTCTGCCTTGTTGGTGCTACGCGTTTTGTTTATTTTCGCCTGTTGCCGTTTTGTAACACTTCTGATAATTATATTGTAGAACTTGCGAAGGTCGTCAACTTTGTCAGGGTCGTGAGATTTAGTTTAGTTTCCTCTGTGAAAATCTGACACTTGACTGGTTGAATTAGAAATCTAGTCTATAACACAGAGATGAGAGATGTACATCCAATGTTCCGTTGGTCAGTTCAATGAGGAGCGGGTCTCTAGGGTTAAGTTGGGCATGGGCTGTGGGTCAATTTGGAGGGCGAGTGTGAGGTCTTTGGGTCATGGGGGCAACTAAATAGTGCTAGGTGTTTGTGGGGTTGTAAGAGCTAGTCTCACATCTGAGTGTTGGTGCTACTTGATGACTTGGCTGCCGTGACAACGATGAAGAGATTTCAGATGCAGTTACTTAGAAACAAGGTAATTATACAATCCTTTTCAGTGGGTAAATTGAGTGGCTTCCTAGGGCCGGATTGCCCAATAACTTGTGATTTTTAACGTGTAACAAAACAACACACAAACATTTTAAGATCAATTTGTTTAGCTTCAAAGCCTTATATCGTTTGTGAAAATAAATCACATAAGAAAATTGACTATGGGCAAAGTTTTGTACCCACCCATCTTCTACGCCTTCATTTTTTGCACAACTATTTTGTTTATATCATGCAAAACCAGAGTGCAGTGCAATATTTTCCCCAAGACAAGCATTGTTTACCCGTCATTGCTAAAACAGAGCAATTAACCAATAGGCCATCATCGAATGGCGCAAATGTACACAGTTACAAACAGCTTGGCAAAACTCCAAACACTAATGCAAAATTACAGTCTGTCCGGCTAAATTATAGCTGCGAACATTTTGCCTTTAGTTGAAATGTGACAGAAGCGAATGATAACGGGGAGAGATCGACCCACCCAAGGGGAGAGATGCGAGATCGACCCACCCAAGGGGAGAGGTCAACTAACCCAAAGTGAGAGGTCGACCCACCCAGAGGGAGTAGTTGACCCCACCCAGAGGGAGAGGTTGACTCACTAGGAGGAAGAGGTCAATCCACCCAGAGGGAGAGACTGACTCACCGTAAGGGACAGATCGACCCACCCAGAGGGAGAGACTGACTCACCATAAGGGACAGATCGACCCACCCAGAGGGAGAGACACACACCTTGGTTGCGAGACTGACCCACCGAGAAAGAACAGGAGAGAGAGACTGACCCACCAGGAATGAGAGAGACTGTCTCATAAGGAGAGGGAAAGACTGACCCACTGAACTTAAAAACTGTGCAACTGTTATATTTATATATTAATATCTGTTTGTATTTATGAATAAAACTTTGTATAAATATAAATGATATAACTTTGATTTTCAGTCAGATATGATCTAGGACTCCTCTTACGCTTAGATTTGAACAGACAAATACATTCTCATTTGAATGAATTCATTCACCAACATGTAAAAAGATTTAAAGCCATCTGTTTCCAGCCATTTTCCCCTGCCCCCACCATCCCAGAAGAGATGTTTCGTTATTGTGATATAATATATTCATCCTAGAATCAGACACATAAATACCTCAATAACACTATGCAATGGTTAATATTAACATAACAATTTCATAACTGACATTTTTAGCACGTACACAGGAAGTCTGGTATAAAAATCACAGTATTTTGTCAAGATTTCAAAACAAGTATCACTGGCGGATGTAATACATTATCACCAGTGAGAATAATTTAATACATGTATCACTAGTGAGATTAATTCATGTATCACCTGTGAGATTAATTCATGTATCACCAGTGAGATTAATTCATGTATCACTAGTGAGAAGAACCGATTGGCTTTTCGGCCTTCCTCGTGCTTCTAAAGGTTGATTTCAAAATCGTTATTTCATGCTTCTTATTCATGGTAACACTGGTCCATGCTACAGCTGTGCTAGTGATAATTATTCCTGGGAACTACTAGTAGTTAAACTACTGAGACAATTCCAGGATCACTAATGCGCATAATGCAAAATCAACTTTATTCAACTAATACTAATACAGTTTGACTAATGAAAGATTATCACAAATGGCGTTCACCATACAATGTATCGGGACTGTCATATAAAATAAACATTATGCCTAGCTACAGTTTTCTTGCTGGCGTCATCTCTTGTTTCTTAACACCAGTCACGTCTCCTTCACTCCAAGATCGTCCTCTTGTTGCTCAAACCAGAGACGTCCGTTTGATTTTTTTTAAATTGAAGATACATTTCATGGATGATAAGTTTGAGAGCCATCCGACCGATTCGAAACAATGCAAGACAAGTGGCCTTCACCGCCACTGGGGTAAACGGTACACAGTTGTCTAGGCGGATACCTCAGCCACAGGTTAGCAGTGGACTCAACGCTACGAGTTGGATGACAGGGCAGCTGATGACCGTGGTCCAGTGTGATAAACCTACTACATTTTTTAACAGATAACAAGTAATGAGATAACTACTTGCAAAAAAATAATAATAATAAAAAACAGTAATAAATTAGTAAATAAATATTTTTTTAAAAAAATTCAAAGTCTTTAGGTTTCCCTACAAAGTAACTAATACCAAAATGTTGACATGCAAGTAAATCACACCTATCTCTAGTTAACTACACACGTTCTCCTTCAAATACAGATAAGGGGACCAGAAACTGGCCCTTTTGGGATCTGTTCTAATTTCTAAAGGATTGCAGTTCAATCCAACATTTCAGTACATGACATCCCGTTTCAGTTCTGTTCAAGATACCGCTCCATTTCAAACACACTACTGCATTTCAACACACCATAACTGTTCAAAACATCGTAGATGTTCAACACACCAGTGCAGTTCAACACGCCACTCCCCACACAGGCCTCCGTGTATCCAACGATTTTCTCAGAAATGATCTCCTCTTCCAAGAACGGAAGATGGGAATCTCACCCATTCCGGTTAAAACACTGAGACTAGATGTCATCCTACTTGTGGTTCTTTGAAGTCGTGGTTGTGTGGTTTGTAGTTGGCTGTCCACTGCGTCTACAGGAAGTGCATCCAGGCTGTCTCGTTATCGGTCGGGACTGTCTTGGCGAAGCATTCGAAGACATAGTTATTGCCGTCATTGCTATCCCAGTACTCGGTGCCGCCTGCATTGTAGGACACCGCGAATTCCAGTCGCGAGCCCAGCCCAAAGAAAGGCGGTGCCACTATACTGAAAGAAAACCGGTCGGTGGGTCCGTCACACGAGTTTTGGACATAGCTGGCCGCGATGTCGTGGAAGGTCGCCCACCCGTTATGCGTGTACCGGACACGGACGCTTTTGTGGAACGAGATGTTAGAGACCCGGACGAAGCCGGTGATGGTCAGATCCGTGATGATGGCGTTCTCCAGGCAAACCTTCTGGGTGATGACCTTTTGGAAGAAATTGTCCGCCGCTCCTGGCTGGTTAAAACAAGCGCACAAATACTTGGAGCCAATCTCTTTCCTCTCCTCCCCCAGACCCGCTTTCAAATCTGCCATGGCGGAGGCGGGAATTTTGGGAGGCGATTCCATGTTGAGGACGTGGCGCACCGACTCAAGATCCAGACCCATGGCGTCTGCAAAGCGCACTACTTTTTTTCTGTGCGGGGTCCCCGGGGGTGTTTTGTTGGTTTTAAGAGATGAAGATTTCCGTAAATTGACCCTGTTGAAGTTGAACTCACTCTCCGAGTACAGCGGACTTTCGCTGAGATCCGTCACTGACGTCACTTCCTGAGACTCCTCCCCCTGGGTATCGGTGATCTGAAGTTTTAACTGACATCCTATCCTGATGGGAGATGACCGTCCCGCTCGACTAAGTTTAGAAAACTTGAGTCCGTCCTCTTCGTCCGAGTCACTGGCCTTGCTGTCCAGACTCCTGGAGGACGCGCTGCTGGTGGCTTGGTCATCGCCGTACAGATCCTGGGTGATCTTGTGGAGATCAGAAGCCGCCCGGTTGATGGCTTCCTGCAAAGTCATTTTTCTTGCGGGCTCTTGTGTCGACTCCTCCTCGAGGTCACCCTCCTCAGGGCTCAGGAACATGGAGTCGGCCGACACGCACGTGTCGTCACTGACCTCGCTTACCGTTGTGGACTTGTCTGCCGTGTCCAAGTCATCCATGTTGACGAACACACCCTCCTCACTAAAACCATCCGAGTCCGGGGAGCCGTAGGGGACCGATCCGTCGATGACGTCATCCCTAGCGGAACTCCCGGGCTTTGGCGAACCGATGGTGACGTTTTCTTCATCATCCTCGGAATGGCGTTTGGGGAAAACTGTTTTGGCACCATACCCGTAGGGCTTCAGTGAGCCGGGCGCGGTTGTCATACCCGCGGGGCCCGCGTTGTGCTGGTCACGGCGGATGCTGTCCTGGTCGTTCAAGTCACTGTCCGGCCCCATGCTTTCGCGGTCAGGGCTGTCGCTGTTACTGCTGTGTTCTTCCTTTTTGTGCTTCTCGTTGACTGCGAATCCCCGATCCATGTCTTCGCCGAGACTGTCTGGACACTGCAGCCCGACACGGGTGAGAGCCTCGCTCACCTGAGAGACTCCATCCCCGTCCACACTGCTTCCAATCTCCCTGGCTGAGTTCATAGACTCATTGGGGGGAGATCGAAGCAAGGTGGTCAACTTGGACGCGACCCTAGACGCAGGGGCGAGAAGCGAGGAAGGCGACAACAAAGGCGAAGATGTGGCGCAAACTGAGGGTGACGGACCCGTCGCTTTAGCGAATCCAGAGGCGTAGATAGAAAACGCGCTGTGAAAAGTGGGCGACTCCGGTCGAGTGTAGTCCGGTGTACTGTTGGCCGAGTGGTTGGGATTAAAGACGTCGATATTGTTGCTGACGCTGCAGTTGACGGAAAAGTCCTGGGCTCTGATGACTGACAGCAAGCCAATGGTCTCCTCCTCCACGTCAAACCTGCTCTCCTGGTTCTGCTCGTGCTGGATGAGTCTGTCTATCTTCGGATTGTACACGTAGTGGGCGCTGACGCTGTAGCGGTCAAGGTAACTGTCCTGCACGTAGGACAGGTTCCTGGGCAAGGCGACGAATGTGTTTTCTTCGGTCTCTGGGTCGATGGGGTCATTGCACGCGCACGGACAAAAATACATCGTCGGCCGACGATGACGTGTGCATGAAACCACCGCGGAGATGTACGGTAGATGCCGCCCGACCGATGAAACTAAACTCCCGACTGTTGATGGATTGGAATGTGGCAATGAGTGCTGGTGCCTGATACAGAGCGGAGCGCCCCGCCTCCAGATAAACAGTACGCCCCAGTCTTGAGAGAAGTAGATCAAACGACAGTGAAAAATCAACAAGCTGATGGATCCTTCTGATCTAACGTGGATAAACACGCTCTGTATTAAAACGCTATCCTCGCAGATTTAGACATGGCTTCAACTAGGTTGAGGGAAGACGTTTAGAAAATTTCTCATCGGATCACAAAGAAGATCTCTCTGAGTTTGTGAATAAGATGACCAGTGCGTCGATAAACTGACCCTTTTCTCAGAAGAAAGATGGTTGTTTGGTGAGCTCACGCAATGACATCAACGTTTTACCGGGTTGTCATCGGTTCGAACCTGTAAAATACAAGAGAAGATTGATGTAATGATCTTAAACTCAGGGTGGAGTAGGTTCAGATATTAAGAGGCTTTCGGAAAGGGAGGTGTAGAGTGATAAATTGCAGGAGTAAAAGAGAATATGACAATGGGTAAAAAATGTTTTAAAGTATCAGGGGGACAGAGAAATAGACAGAGAGAAAAATAAGAGGGAGGGACAGAATGAGCCAAACAATGGAATTCTCTTCCATTACACATACGTAGTATTCAAACAACCAAGTCCTTCAAGACTGCACTTAAGACACATCTTTTCAACATTTATTTTCAAAATTAATGAAACAACATTTCTTGTAAATGATTAACGCAGCTGTAGCTTTTGTATAATGTACTGTAATTTTTGTGTTTGTTATGATATGAAAGTTAATTTAATATTTATAGGTATGTTATTTCTTTCATGTAAAGCACCGTGAGCCCAGTTCCTTACTAGGATACAGCGCTATATAAATAATCAATTTATTATTATTATAATGGGCAGAAGATATGTACCATCAAAGTATCAAAGGGAAAAAAATGTTTGCGGTACAAGTGCTTGATGTATCAATATTCACTCACGACATGCTTTTGATATATCAATATTCAGTCCTGACAAAACCGTGATATATATATAAATATACTAGCGTATCACCCGTCAAAAATGACGGAAGTTTTCAGCTGAAATCTATTTATTTTATGAAAAATGAACTTTTTTTAGGGCGCCTACGGCGCCGACCTTTTTTAAAAGCCCAACTAACTTGTCCTTGTTTGATAAATACGAAATATTAAACTTTCTGAAATGTACACAAAGTATTTTATAATAGGGGTTGTAGGCGTGACATTGCAAATTATATATGTTTATTATGCATTACTTCTCGGCTCACAATTTTAGAAGAACGGAATATTATTAACGTGGCTCGTTAATTCTCTATAAACCTTGATTAATAATTCTATACGAGGCTTATTAATTATATAAGTTGCTCATTAAGTCTATACGTGGCTCATAAATCAATTCTTTATGTTGTTCATTTATTATATACGATTTAAATTATAAGTTATAGAAAAAAATAAAAAATTAACACACCTTTTCGAAGAACTTTAAAAATACCTAAATATTCAAACATTCCAAATTTTAATTGGGTACATCAACAACATTTGTTATCACTGTTATCCCATCTTAAACCTCATCACTTCGTTTTTAAGTTTGAAAGATAATTTTCGTGGCTAGACTAGACTCATATCAAAACGGATGTTTATTCGTTCATTATATGCGTGCGCATCAATAAGCTGCGCACCAAGAAACTTGGCGTCAATTCATTCAAAGTCCTTTTAGCAAATTTAAAGAATTACACAATGTTTTAAAAAATTTCTGAATTAAGTACTGGCTGGGAGAGGCGCTGGTTTAGCAATGTGTCTACCTTCTCGCGAGTTAAGAAGAGTGGAAAGATTTTCTTTTAACATTTAAGATAACGATAGAGATAAAAACACATTTTTGTTTGGCATCTTATCTTATCTGTTTACAGACGCTCCTTCTATACAGAAGATTATTGCGTCCTACGCTTATCTATGGTTTGTGTTTAGTCCTGCATTTTTATTAGAGATTTAAATGTTGATAAAGTGTTGGTTTTCCTGGATTCTTCAGGCAACCCATTCCACGCCCTAATTCCGGACGGGAAGAAGGAAAACTTGTATGTGTTTGTTCTTGCATACGGAATAAGAAAGGTGTTTTTATCCTTATGTCTATCGGAGGGTTGTATTAAGTTATCTTTGTGTTGTATTTCTAAATTAGAATTAATTGCTTTATGTATGATTACTACTTTGCTCTTAGTTCTTCTATCCTCTAGTGCAGCGGTTTTCAAACTTTATTTTTATTGTACCACTTGGTAAAAAAATCAAATTTTGGCGTACCACATGCAGCTAAAGTCCGATAAAAAAAGCAGCAGGTGGGCACGAAGTCCCCTTGCAATTAAAGAAAACATCATACAGACATACAGTACGTTATAGGTATGGGTACTAACTAGGCCTATAAAGGTAAACTTAGACATAGAAAAGTTAATATTTTATTTTATGGAGCTCATTCTGAGTATCAATAAAAAATGAAAATAGAAATGTTAATGTGAGCTGTGAGCTTGTTTAGACGCACACAGATTTGCAATGTCAGGTTTTATGTTTGTTAATTTTAATCGCAAATCTGGTTCAAGTTCAAGCTTTGTTCTGTATTTATTTTTTATTGCAAGCATAGCTGAAAACCCAGTTTCACACAAATATGACGTGTTGAAAGGAATCAGAAACTTTAAAGCTCGATCAGAAATTAATCCATATTCATTCCTTCGCTTCAACCAGAAATCGCACAGCATGTCTTTTTTAAATTCGTTCTTCAATTCACCATCACATGAAATCTCAACAAACTGGTCTCTTTCAAAAACTGAATAATCAGCCGGCAACACCACATCCGAAAATGGATTTCGAATCCATTCCTTATTATCCAACTGTTCAGGAAAATATGATTGAAAATTCAGTATCAGTTGAGAGCAATGCTTCTTAATGTCTTCAATCAAATTAGCATGAAGTTGCAGCTTATTCTCCATCACAAAAGACTCAAGAGAAGAAAATGAAGCTACACAAGATTTCTCAAGATCTGACAAAATGAACTGAAGCTTTTTTACTATTGCATTTATCTTATCCACAACAGTAAATGGAGTGATATTTCTTCCTTGCAAACTCGTATTCAGTTCGTTTAGTTTCCCAAAAATATCCGCCAAATATGCCAAACGCATTAACCACAATTCGTCCAAAAGTAAATGCGATGTTTCAAATTTGCTGTTCAACAGAAACATTTGTACTTCTGAGCGTAGTTCAAAAAGCCGAGTTAAAACTTTCCCTCGAGATAGCCAGCGTACTTCCGTGTGCAAAAGAAGGTTATTGTGTTCACTTCCCATTTCATTGCAAATTATTGTAAACATGCGTGAGTTTAGAGCTCGAGCTTTTATGAAGTTAACTATCTTAACAGCCTGGTCTAAAACTGTTTTTAAAGTGTCGGGCATGGCTTTGGATGCCGATGCTTCACGGTGGATGCTGCAGTGTGTGAAGTTGGCTCTCGGTGCAACTTGCTTAATTTGAGTAACCACTCCACCATGTTTGCCTGTCATAGCAGCTGCCCCATCAGAACAAACCCCAACACAGTTTTTCCAATTTATTTCATTGGCAACAACAAAATCTTTAATTTTTTAAAAATATTTCATTAGCAGTTGTCCGCTCAGCTAAAGATTCGCAGAACAAAAATTCTTCCTCAACTGCCTGTTCATGTTCATACCTAACATACGTCATCAATTGAGCAAAGTTTGTAATATCAGTACTCTCATCTAACTGAATTGCAAAGTATCTGCTTTTCTGTATCCTTTGAATGAGGATTTTCTTTACTTCACAAGCTAAATCTTGAATGCGTCTGGAAACAGTGTTATCCGACAAAGGAACATTATCAAGTTTTTTGGCAGCATTCTGTCCTAACAAACAAGTTACAATATCTTTAGCAGCAGGTAATATTAGGCTCTCCCCAATAGTGTGTGGTTTCCCTGTTTGAGCAATTCGCAAACTGACCAAATAAGACGCTTCCAATGCTTGTAAGTTAATATTGGTAAATGACTTTAAACTTGTCTTACTTAGTTGCATTTCAATTTTTTTTCTTTTAAAAATTCAAGTGGTTTATCTTTATAAAGGATATGTTTTGTATTGAAATGGCGCTGAAGCAGAGAGGGTTTCATTGAATGATTTGAAAGTTTTTCACTGCAAATGACACATTGAGGCTGGGGTTCATTTTTGTCACCACACCAAGTAAATCCAAAGTATGAATAGCGTTTCGTCATACCGTCTAATAATCTTTCGCTGCTTACGAGTGCCATCATCTTCATTCTGGTTAAAATTCAAGCTTTGTTCTCGAGTGCTAGCCTTGGTGGATTCATTACTAACCTTAGCATTGGCCGGTTCTAACTTTCTTTTAAGCGGTTGATTTTTTAACCATTTATCCATTGATGGGTTTAAAGATTAAGAATTGTAACAATAATTTTAATTAGGATTATATTGTTTATAAATTTTATTTAATGCTAATTATGCACTATATGTGCTTATAAGTATAATAACTATATTACAATCTATGAGTTTATGATCTGCGCTGTAAAAAAAATATTTGAAACGATTAGGCCCTCCCAATTGCGACTTCTAGTCGCAGCGACCGTAAAATCATTGTCGCAAAAAATTTACAAGAGGCGCACCAGACACAGATAAATAATTGAATTTAGTAGTTTTGCAATGGATTTCTTTAGAA
Organism: Ampullaceana balthica; assembly: GCA_944989445.1. Lineage (NCBI taxonomy): Eukaryota > Metazoa > Mollusca > Gastropoda > Lymnaeidae > Ampullaceana > Ampullaceana balthica. The sequence continues at coordinate 640,994 of CALYLW010000484.1, read as the reverse complement.
ATTGCGTGCCTTTATTGAATAGAATAGGTGCTGGTTGATGGTATTGGAATTGTTCGACATCAATCTGTTTACCTTTTAATATATTCAATTGTGTTGCTTCATACGACGTTACAGAATACAGACTTTTACTATAGAATTGTGACTGAACAATGCCTGTCCGTGTGTTCCATTGGAAAATAATTGGACTGGTTGCATACATTTTAATCGCTGCGATTGTTCAGTCGCATTTGTGTGCATTTGTATTTGAAACATTGTGTTCCATTTTCGCGACTGAACAATCGCACGGCTAGAAATCGCAAGTGGAGGCCTAGCCTAAACCTGGTTTGAATCATATAGCTAGTGGCTAGGCCAATATTCAAAAAGTTCTCGACCGAACAATCGTGCGACTAGAAATCGTAAGTGGAGGCCTAGCATAAGTAAATTTGGTATTTCAAACATATAGCCAGTGGCTAGGCCAATATTCAAAAATGTTGCCACGGAACCTAGAATGTATATTCACAAACTTATTAATTATACATTTCCACATGAAAATTTAAATAAACTACGAACACCGCATAAAAGTGCCAAATCTAAAGTCAAAACTGCCAAGACTACCTCCACAGTCCACAGTATACTATTTACGTCTGTGCTACCTCTACCAGAAAACAGAATTCCTTCGCACAGTTGCCAGTTGGCGCGTTTACAACCATAGATTATTTAATTGTAGAATCAACACTATAATAGGAGATATTCGTATGCAATTGTGTTGGAAGATAGATATTTTTGAGTATAAATAATAAGTATTTATGGAAGAGAATTAAAAGTTTTACAAAAAAAGCCAATTAGAATAATAGGTTAGGTAGGGTCGTAGGCCTATGAATTGGCCATCGCCGCCATGTTAATGCACTACTTGGCACATCTGCATTTGATTTTTAGAAATCTGTTGCGTTTGGGAATTATTTTGCTTCAAACTATTGCCTAAATTTGTTCCAATTAAAATATTTTTGTAATTAATACTTACTAGTTAACTAATAAAAAGTTTTTAAAAATAAAATTGTAGCAATAGATACAATCAAAGAAATATGGTCACAATTTAAATTGTTTTCAAAATTTTTCGCGTACCACCTAGAGAGGCCTGGCGTACCACCAGTGGTACGCGTACCACAGTTTGAAAACCGCTGCTCTAGTGTTTCAAGGTTTAATGATTTAACTAATGGTGTTACTCGTGTCAGTTTCGAATATTCTCCAGTAATGAATCTGGCAGCTCTTTTTTGAATTTGTTCTAGTTTATCAATGTTTTCTTTGGTGGATGGGTCCCATACAGAAGATGCATATTCTAGTGCAGGTCTCACCAAAGTGAGGTAGCATTTTAGTTTTATATCTCTATTACATTTGTTAAAGTTCCTTTTTATAAAGCCTAAGGTTTTGCAAGATCAAACACATGTAAATTTCTCCTTATTCCCGTCTCGAACTCAGGCGTGGAATGGCTTGCCTGAACAAACCAAGAAAACCAACAAACTTCAAACATTTAGAGCGGTAATAAAAATCCAAGACTACATATAAGCCATGGATAAGCGTAGAACGCAATAATCTTATGTATCGAAGGAGCGTCTGTAATAGATAAGATAAACTTATTGAATATCATGCTGATTTATTGGTTATTATTTGTTTAATGAATATGCATAAAAGTATACGTATTTTTTTGAAAATAAATGTTTTGTTTTATATTTTGAACTAATACAAGAAATCCCGTGACCAGCTATAAGGAGAAAAAAGGTTTACTAAGCATTGGTCTACTGCTTTTGCCCGGTGTTTTCATGAGATAGATCTTCTTCACTACACTGGACAGTTGAAATTGTTATTTAATTTTATTGATATTATATTTCTTCTCAAAGTCAAGCATGACCACAAGAAACATGCATAAAAGCAGATAGACAACTTGAGAGGCAGGCGGGTAAGAAACTAAAAACACAACAACAAACAAAAAAACAACCGCAAATGTAATCTGAATGGAGAATGAAACTACAAAGATGAAGATATTTTCTTTCATTAGTGGAACATCATCCGTGAAATGGTACAAATCCAAGAATGACGTCATACCCGAAGATGCGAAAATGGATTTTGAAGATTTCCGTTTCCTTATTCGTCTCTGTTCAGGTTATGCTGACTATTTCGGTCATTTTATCAACGTTCTAGCTGCTTGTTTGTAGGAGGTATTTGTAGACAAAGGTCAAAGTGACACTGAAATCACTGCCAGCAAAGTGAACAGATCTACCACGCAACTCTAACACATTATTTATGTCTTATGTCAGAAACCGAGGGACATTAAAATTTTTAAATTTTATCCCCCCCCCCTGCCCCTCGCCAAGCCCCAGCTACCGGTACATAAACACACACATGAACAAACACACGCTTACATTTCGTACACACGGACAATGACACAACACACACATAACAACATACTCACGTAAACACACGAACTTAGGCACGCCAACACATTCCCAGACAAACATATCCTCACATACGCGCACACACACACACTCCAACACGCTTACAAACCCACAAAGGGGAACTCTATTGATTTCACAACACATATGACGGCAACAAAAAGTCACATACATCCGGAATGTCGAAGCTCTGATTTATTAGTAGATCGATTGTCTTTCTTTAGGCCCGGCATTCTCTCGATCACATACGTTCAAATGAACGGTCCAGTGAATGCTGGACGCCATTCTGCTACCCTCATGAAGACGCTTGTACACGCCGCCACGCTGGTCCGAGGACATTCATTCATGTAACAGTACGGCTTGAAATGCCGATACAAATCGACGTGACGATTTTGAAACACTGCAGCCTAATCTGACGTTTCGATACCGCGCATTGCACAAATAACTCTGACCTCTTTTGACTACCTTCAGAACCAAAATATTCAGCAACATTATTATTACTTGGAGTTGTCTTTGAGTTTTGTTCCAACTCAGATCTAGGGAATGTATACCATATCCCATATGTGCCATGTTAGTCAAAGCATGGATCCGTACTGGGGGTTAACATTTTGTAGTCAGTCAATAGGTGGTGAGATATCTACCCAATTACGTTACCAGCAGTGGCGGATTTAGGTTTGTCTTCGTGGGGGGGGCGAGGAGAATTTCAAGGGGCGCCGCAAAATTTTTTTTTATTCATGCACTTAGTGCAAATATTTATAGGTGCTGAAATAAAATTCATTTGTCTAAATTGCTGGTTCTGCAATGAAGATTAGAAATTTGATATGAGATTCACTCTTATTGCTATATTTTATGTTAAAAAACTTTTCTGCTCACTTTAAATGTGAGTTTTACTTTAACTTTAATACGTTTTCATCTTAAGAGACTGCTGCAGACAAAAAGAAACATCTAGTCTTAAGTAGATATGGTTAATCAATTGAATTTATGAAAATGGTAGTTAATTTGGGGGCTGTTATTTGTGACGAAATCTAAATTTCTCATAATCCTTTGTTTTCACTTTCAATTGCTGAATATCCTAGCAGACATTAACATAGAAAACTCAGCATAATAAGTTTATAGTCTTTGGGCTAAATAAAACTTCTAAAATGTTTTTATAATGAGGTAGAATTTAATTAAATTTTTTATATGCCTCCAATAGTTTGTTGTACTATCTGCAAGATGACTCATCAGTTTGTTCAGCTTGCCATAAATAGCACTGACAGCAACTCAAACAAATAACTAAGTGACTAAGTGTTAAATAATAAATGCTGTGTTGATCATTCAAAGTACATTATTTAATATTATTTTTGTTTACATCAAACCATTGCAATGAATCTCTTCAATATACAAACAATTGCTTTATATTCAGGAGAGTAATAGGTCACAAATAAAACAAAATATAATGTATTTTAAAAAATGTTAATAATTAATAAAAGGCCTAAGTAATTAAAGAAATCATATATCATATACGTATTATATGCATATATCATATGTAGGATAAAAAGATGACAGTAAATTATGAACTTAGTTTCAAAGAGAACAACTTATTTTTACTAATAAAATTTTAAGAGCTACTGTTTTTAGTTCTTGTAATACTTTTCTATCTGAAAGAATGAAATGAGAATTTTATCTGGCAAAATGGTTCAGTTTAAGACCAGGTAATCTGATGCTACAAATAATAAAATATTTAAAAAATCTTTTTTTTAAAGGACGCGCTTTTATTTACATATAGAAAGTGCACTAAAAAGAAGAAAATAAAAATTTTCAATCCGTGAACCTATCGCTTGCACATAAAAGCGTGGGGCGCCCATCACAACTCATTTCTTATTGCAACTACTCTTTTGCATATAGATAAATTTTTCTAATTAATATGATAGTAGCATGTATATGATCAAAGTTGTGAAACTTTAAATGTTTATTAATATTCATATAAATTTGTATTTATCTTTCGCAGCTTTGTACATGATTGCGAGTTGTGATGAGGGCCCCACGCTTTTATGTGCAAGCGATAGGTTCACGGATTGAAAATTTGTATTTTCTTCTTTTTAGTGCACTTTCTATATGTAAATAAAAGCGCGTCCTTTTAAAAAAAGATTTTTTAAATATTTTATTTTCTACTTTTTAGTAACACAATTTTTTAATCAATTTTTTGACATAATCAACTCAATTTAATTAGTCAAACTTCGTTGTCTATAACTTAAATGTGATAGTGGTAAAAAGATAGATTATTAATTACAAATTTATGTATTTAAAAAATAACAGTTTCCCCAACTGAAAATTGAACCCAGTACCTCCAGGTCGAAAATCCATTAAGCTAACAATTGGGCCAACTAGGCTACACAAATACCAGTTGTTCCTCTTGTATTATCATGTCAATTTAGATTTAGTTTCGAATTACTGAGCTGTTTAACACCTGGAATGTCGTCATCCATGGCTGGTTGTGAACTCCGGTGACATTCACGTGAAAGTCAAGAATAGCACGGATACAGCTTATATATAAAGATAAACGTAAAAATGCATTTATTTAATTACGGTACATTCGATCGATCTGAAATTTTGATACAATGTATTGTCATCCAAGATCTATCTGTGGTAAAATTTTGAGATCTCTAGTACCATCAGAAGTGGTTTAATTTTACGTTACAAGATTTGACGGATACAACATACAAACAGTGTGAGTTAAATAAAAGCTTGTAATGAAAAACACAGAGACTTTGGTGGAGTGGATTGGTCAGGATTAGTAACACACACACAAAGAGTGCCAATAATATTATACTTATAAATAAACTAAACAATTTACTTCAGAATTTAAAAAAAAATTTATCACTGAAAGTTTGAGCATCAAACTTTGGGAAAATTTATGAACTTTACACAAACAATGATTGTAAATTCCTTAAATAAACATTCAAAACTCTAATAAGAATGCAGGACTAAATACAAACCATGGATAAGCATATGACGCAATATTAGTCTGTATAGAAGGAGCGTCTGTAACAGATAAGATAAGAAAGAGCCGTGAGCCCTATATAAATTGCTTTCTACGTGATTTCATTTTAGCAAAACGATTTATCGTTGATTCATAGTCAACTTTCTCAGCTAGATCACGTTCAATTGAAATTAATGCCAATGCAGACTGACGTTCGTTTGTCATTGTTGAGCGCAAATAATTTTTGATGAGTTTCAATCTACTGAAACATCTTTCAGCAGTAGCACTGCTAACAGGAAGAGTCATGTAAATTTTATAGAATATTGACAAATTAGTGAGACCCGATGCCATTAGTTTTTCAGTCAAGAATGGCCTAACCTTTTTAAGTTGTAGTGTACTAGCAGAAGGTTATTGTATTAATGCATACAAATCTTATATTCTACGATTGCTTCTTCAAGGTTAATGTCGTGTTTGTAAATTTTGCATAAACTTTGAAAAGAATCTTTATTTTCTTACAACATTTGTGATGGATCAATACAATAGAAATAAGTAACTGTGCACCAAAATTCATTAAATCGATCATCTATTTGTGTTACAAGTGAATCCAAGATAGTGACGTACGTTTCAGATTTAAAGCGTGTAGTTGGATCATCAGCCCTTACATCACTGCTAAGTTCGCCTGTCATGCTTTTCGTTTTTGCAATTCGCTTTTCTTTAAATTCTGTTTTAACATCTAGTTTGGAACCATTTTCGTTAATAAATGATTTGACACCTACATTCAGCATTTCAAAAGCTTCATCGCTTCTCATATCAACAAACTTATTTTGTCCAACATCGATCAATTGTTTTGCAAAGCCATTGCAATTAGTTTGATAACATGAAGATAACTTTTGTACAAATAGCATCAGAAAAGCAAAAGAATATTTTGTTGTTAAAACACATAGTCACATAGCTTCTGCTCTGACACTTCCTTTCTATTCTGTTGATTCCCTTGAATCAAGTGTGGCTAGAATAGCAGAGAATGATCCAACAACTGCATGCTTACGGCGTGCACATTTTGTATCAGAAAGTCGTTTCAGAGTATCTACTGTTGATTCATATTGATATTTCTGGTATTCTTTAAGAGTATGTAGACGTGGTAAACTAGATGAAAGGCATGCATACAACCAGAGCCGTCTTTACACCAGGTTGGGCCCACGTGCAAAGAAATAGTGTTGGGCCCGCAGGAATAAAAGACGTATATATATAATATATATAACTAAACATATTCCCATGGGGCCCCTATGCTCGTGGGCCCCCGGGCAAATGCCCATCGGGCCTATGCGTTAAGACGGCCCTGCATACAACCTTAAATATGCGCCAAAAACAACTGTATACCACTGTTTACAGACATTGCTTCGATAGTAACCAAATTCAAAACATGGGCACAATAATTGGGTGAAAGTTTCTTTATATGAGTTTAAAGGCCACTCTTAATTCCAGAGTATGCCTGTCCTCGACAGAGTGTGAAATCAATATTTCACTTTTTTATTTCCGTTAAAATCTTCTCAGCAAATGCGGGAGCATTTTTTATTTATGAGGGCGCTTATGAGGTTTTACATAATGCATTTCACTCATTCTCTCACTCATAGATCTCAGTTAACTTTTATACCAAAAACCCGCCCCAAGTTTTTAGTCATATTAAATCAAAGTACATGAACTTGAATTTATAAGTTTTAAATCATTTTCTTCTTTTTAGTACACTTATAAAAACTTGGTTTTTTAAAATCTTTTTTTTTACCTCTATTTATTTTTATTGTGGCTTTAACGTGGGCTAGATGCCACGCCCCTCAGCTTGTGAGGCGAGCGCACTATTCGCTATTCAGCCGCTGTTTACCAAAGTATAAAAGCCTATAAATCTCTCCACAACATGTCCTGATTTTAAAACTGAATGTAAAGAAACTGACATCTGATCAATTCTAAATATATCAATGGTTGATTCAATAATTAAAGAAAATAATTGTGCAGACTTAACTTAATTATCAATTGTCGCCGATAATTCAGATGCGAGTGATTGATTTAAACCAGATATTACCGTTTCATCCCTTGATATTCAATTTTTAGCAAGCAATTTGGTGTTGATTACAAGTTTCGTGTTTAGAAATCATTTTTTCTGCTCTTGTGACACCTTTTTGGTGTTCATCGAGGGCGTCTTTAGGGGGGCGCCAGTTTAGACCCAACAGGGGCGTGGGGGGGCAAGCCGCCCCCCCTGCCCTATAGCTAAATCCGCCACTGGTTACCAGGCAGGATTAACAATTAGCCCATTCGCTAACCCCTACTGTATCTCTGCCAATGACGTTTAGACCATTCCAGTACTAGACAAGGGTTCGTTATTATGTGTCCAGTTGCGTATATGCAAGGGGTTCCATGGGGAAGATAGGGTCAACCAGACCTTGTCACCACAGTATAGCATGCTCGACATCACGATCAACGGGTAAAGACTAGAATAAAACAAACCCGTAAAAACAAAGTTTTTGACTATAAATCCCTTATATATGAGACATAACTAACAGTAGTGATTATTTTTAAACATTTACAGACTGACACTGAGTGATGTCCCTTGTCTTTAATAAATGGGGGTGGGATGTGAGGGGGTGTCGGCACGACGGTCGTCGTCAACAAGACGGTCGGCGTCAACTCAAACTCACGTGGAACTGGAATTACAAACAGTGAATTTTGAATTACATACCTCATATAAGGATAAACTAAAAATGCATTAATTTAATTATGGTACGTTCGATCGATCTGAAATTTTGATACGATGCATTGTTAGGTTCGACGGGTCCGTGTGCCAAATTTCAGTTTGATCGGATCATGGGAAATGGGTCATTTTTGACTTCTGTTTTTCCGCCCGCCGAGCCCAAGACGGACAGACAGAGAGAGAGAGAGAGAGAGAGAGAGAGAGAGAGAGAGAGAGAGAGAGAGAGAGAGAGAGAGAGACGCCGGTGAAGTTAATATAAGGGATTTAATAAAACAAACCCGTAAAAACAAAGTTTTTTACTATAAATCCCTTATATATGAGACATAACTAACAGTATTGATTATTTTCAAACATTTACAGACTGAATCTGTCTTAACTCAACTTTGCATCATAACCCTAGTGGGGGGGGGAGGGGGGTGGGCGAGGGAGAGGGGAAAAGTCTGGTCACCGATTCGCTTGACCGAGCTCAGAGTGACACGTAAAATGTAAACAAAAGCGCCCGTCGCTTCGTTGGGTCGCCTCAATGCGTCAGCTCAAAATTTCACGTGGCAAAAAAACAATAACAAATCGTGAATTTAATTTACATACCTCATATAAGGATAAACTAAAAATGCATTAATTTAATTATGGTACGTTCGATCGATCTGAAATTTTGATACGATGCATTGTTAGGTCAGACGGGTCCGTGTGCTAAATTTCAGTTCGATCGGATCATGGGAAGTGGGTCATTTTTGACTTCTGTTTTTCCGCCCGCCGTGCCCAAGACAGACAGACAGAGAGAGAGAGAGAGAGAGAGAGAGAGAGAGAGAGAGAGAGAGAGAGAGAGAGAGAGACGCCGGTGAAGTTAATATAAGGGATTTAATTAAACAACCCCGTAAAAACAAAGTTTTTGACTATAAATCCCTTATAGATGAGACATAACTAAAAGTATTGATTATATTCAAACATTTACAGACTGAATCTGTCTTAACTCAACTTTGCATCATAACCCTAGTGGGGGGGGGGAGGGGTGGGTGGGGGAAGAGGGGAAAAGTCTGGTCACCGATTCGCTTGACCGAGCTCAGAGTGACACGTAAAATGTAAACAAAAGCGCCCGTCGCTTCGTTGGGTCGCCTCAATGCGTCAGCTCAAAATTTCACGTGGCAAAAAAACAATAACAAACCGTGAATTTAAAATTACATACCTCATATAAGGATAAACTAAAAATGCATTAATTTAATTACGGTACGTTCGATCGATCTGAAATTTTGATACGATGCATTGTTAGGTCAGACGGGTCCGTGTGCCAAATTTCAGTTCGATCGGATCATGGGAAGTGGGTCATTTTCGACTTTTGTTTTTCCGCCCGCCGAGCCCATGAGAGAGATGAGAGAGAGAGAGAGAGAGAGAGAGACAGACGAGACAGAGAGAGAGAGACGGCGGTGAAGTTAATATAAGGGATTTAAAAAGACACCTACTCAAGGGGAGAGTGTAGCCTGGATTAGTGACATATAACATGCTTCACACGTCCTTGTAGAGCGTACACAGCTTTTTCTGAGGGCTCGCTTGCACATTCGGTCACACCTGATGGGTTCCTATGAAAACAGCGAGGGCCAGTAATGCACCAGTGGAACTACTTCGTCAGAGCAACCATTCAGATGTATTTGGTTTTGAGACCCTGTCTTTCATAATTATCCAGGTATGTTTCGGTTGCGTCAGCACGGGGTAGCTCCGGGCAGTCACTGTCTCTGAACAGGAGCGCCGGTATAAATACAGCGCATCATATTATTTTATCTTCAACACTTTCTAGTAACAAGAAATTTAGATATCTAATCAGTCAATCTGATATTTTCGGCCGAACTAAGCAGATGCCTAATCTTCCAGTTTAACATCCTGAGACAGTAAAAGACATATAATTCTAATAAAAAGTAATCTTAACAAATTAGACAAGAGATCTTGGCACCACCTACCAAGCAAATATTTACTACACATATAAATAAATACAATATGGACAAACACATTTTACTACCAATATAAATCTACACTACATAGCCTGACACTATTGAACAAGGTAATAAGTTGTGTGTTATTGACGCAGACATTAATAACACGAGTAACAATCTAGGACACGAATGCACGCGGGGCATGGAATCAAAACTCCAAATTTAGATGAAGAAAACTTATTTTATGCGATGCTGCGACAGCTGGTAAGTACGAGGGAAAGATTATGAAAAGCACTGAATCAAAGTCTCTTTTCATGAATGATTGTCTGAGTACTCCGGTATTTTCAGCGTTGATTAAGGACCGTGATCACGACAATCGTTTCATCAAGTCATCCTCCTTGAATGATTGTTTGAAGTCATCCTCCTTGAATGATCGTTTCATCAAGTCATCTACTTAAATGATCGTTTCATCAAGTCATCTCCTTGAATGATCGTTTCATCAAGTCATCCTACTTAAATGATCGTGTCATCAAGTCATCTACTTAAATGATCGTTTCATCAAGTAATCCTCCTTGAATGATCGTTTCATCAAGTCATCCTACTTAAATGATCGTTTCATCAAGTCATCTCCTTGAATGATCGTTTCATCAAGTCATCCTACTTGAATGATCGTTTCATCAAGTCATCCTACTTGAATGATTGTTTTATCAAGTCACCGTCCTTGAATGATTGTTTCATCAAGTCACCGTACTTGAATGATCGTTTCATCAAGTCATCCTACTTGAATGATTGTTTCAACAAGCTCAGAACAACGGAGAAAAGTCCAGAACTGATCGTGTTAGTCGGCTATGTTAAATTTGGCTTGACTCCAAGGGTCAGGCTGTAAGAAACACAACAGCGTGTCACCTGAAGTGTTCGATCGAACCTCTGACACGTGGACTCTCTGACTCACATATACATGACATAGGATACAACATATGAGCCGTGTAATGACAATGGTTGGTTAAAGGTATAATGGACATCATTCAGGGGCGGATTAAGACTGCACGGGGCCCCTGGCTGCAATTCAAACTGGGGCCCTATCCAGCCAGTGTACCTTTAGATAAAATGATTGATAGCAGCTAATATAAGACTGTAACTTGTAAATATACATCCAAAATGATTATTCATGAAAAACCCGAATTCGAAGAAATAACTTTTTGCCGGTATCCTAAAATTGAGTGTATAAGACAATTTATAAAATTAAAAAACACATGAAAAAAAAATTCACACCCCACCCGGGGATCGAACCCGCCACCGCTTGCACCACAAGCCTTAGTACTTTACATTTGGCCACGAGAGCTAATTTAGGGTTGTCAATTTAAAATATATATATATTATTCTTTAATAATTTCTGTTATTGAGCCTATCAAATGAGGTTTTTTGACTGCTAAGACTATCGTGTGGGAAACGAGATCATTTTAATAGATGAGATTTTATTAATTTATCATATTTTCAGCAATTCATGTATACATTTGTCCACATTTATTATAAAATATGCTAAGTTTGGGGGCCCTAAATCATCGGGGGCCCCTGGCTTTAGCCCGTTCAGCCCCCCCCCCTTAATCCGCCATAGACATCAATGCAAGCTACGTGCAGTTGTCACCGGTATGAGCTAATATAAAATGTTATGTCTGACTGAATGAATTTTATGAAAGCTAAAAGCGATATTGAAATTAAATTTGATGATAAAAATAACACATTTAAACAAGACCTACGACACAAGTCATTTTGAAAGTATTAATTAAAAAGTTGATAAGATTTCCCAGCTCAGCCTTTAACTCCACGAAGCCGATATTGACAACCGAGAAATTCCGAGCGTATTGAACTCAGCATACAGGGATCTGGTGGGCGCATTGTACAGCAAACATAGGCGGCACAGGTCACAGGTGCATTGATGGACATACCCACTGGCTGAAGTGGTCTGAGGTAGGAATACTGGTGGCGGAACTTAAAGGCTGAAGGGGCGGTCAACCATGGTGGAAGGAACATGTATCCTGGTGGAATGTGTGGTATTTTCTCTTTTAAGAGGTGATACATCCTGCATCAAGATATACTCTGGTGGAAAGGGCGGTAGAATTAGGGGTGGAGCATCCTAGTGAAAAGGCCAGTACATCCTGTTTCTAAGGATGGTACATCCCGGTGGAAGGAGCGGTATAACCAGGTAAGGGGCCGTCCATAATTGACGTAACGCACCTAGGGGGGGGGCGGCGGTCCCCACATTTGTGACCATGTGTGACGAGGGGGAGGGGGGAGTTTAAGAATTGTTACGTCACGTCAAAACACGATACTTTAAATCAAAGTTCCACTTAAATAGTTGATCTCTTAATATTTATTTTATGACGTTTTACATGGATTCACGCGTGTTACGATATTAGAGTGCAGCCTTACACTAAATACATGGATTCACGCGTGTTACGATATTAGAGTGCAGAGTGCAGCCTTACACTAAATACATGGATTCACGCGTGTTACGATACTAGCGTGCAGAGTGCAGCCTTACACTAAATACATGGATTCACGCGTGTTACGATACTAGCGTGCAGCGTGCAGCCTTACACTAAATATATACTACAGTGACAATAAAGTGATTTGAAAAATGCCCATTTTCAAATAGAAAATACAGCTTTTATGGGGGGAGGGGGGGGTCACAGCTTTGTGACGCCATATTGGAAAGGGGGGGGGTCTAAGTTTTGTGACGAAGAGTGACGAAGGGGTAGGGGGGTTAAAATCGGCCAAAATCGCGTGACGTCATTTATGGACGGCCCCCTAAAAGGAGCGGCACATTCTGTTGAAAAACTGTGGCACCGGGCGGTACCATCTGGTGGCCAAAGCCGTAAAACCTGGCAAGGAATTTTTCTTCGATGAACTGAGTACAAATTATCAGACATTTTAAAGAATTTTCCCCAGGAAATTCTTCTTGAACTTGGCGTACTAACAATACTCATTGTTGGTTTCGAGACGTTTGCAGGCGAAATTCGGTACACCCCTAAGTTCTATGAAGTGACCTATAAAACGATAATCGGTTTAAAATCAGAGTTACATAATCGATAATCGGTTTAAAAAAACAACAACACACAATTAACAACCCTAAACATGACTAACCCTCGCTAGGTTCAGCGAATCAAAGTTAATGTTTAAGGGATGGTAGTATTAGATGGGAGGCGGGTAACAACAACCTCAGTGTGCTTGTCTCCATGTTTACTCGCTATTTTGTATTTACTTTGTGCTGCTTTTTGTGTCTGTACTACTCTGTACTCTCGCATCCGTTCTTTGCACTGTCTATTATGAGCAAGTCTGCGGGGTATGCTACGCCGCGGGTCTCTCCAGAGTTCCTTCTTTTCGTTCACTCACAGTCGTTTGCCCAGACCCATTCCGTTTTGACAACTGTGTCTTTCAGGAAGTCTTCACCGCTAAATCGGGTCCAGCTAGTGTTGGCAATAAAGGGGTAAAAGAACGGGCATAAACGGACATTTTTAAAAATTTAAAAAAAAACCAATGTTTTCGTTGGGGCTTGAACCCAGGAACATCGACGTATGAGGCGGACGTGATAACCAGTACACTACGAATCTCACATTTACTGTGAAGGCACAATGCAAGTGAACGCAAGTGCATTGTTGCCACCAACTCCCCCCCCCCTTTTTTTTCATTTCATCCCACCACGCTTGCCAACAGTGTTTAGTTGACCCGAGCGAGGGTCATTCGCCATGCTCTGTTGCACATACTTGCAGCATGTTACCTCGCAGGGTCCGACCATGAAGAGAATTATATATACAGATAGAAGATAAATAAATACTAGGACCCACTTTTTTCAACGGACCAACTAACTTATCCTTGTTTGATAGATACTTAATATTAAACTTACTGAAATGTACACAAAATATTTTATAATAGGGGTTGTAGGGCGCCTACGGCGCTCACTGCAGCTGTAGGGCGCCTACCCTTTTTTTTTGGTCAAAAGCCCGAGTAATTTATCCTTGTTTGATAAATATGAAATATTAAACTTGCTGAAATGTACACAAAGTATTTTATAATTATAAATCATCAAATCCTATTTTACACCGTTCTCTTTTCAAAAATTAAAATATAAGCTAAATCACTGACGTCACATATTTTTTTACAGCGCGTCTTTAATTTATAATTATTTTGCACACCTTTTTGCGCGCCTTCCGATGAACGCTTTGTATTAAAATATAAGCTCAGAAAATGACGTCATAGCGTTACACATCCTTCCAGCCAACCAGCCAGTGACTTGGACTATTATCTTCTATCTATCTATCTATCTATCTATCTATCTATCTTATCTTCTATCTATCTATCTATCTATCTATCTATCTATCTATCTATCTATCTATCTATCTATCTATCTATCTATCTATCTATCTATCTATCTATCTATCTATCTATCTATCTATCTATCTATCTATCTATCTATCTATCTATCTATCTATCTATCTATCTATCTATCTATCTTATCTATCTATCTATCTATCTATCTATCTATCTATCTATCTATCTATCTATCTATCTATCTATCTATCTATCTATCTATCTATCTATCTATCTATCTATCTATCTATCTATCTATCTATCTATCTATCTATCTATCTATCTATCTATCTATCTATCTATCTATCTATCTATCTATCTATCTATCTATCTATCTATCTATCTATCTATCTATCTATCTCTATCTATCTATCTATCTATCTCTCTCTCTCTCTCTCTATTTATCTATCTATCTATCTATCTAATTCTCTTCGTGGTCGGACCCTGTTAAGTCTCTATGTTTAGGTGGATTGTACCTTGCTCTCCGCTACACACAACATACACCAGAAATGACACAAGTCTGTGTAACGATGCAATGTTTATTCTACTATAAACAACTGTACAACTGGCTGTCTTGCCTTGACGTAAAATACATCTATATATAACGGGCTGTATGCTCAAGCATGCCCTCGGTCCGACCCGACCGCTTCTGGGCGACGTTAAACTCAACTCTGTTTTACTGCAACCCTGCAGCTCCCCGGTCTACCCTGACCGGTCTGACCGCACAACACTGTGCGAACTACACAGCTTTCTGTAACTCCCTGCCCTCGTCTCGACTACTCTCTTATAAACCCCCCAAACTGGTCTCAACTGACCCTGGCGTGTCCTCTGGTCATGTCCCTGACATATCCCGTGTGACCAGAAGTTCACTCAGACATCACTAGACATTATTCCCGTGATAGGAGTTCATACCCGTCAACAACGCCTTGACCCGACTCCAACACTGGCTCACAACAATCTCACAACAATCTCACAACAATCATTCGCAGTGATTCTCATACCCTGACAGACCCTGCGAGACACCAAGCTGCAAGTATGTTCAACAGATACCAATTTTAGAAAGCAGCGCACCAAATTACTGCACCAATGCATCAAAATGTGTGCAAATTAAATATGCGCTGTAAAAAAAATAATATATGACGTCATTGTTTTCGCTCATATTTTAATTTTGGAAAAAGGGAACAATGTAAAAAGTTATAAAATACTTTGTGTACATTTCAGAAAGTTTAATATTTCGTCTTGATCAAACAAGGACAAGTTAGTTGGGATTTTGAAAAAGGTGGGCGCCGTAGGCGCCCTAAAAAAGTGCATTTTTTCAAAATAAATAGATTTCAGCTGAACACTTCCGTCATTTTTTACGGGTGATACGCCGCGGGTCTCTCCAGAGTTCCTTCTTTTCATTCACTCACAGTCGTTTGCCCAAACCCACCCCATTTTGACAACCGTGTCTTTCAGGAAGTCTTCACCCGTCACTAAATCATTAGCGGCGTATGATACGCCGCGGGTCAGCTAGTATTGTATATAAGTGATCTTGACATGTGGAAAGTACAATGTTGCTTTTAATTCAAACCACGTTAAGGAATATGGTGGTACGTCTTGTGTCAAGTGATGTCCGGCTGTTGAATCCGGGTTAAATAAAATAAATAAATAAAAAAGGATGAGAATAAAATAATGGCATGGTGATTGGTGAGTATGACAAATGACAACACCGTGTGAATCATGGTTAGTTTACTACATAAATTACAGAGATATGTGATCCAAACCACTACTAAAACACGAATCTCTAGTTTCTTCAAAGATATATGTCAGGCGGTAGGGGTAGAATGCAAAATAGCATACTTTGTTACAGATAGATCGGGGGTTCCCCAGGGCTCAGTGCTAGGCCCCTGTTTATTCCTATATGTATCAATTACCTTTCCGAGAAGTCGACATCCCAAGCAAGATTTTTCGCGGATGACAGGACATTGCCAAAAGCTCTGGCCAGAACCTGCTGCACACGAGTTGGAAAAAAGCTGGGACATTAAGTTTTATCTTGCTAAATGCCAGACCCTGTCAGTTTCGAGAAGCGGGAACAATCTACACCAGTGCTTCTCAAACATTTTAGTACGGCGGACCTGAGGAATTATTCCATTGCAATAGGGAACGGGGCACTCTTTTCCCTGTACTGACGTGGAAGCGAAATGAAATTCATTTTATTTTATTTGTTTAATTTATGTGCTCATTGCCAAAATATTGAAACATTCCCTAGGGTTAATATTAATGGTTACAAATGGAGGATTTCAATTATATTTTTCTTTCCTTTCTTGAAAACTTCTGCGGACCAGCGGCGGATGGCCCACGGACCGACACCGGTCCGCGGGCCACCTCTTTCAGTAGCACTAATCTAAACCACCCTTACGAAATTTGTGACCCTAAGTTTTAGTTAGTTTTCTTTAGTAAGATACCTTCGTGTTAATATTCTAAGAGAGGGTCAGTGGGACGAACAGTAACATAAGGTTTATAAAGCGAACTCTTAAGTTTGGAAACTGCAGGGGAAAAGAAACAGCACATAAAACCATCGCCCAGCTGATATCGGACTTTTCGTGTACAGTTTGAGACCCATACACCCAGAAGACCACAAATAGATGAAGGCAATCCAGCGATGGGGAGACACATACACCCTGCAGAAGACCACAAATAGATGAAGGCAATCCAGCGATGGGGAGACCCATACACCCTGCAGAAGACCACAAATAGATGCAGGCAATCCAGCGATGGGGAGACACATACACCCTGCAGAAGACCACAAATAGATGAAGGCAATCCAGCGATGGGGAGACCCATACACCCTGCAGAAGACCACAAATAGATGCAGGCAATCCAGCGATGGGGAGACCCATACACCCAGAAGACCACAAATAGATGAAGGCAGTCCAGCGACGGGGAGACCCACACCCCCAGAAGACCACACATAGATGAAGGCAATCCAGCGATGGGAAGAAGAAGAAGAACACGGTAAACAAGACCTATGACAATACTGTCATTAATGAAACATTTTGATAAGGACAACCTTTCAGTAGGACAAAGGACGACAAGATGCCACCGTCAAGTGAAACTATAAAACGTTAAAAATACCCGGATGTTGGGACCACTAGATGTTAAAACTTAACCAACATGCCGCCGACGGAGCCAACTTTGGAAACTATTGCACCCACATATTTGGGTCATAAACTCAACAGTACGTGTCGTTGCTCTTTATATCTGGTTGAAACGGTGTGGCGGGAGAGGGGGAGGGGCGGATAATCAGGACAGAAAGGGGTGGGGATATATTATGGTAGTTGAGGTCGTGGGTGAAAGAACTGGTGGAGGGGGGGGGCGTGCATCGTACATCAATGCTTTTATTACGTACAAATTATTTTATTGACATCCGTAGATATACTCGTTTTATGTTAACTATGTTATCTTATCTTATCTGTTTATAGACGCTCCTTCTATACAGAAGATTATTGCGTCCTACGCTTATCTATGGTTTGTGTTTAGTCCTGCATTTTTATTAGAGATTTAAATGTTGATAAAGTGTTGGTTTTCCTGGATTCTTCAGGCAACCCATTCCACGCTCGAATTCCGGACGGGAAGAAGGAAAACTTGTATGTGTTTGTTCTTGCATACGGAATAAGAAAGGTGTTTTTATCCTTATGTCTATCTGAGGGTTGTATTAAGTTATCTTTGTGTTGTATTTCTAAATTAGAATTAATTGCTTTATGTATGATTACTACTTTGCTCTTGGTTCTTCTATCCTCTAGTGTTTCAAGGTTTAATGATTTAACTAATGGTGTTATTCTTGTCAGTTTCGAATATTCTCCAGTAATGAATCTGGCAGCTCTTTTTTGAATTTGTTCTAGTTTATCAATGTTTTCTTTGGTGGATGGGTCCCATACAGAAGATGCATATTCTAGTACAGGTCTCACCAAAGTGAGGTAGCATTTTAGTTTTATATCTCTATTACATTTGTTAAAGTTCCTTTTTATAAAGCCTAAGGTTTTGTTTGATTTTTTAATAACTTCATTGACATGGGGATTCCATGATAGTTTCTCATTTATTAAGACTCCTAAGTATTTTGCATCTTTAGTTTGGGTCAGTTCTTTTCCATGAATGTAATATTTTGAATTTATTTGTTTCTTTTTCTTTGTTACTCTTAACAGTTGACACTTTTCTGGGTGGAAAGACATACTCCAGTTAGTTTCCCATTTTATCAATTCATCTAAGTCTTTTTGTAAAATTTTGCTATCTTGTTCTGATTTAATTGTTCTATAGATTATACAATCATCAGCAAATAACCTAACTGTTCAAGTCATGCCTTTATTTTGTGCAAGTGGGTTGTAGGCAATGTTCCCTTTAAGTTTGTTATTTTACACGCCAACCAAGGAACCTTAGAGGAACATTGGCCCCAAGTCATATACAAATGAGTTATGCGGCGCGTAGCCTACTAATCTTTGTGAGGCCATTACGATAGAGACACGATTTGTGTTAGTAACATGGGCATTGTTGTTGGTTGGCAGTGTGATACCTAGTCGAATGTAATAAATGGTAGTTGACAATGATGGGCGCCTTGTAACGAGTTGTGTTGTTTTATTTATTAGATAGGGCGCCTAGTTAAAGAGGTGGAGGACTTAATAATGAGATAGGGCGCAAAACTGACGAGTTTTTCTTCATTATTTATGATACTAGCGTATCACCCGTCAAAAATGACGGAAATTTTCAAAATAAATACACATCAGATTAAAAAATAACGTAAGACAGAACTTTCATTTATTTTATTTACTTTTATTTCATTCATTTATTATCATATTGAACAATTTTATGCGGAACGTTCGAAAAGATTTATATTTGGTGCAGAAATTTTTGGTGCGCACTATTGAACAAATCAGCATTCGAAGAAGCATTACATCCATTACGGGAATTATGTATGTTGATAGAACATCAAAATGACAATAATATCTTTGCTCTGTCACGCGAACGCATTAGTGTTTCGATACGTAATAAAAGTATTCGTGGAAAGCACATTCAAAATTTACTTTCAGTTTTTTAATTAAGATTGACATTTTCTTTGACAGTATGTCAAATAAAAAAAAATATATACTGTATAAAGTTGAGGGCTAATAAAAACATACACATTCTTTTACAATGGTGAAACAAGAGCTCACAATTATTGACATGACAACTAGAGCAATCATTTATTGACAGGACAACTAGAGCTATCATTTATTGACATGACAACTAAAGCTATCATTTATTGACAGGACAACTAGAACTATATTTATTGACAGGACAACTAGAGATATATTTATTGACAGGACAACTAAAGCTACCATTTATTGACAGGACAACTAGAGCTATCATTTATTGACAGGACAACTAGAACTATCATTTATTGACAGGACAACTAGATTTATCATTTATTGACAGGACAACTAGAGCTATCATTTATTGACAGAGCAACTAGAGCTATATTTATTGACAGGACAACTAGCGCTATCATTTATTGACAGAGCAACTAGAGCTATATTTATTGACAGGACAACTAGCGCTATCATTTATTGACAGGACAACTAGAGCTATCATTTATTGACAGGACAACTAGAGCTATCATTTATTGACAGAACAACTAGAACTATCATTTATTGACAGGACAACTAGAACTATCATTTATTGACAGGACAACTAGAGCTATCATTTATTGACAGAGGAACTAGAGCTATATTTATTGACATGACAACTAGCGCTATCATTTATTGACAGAGTAACTAGAGCTATATTTATTGACAGGACAACTAGCGCTATCATTTATTGACAGGACAACTAGAGCTATCATTTATTGACAGGACAACTAGAGCTGTCATTTATTGACAGAGCAACTAGAGCTATATTTATTGACAGGACAACTAGCGCTATCATTTATTGACAGGACAACTAGAGCTATCATATATTGACAGGACAACTAGAGCTATCATTTATTGACAGGACAACTAGAGCTATCATTTATTGACAGGACAACTAGCGCTATCGTTTATTGACAGGACAAATAGAGCTATATTTATTGAAAGGACAACTAGAGCTATCATTTATTGACAGGACAACTAGAGCTATCATTTATTAACAGGACAACTAGCGCTATCATTTATTGACAGGACAACTAGAGCTATATTTATTGACAGGAGAACTAGAGCTATCATTTATTGACAGGACAACTAGAGCTATCATTTATTGACATGACAACAAGAGCTATCATTTATTGACATAATAACTAGCGCTATCATTTATTGACAGGACAACTAGAGCTATCATTTATTGATAGGACAACTAGCGATATCATTTATTGACAGGACAACTAGATCTATCATTTATTGACAGAGCAACTAGATCTATCAGTTATTGACAGGACAACTAGAGTTATCATTTATTGACATGGCACTAGAGCAATCATTTATTGACAGGACAACTAGAGCTATATTTATTGACAGGACAACTAGAGCTATCATTTATTGACAGGACAACTAGAGCTATCATTTATTGACAGGACAACTAGCGCTATCATTTATTGACAGGACAACTAGAGCCATATTTATTGACAGGACAACTAGAGCTATCATTTATTGACAGGACAACTAGAGCTATCATTTATTGACAGGACAACAAAAGCTATCATTTATTGACAGAATAACTAGCGCTCGCATTTATTGACAGGACAACTAGAGCTATCATTTATTGATAGGACAACTAGCGATGTCATTTATTGACAGGACAACTAGAGCTAAAATTATTGACAGGACAACTAGAGCTATCATTTATATACAGGACAACTAGAGCTATCATTTATTGACAGGAAAACTAGAGCTATCATTTATTGACAGGACAACTAGCGCTATCATTTATTGACAGAGCAACTAGAGCTATCATTTATTGAAAGGACAACTAGATCTATCATTTATTGACAGGACAACTAGATCTATCATTTATTGACAGAGCAACTAGAGCTATCATTTATTGACAGGACAACTAGAGCTATCATTTATTGACAGAGCAACTAGAGCTATCATTTATTGACAGGACAACTAGAGCTATCATTTATTGACAGGACAACTAGAGCTATCATTTATTGACAGGACAACTAGAGCTATCATTTATTGACAGGACAACTAGAGCTACCATTTATTGACAGGACAACTAGAGCTATCATTTATTGACAGGACAACTAGAGTTATCATTTATTGACATGGCACTAGAGCAATCATTTATTGACAGGACAACTAGAGCTATCATTTATTGATAAGACAACTAGAGCTGTCACGTGTTGGCATGACATCTATACAAACTCAGCATTTATTAGACACCTCTATCCGGCACTAATTGGTGGGGCAAGTGAAGGTTATATGGACAAGCAGACCTTTGAGACGTGGTCATGAAAGTGAAGCTTCTACAAACTGACTGATCCATTACGGAGACATTTGACCTTACCGGTTTGAATAAATTACATTGTCGAATTATTGTATGACAAGACTGACTACCAGAGGTGGTCCTTACTGAATGGCGGGTACTGCCCTTCCCAATATGTCGATACTGTCCGACAACCCTTGGAATATCTACCTATGAGGCGTTTAGGACATTTAATATGACAGCTTTGTGGTGACAGATACGAGGGACATTGACCGAAATTGAAATAATAGTCAGTGAGAAAAGACTGACAGGGAGGTAAGACTGACAAGGAGATAAGACTGACAGGGAGATAAGACTGAAAGGGAGATAAGACTGACAAGGAGATAAGACTGACAGGGAGGTAAGACTGACAAGGAGATAAGACTGACAAGCAGATAAGACTGACAGGGAGATAAGACTGTCAGGGAAGTAAGACTGACAAGGAGATAAGACTGACAGGGAGATAAGACTGACAGGGAGGTAAGACTGTCAAGGAGATAAGACTGACAGGGAGGTAAGACTGACAGGGAGGTAAGACTGACAAGGAGATAAGACTGACAGGGAGATAAGACTGACAAGGAGATAAGACTGACAGGGAGGTAAGACTGACAGGGAGTTAAGACTGACAAGGAGATAAGACTGACAGGGAGGTAAGACTGACAGGGAGGTAAGACTGACAGGGAGATAAGAATGACAAGGAGATAAGACTGACAGGGAGATAAGACTGACAGACAGGTAAGACTGACAAGGAGATAAGACTGACAAGCAGATAAGACTGACAGGGAGATAAGACTGTCAGGGAAGTAAGACTGACAAGGAGATAAGACTGACAGGGAGGTAAGACTGACAGGGAGGTAAGACTGACAAGCAGATAAGACTGACAGGGAGGTAAGATTGACAGGGAGGTAAGACTGACAAGGAGATAAGACTGACCGTGAGATAAGACTGACAGGGAGGTAAGACTGACATTTAGATAAGACTGACAGGGAGATAAGACTGACAGGGAGGTAAGACTGACAGGGAGGTAAGACTGACAAGGAGATAAGACTGACAGGGAGATAAGACTGACAGGGAGGTAAGACTTACATGGAGATAAGACTGACAGGGAGATAAGACTGACATTTAGATAAGACTGACAGGGAGGTAAGACTGACATTTAGATAAGACTGACAGGGAGATAAGACTGACATTTAGATAAGACTGACATTTAGATAAGACTGACATTTAGATAAGACTGACAGGGAGATAAGACTGACATTTAGATAAGACTGACAGGGAGGTAAGACTGACATTTAGATAAGACTGACAGGGAGATAAGACTGACATTTAGATAAGACTGACATTTAGATAAGACTGACAGGGAGGTAAGACTGACAAGGAGATAATACTGACAGTGAGATAAGACTGACAGGGAGGTAAGACTGACATTTAGATAAGACTGACAGGGAGGTAAGACTGTCAAGGAGATAAGACTGACAGGGAGGTAAGACTGACAGGGAGGTAAGACTGACAAGGAGATAAGACTGACAGGGAGATAAGTCTGACAGGGAAGTAAGACTGACATGGAGATAAGACTGACAGTGAGATAAGACTGACAGTGAGGTAAGACTGACAGGGAGATAAGACTGACATTTAGATAAGACTGACATTTAGATAAGACTGACAGGGAGATAAGACTGACATTTAGATAAGACTGACATTTAGATAAGACTGACAGGGAGATAAGACTAACATTTAGATAAGACTGACATTTAGATAAGACTGACATTTAGATAAGACTGACATTTAGATAAGACTGACATTTAGATAAGACTGACAGGGAGATAATACTGACAGGGAGATAAGACTGACAGGGAGATAAGACTGACATTTAGATAAGACTGACAGGGAGGTAAGACTGATATTTAAATAAGACTGACAGGGAGGTAAGACTGACAGGGAGATAAGACTGACATTTAGATAAGACTGACAGGGAGATAAGACTGACATTTAGATAAGACTGACATTTAGATAAGACTGACAGGGAGATAAGACTGACAGGGAGATAAGACTGACATTTAGATAAGACTGACAGGGAGATAAGACTGACATTTAGATAAGACTGACATTTAGATAAGACTGACAGGGAGATAAGACTGACATGTAGTGAGAGATAAGACTGACATTTAGATAAGACTGACATTTAGATAAGACTGACATTTAGATAAGACTGACATTTAGATAAGACTGACATTTAGATAAGACTGACAGTGAGATAAGACTGACAGTGAGATAAGACTGACATTTAGATAAGACTGACAGGGAGATAAGACTGACATTTAGATAAGACTGACATTTAGATAAGACTGACAGGGAGATAAGACTGACAGGGAGATAAGACTGACAGGGAGATAAGACTGACATTTAGATAAGACTGACATTTAGATAAGACTGACATTTAGATAAGACTGACAGGGAGATAAGACTGACAGGGAGATAAGACTGACAGGGAGATAAGACTGACAGGGAGATAAGACTGACATTTAGATAAGACTGACAGGGAGATTAGACTGACAGGGAGATAAGACTGACATTTAGATAAGATTGACATTTAGATAAGACTGACAGGGAGATAAGACTGACAGGGAGATAAGACTGACAGGGAGATAAGACTGACAGGGAGATAAGACTGACATTTAGATAAGACTGACATTTAGATAAGACTGACAGGGAGATAAGACTGACAGGGAGATAAGACTGACATTTAGATAAGACTGACAGGGAGATAAGACTGACAGGGAGATAAGACTGACAGGGAGATAAGACTGACATTTAGATAAGACTGACAGGGAGATAAGACTGACATTTAGATAAGACTGACATTTAGATAAGACTGACAGGGAGATAAGACTGACAGGGAGATAAGACTGACATTTAGATAAGACTGACAGGGAGATAAGACTGACAGGGAGATAAGACTGACATTTAGATTAGACTGACAGGGAGATAAGACTCACAGGGAGATAAGACTGACATTTAGATAAGACTGACAGGGAGATAAGACTGACAGGGAGATAAGACTGACATTTAGATAAGACTGACAGGGAGATAAGACTGACAGGGAGATAAGACTGACATTTAGATAAGACTGACATTTAGATAAGACTGACAGGGAGATAAGACTGACAGGGAGATAAGACTGACATTTAGATAAGATTGACAGGGAGATAAGACTGACAGGGAGATAAGACTGACAAGGAGATAAGACTGACAGGGAGGTAAGACTGACATGGAGATAAGACTGACGAGATTGACTAAGTGAGATTGAGTTTAAGCCTGAGACTTAATTTTCTGCATTTAAATTTTATTTTAAAATATTTAGAAAAACGTTTTACGTCATTTATTTTATTTTAGAATATAACTAAAAAGATGTTTTTTTTAATTGCTGAAGTTTAGAAATTTCTCAATCAGGATATTAAAATGAGAATGAGAGAGAGAGAGAGAGAGAGAGAGGGAGAGAGAGAGAGAGAGAGAGAGAGATTTAAAAAAGAAAGAAATATTATATATTCTCATCCTTTATATGTACGCGTGTACATTTCAAACCAAACGAAAAACGGAAAGAGGGTGACTCGGTGACAATTCAATTAAAATATTTGGCCACTACAGAAACATATGAACAACATAGTTGTGAATTAAATAAAATGTTTGATAATTTGCCATATATACCCGTCATTGGTTCTATCTTTGAGATGAGCATCGGTTTAATATCATTCCGAGGTGCCGCCAAATTAGCGCCATCAGCTAATTGGTACCGCACTGTGTCAAATGGTAAGCGATGCGGTATTAGTAAGGGACTTTAGCACTAAACATTTGTGACACAGTTATGAAGGTCATTCATAGAGAGGCTTTGGTCCAGGCTCTGGAAAAAATATTTTCTCCAGGAATACCCAATGCCTCAAATCGCCACAACCGGCGTGTGGCTGAAAGGTCACTACGATGGCCGAGTGTGAAAGGTAGGGTACAAGATATTTATGATCAATGAATATTTTTAAGAGCACTTAGCTAAACTTTGGAAATAACAACACTTTCTAAATGCATGTCTTTATATTTATATAGGTTTAAGACAGTTGGCTTATAATAAAATTGAACCACAACAATTGAACAAGTTTACGTGTACTTAATGACGTGTTAGGTACATCATGGTAAACAAAACGGCGCGCCAAGTGACTCAAACAGCGCGTCATTAGAAATTTAAATGTCACAGAAGTTCCACATAATGTCAAATATTTGTGTCACAGTACGTCAACTTGTGTGCCAGATAAAGCCAACTTGCGTGTGCGAGAAAGATGACTTGCCGTGGTGTCAGTGACCTCTCACAGTGCGAATGCCTAGTAGAAGTCCACAAGGTGGCGAACAATTCTCAACAATCCCTCCTTCAAGTGTTCCACGAAATACTTTGTTTACAGTAGTTTACACAAACAACACTGCCGTTTATTGTCAAGTGTTCTATCAGATTAAGTACACGCGTAGATGAGCACGGCGGGCTTTTTGTACCAGGTATACTTAGGCTTACGTGTGGAAGAGTGCGTGTTGTAGACGTGCAAGGGATCATTAAAAGACGGGAGAAAAAAAAGCGGGGATATAATCCAATAATCCAGTTAGAGCCTCACTTTCATTTAGAGATACGAGCTTCAGGTTGATGTACATAATGTATCAAAGAAAACGGAATTAAGTATCCAGGAAAACATCACGGTAAATTCAAGAAAAAGTAAGTCCCATGACCGATGGTCGTAGGGGATCCCTAATGTTTCCATTAGAGCTTACTCGGGGCTTGTTTATACCTGGTGGGTGCTCCAATTCCATTCCAGGGGTAAGCGGAGGACTTTCTTAGCGTATCATTTATATTGTGGCTTTGCGTGGGCTCGATCCCATGCCCCTCAGCTTTGTGAGGCGAGCGCGCTACTGACTTCGCCATCCAGCCGTTCAAATTCAAGAAAACGAACAGTGATTCAGAATAAAACAAACCCGTAAAAACAAAGTTTGTGACTATAAATCCCTTATATATGAGTCATAACTAACAGTATTGATTATTTTCAAACGCGACAAGCATTTATAGACTGAATCTGTCTTAACTGAACTTTGCTTCATAACCCTAGGGGGGGGGGCGAGTTCAGCATGACACGTAAAATGTAAACAAAAGCACGCCGGTACTTCGATGGGTCGACGTCAAAGCGTCAACTCAAACTCTCACGTGGGAAAAAAAACAATAACAAACCCGTGAATTTGAATTACATACGTTATATAAGGATGAGCTAAAAATGCATTAATTTAATTACGGTACGTTCGATCGATCTGAAAATTTGATACGATGCATTGTTAGGTGAGACGGGTCCGTGTGCCAAATTTCAGCTGGATCGGATCACGGGAAGTGGGTCATTTTCGACTTTTGTTTTTCCGCCCGCCCAAGACAGAGAGAGATGATGACAGACAGAGAGAGACGCCGGTGAAGTTAATATAAGGGATTTAAAAACAGAATAGTCAATGAAGTTACATGTGTTAGTCAACTAAAATGGATGGGTGAATTTAGGAAAAAGTGAATTAAAGAAGAAATCTGGAATGGTCAATAAAAAATTTTAAAAAAAAATTAATTAATTAAAAAATAATTTAAAAATGTGAAAAAATATTATAGGTCATCCGAGAAATGGAATAGGAAAAACTTGAAAATCGATTATGAGTCCATGAAAATAGAATGCTTAAGTTATAAGAATATAGTATTACGAGATACGACCCGCTGCGTAGCATACGCCGCAGACATGCTCATCATAGATATTGCAAAGAACGGGGATGGGGGTGAGAGAAAGGACACAAACAGCAGCACGAAGTAATGAAGCAGAAACAACAATTTTACAATTTTTTTAAAAAAAAATGTTCACGCTGGCACTTGAACTCGTGACTTTCGGTGTGCAAGGCGAACGTGATAACCACTACACTACGAATCATATGTTATTCTGTGAAGGAACAACGCAAGAAGTAACGTTGCCAACACCCCCCCCCACACACACACACACACACCCACACACATTTTTTCCTTTCTATTTATCCCATTACGCTTGTCAACTGTGATCGGTCGACCACATCGATGGTCATTCGTCATGCTTACTTGCACATACTCGTTTAGGTGAATTATACATATAGATAGATAGAATATAGATTATTCATAAACTGAAGAGTCGATCTCTTATTTAAAAAAAATTCTTAGCTTGAACAGAAGCCAACAAATGACTGAGCAAACGTGACTTACGTGGACTTGAAAAGTAAACAAATTTTAGTATATCCAGAATGAAGCTGAGAAAAAAGGAAACGGAAAGGAATATTTGTATGCTTAGGCTACTTTGAACAATTTTAACTAACATGCTTTTTTAACCACTGGCGTGTAAAAGGTGTTGACTGGAAACTGTACTTCCGGCTTGTGGCAAATTACGTCTAACATTATTTTTTCTGGCTCTTTTCCCAAGACACTTTGGCCACCCGCATCATTAAAGATTGTAATAGGGGTACCAACATTCTAGGTGGTATGTATGTACCAAGATTTCAGTAGGTGTCTATGAGCCAACAAGGAAGCGGTGTAGAGGATAAATAGGAGGCTTCAGTTCCGTGTGTATTCACTGTTACACTAGACAGAACAGGAACATGTTTGCGTGTGTGTGTGTGTGGTCGGACTACTGACAACCGGTGTGGAGGGGGAGGGGGGCCTGACAAACGGGGACGTGACACGCAATTTTAACAACAAAATACTGAGTCAGCAGGAACTACCACATACATACTGTCTTAGCTTGAGTTACTACGTAACTAGTGTCTAAACTTTAGCTACAATACTCTTGCTATCTTAGCAGGAACTACTACATACACATTCTCTTAGAATGTACTGCTACACTCACTTTACACGGCATTTATAGCAAAAACTTTCTTATCCTCTCTTCACTCAAATTACAATCACACACATAGGAAAGTAGTCTTTTTTTTCTCCTTTCCAGCCTCATAACAGAGGAACACTGAACACATGTGCCACATCAGTGACACGACCACTGCTGTGAAAACAGTGAAGATGACTAGAATGTAAACACTAAGATTTTCAGGACCTCTAAGATTGTAACTCATAACATTTCTAAAAAGCGCCTAATATTTTACCGGGTATAAAATAAATGTAAGGGAACAATTTAAGTTAATGGCAGTCACTTAACGTCACGTGATATCTGGCCGCAATCATGTATGTCTGCGTGAGTGATCCTTTGGATGTTAAGTTCTGGGGAAAAAATCCCACATACTCATTCTATAATGACGGATTCAAGTTTAGCATTACATGTTAGTGGCCGTCCATAAATGACGTCACGCGATTTTGGCCGATTTTTACCCCCCCCCCGGTCACACGTCATCACAAGAACCCCCCCTCCAATATGACGTCACAAAGCTTTGCCTACCACCCCGCATAAAAGCTGTATTTTCTATTTGAAAAAGAATATGCTTCAAATCACCTTTTGGTCATTTAAGTATGAATTTAGTCTAAGGTTGCATTCTAATTCTAATATCTAACAGGCAAGAAACAATGTAAAACGTCATAAAATAAACTGTAAGAAATCAAATATTTAAGTGGAACATTTATTTAAAGTTGCAAGTTTTGATGTGACGTCACATTACTCAAACACCCCCCTCACCTCGTCACAAATGTGTGGACCCCCCTCTCCCCAGGTGCGTGACGTCATTTATGGATGGCCCCTTAAAGCATGAAATAAAATAAGATGGCAGCCGTTTGGTTACAAAATTTTAGTCTCCCAGCAAAGGACGATTGGCTAATGGATGCGTTATGGACAACAGCGAGGTTTTTAGGTATTGAAAGGGTGATTTACGTGTTTGTTTTCAACTCAATGTTCGTATGAATTATGTAAGATTAGAAGAAACAAGAAATACAAACTCGAAAAAGTATTTAAACGCAATTTCCAACAAGGATTTTCCGATTTTTTATGAAGGCAAATCATTCTAGATTACAATAAAAGTCAATTCAAATAAGTAACTCTGAAAGTAAACAAAAAAATGACGTCATATCCCCCTCACGCTACATCACACCAAGAATGTGTCAATATAATGCGCACCACGCAACAATCTAAGATAAGCATTCACAAAGCGGGAAAACACCATTAAACCATCATTCTAGATCAGTGCTTCTCAAACTTTTTATTATTTACGGACCGGTAGGAATTTTTTCCATTGCACCAGGGACCGGTGAACTATTTTCACCGTACTGACGTAGTAGCGAAATGTCCTTTCTTGGTAACTTCTGCGGACCGGTGCGCGGACCACCACTTTGAGAAGCAATGTTTTAGATTACGTTAAAAGTCATTTAAAATCAATAATTTTGAAACTAAACAAAACATTTG
The DNA here is from genome assembly GCA_944989445.1 of Ampullaceana balthica. Lineage (NCBI taxonomy): Eukaryota > Metazoa > Mollusca > Gastropoda > Lymnaeidae > Ampullaceana > Ampullaceana balthica. The sequence goes on along the minus strand of CALYLW010000484.1, from coordinate 610,713 downwards.
CTTTCAAAAATTGCTTCTAAAATTACGGGAGTCGAACGAAAACAGTTTTTTTTAAAACTCCTTTTCCAACATTGTCTTAATATTATTAGCTATTGTTTGACGTTTGTTACCCCCCCCCCGATAGAAGTTATGGTTGGCGACAAAATACTGATATTTTTCGTTTTTTTTAAAAATTTTTATTTTCCAGGAAATCCAGATAAACTTTTCGGTATTTTTTTTTGCCGTTGCACATCCTTGGGATCTCCTTAGCATATTTGCAAAAGACCCGACCCCTCAATCTAGTATGGTTCAGGAGGAGTTGCATTGTCAAGCTTGACAGACATTTCGAATCTATAAACGCAATTTTTCCAAGGGAAATTGCGTTAAAAAAATGGTAACATGACGTTAACAGCTCTACCATACGCAAGGGCTTGTTAAATTTGTTGTTAAACGGCAGAATAATTCATAATTTGTAACTACTTCCCAACTTGTACAATGTCAGTCAATGCTAGTTCAGTTACCACAGGCACTGTCCAATGACCACAGGTTCTGTCCAATGACCACAGGTACAGTCCAATGACCACAGGCACTGTCCAATGACCACAGGCACTGTCTAATGACCACAGGCACTGTCCAATGACCAGAATATAATAATTAATAATGTTCAATGATCACAAGTAATGTCTAGTTATCGCCATTATTGTCTCTCTCAATTTCTTCTGTTGTCGGTTGTATATTCCCATAACTTTTTTTTCAATGTGGTTAATCGAGTATACCTCTCTGGATTTTAATGAATCAATAAATTCACGGAAACAGTTTCAAATCCATATAATTTATATTATAATAATTCCAGACTCAAAGTTTCAGTAAACAATTTTCCTGTTCCATTTAGTCCCCACGCTAGAATAATAATTTGTCACTATTAACCAAGAGCTGACTGCACTGAATTAATCAGCTTAGTTTATACTTGCATGCATTGGGCATTACATGTGGGCATTAGGCAGTACCTGTGGGCACTGGACAATACCAGTGGGCATCGGACGGTGCTTGTGAAAAAGTATAATACCTGTGGGCACTGGACAATACCAGTGGGCATCGGACGGTGCTTGTGAACAAGTATAATACCTGTGGGGTTTCGACAGTCAGTATCTGTAGGCATTAAACATAACTTGTGGCTACGGGACGGTACTCATGGTCATTTTTATGGTCATTTGACGATACTTGCAGACACTGGGCACTACTTAAGGATATTGAACAGCCGTTAAGGACAATAAACTATAAGTATTTTGATAGCTCTTTAAAAATGTCGATTTTAATTCAAATGTTTTATAACATTTGGCACTGACAGAACAGAAATGTCCAGACATTAGTGAAATGACGTCCTACTAGAAACAATAATAGACTTGCTCAATAATGATCCAAAGTTTGAACTTGAACTATCCCTTAACCCGTTGTTGGGTCGTTGGGGCACCATCGTGAACTGCTCACTAACACACGCCATTTGTCCCGGTCCTGTGCAGCCCTTTGAGAGTCGCTGAATGACAGGCCGGTCCACTCTTTGATATCGTCCTCCCATCTCTTCTTTTGTCTGCCTCTTTTCCTTCCTCCCTGGACTGTGCCTTGCAATATAGTTTTTGCGAGACCTCCAGTTCTTGTCACGTGTCCGTACCATCGTAATTTCCTCTTCTTAATTGATGTGAGTAGGTCCTCGTAGGGGCCAATGACAGTACTTATTGTGTTGCGGACCGCTTCGTTTGTGATGTGCGCTGTGTAGGAGATGTTCAATATCTTTCTGAAACATCTCATCTCCAGCGCATTGATTCTTCTTTGGAGGTCTGCAGTGAGCGTCCAAGCCTCACAACCATACAAAAAGACCGACATCGCCAGAGAGCGCATTAGCCGGATCTTTGTTCTCAGGGAGAGCTTCTTACTTTGCCAGATGTGCTTTAATTTACTCAATGCTGCCATTGTTTGGGCTACTCTGGCAAGAATTTCTGGCTTTGAGCCTTCGTCGGATATTATGGCCCCTAGATATTTGAAGGTGGAGACTTCTTCGAGTTTTTGCCCGTTTATCCGAATCTCACTTGTGAATTTACTATTTGCCATGACCTTGGTCTTTTCTGCATTGATTTCCATGCCGTACGCCTTTGTTGTTTTCTCTAGCTTTGCGAGGAATTCTTTTAGTTCGTCCTCGCTACCAGCTAGGCCGTCAATGTCATCGGCGAAGCGTAGGTTGGTTATACTTCTCCCTCCGATGCTGACTGTTCCGACATGGTCTTCTAGCACATCTGTCATGATCCTTTCAAGGAAGAGGTTGAAGAGGATGGGGGAAAGTAGACATCCTTGTCTGACACCAACAGTGGTCTTGAACCAATCTCCCAGCTTGCTGTTGAAGAGTACTGCGCTGGTTGCTCTGTTGTAAAGGTTCTTGATCACCTTAATGAGGTTTGCATTTATGTTGAATTTGTGCATAGGCGCCCACAGTGCCGCATGCCACACTCTGTCGAACGCTTTTTTAAAGTCTATAAAGACATGATAGAGGTCACTCTGGTGTTGGAGATGTTTTTCACAGAGAACTCGCAGGTTAAAGATTTGCTCCGTTGTGCTTCTTCCTGCTCTGAAGCCCGCCTGCTCTTCTGAAATGATTTGCTCTGCTTGTGGTTTCAGTCTGTTCAATATGATCATAAGCATGACTTTGCTGGGGTGACTAATCAGGCTGATTGTACGGTCAGTTCTGACACATCTGTAGATTACCCTTTTTTGGGAGCGTGATAACCAGCGATTGCGTCCAGGGGGTTGGCCATTTTCCAAAGTTTATGTTCCCTTAAACTTATAACACCGCTCCATTACTTAAGGCTAATAACAACCAGTCGCGATTTTTTAAACTAACATTTTGAGACCCCTCCTCCCCCTATGGACAGGATATGCAGAAGAAAAGTATTCTGTTTACCAATTACTCAGAGGACAACACACTTTAAACAACACTTTGTTATCCTATTATGGTCCACAACACAAAAAATGCTCACTGACGCACAAGCTTTCACATCTTCCTGTTTGTGTGCATGTGTGATTGTGTTTTCATAAGTACTTACATTAAAGGTTTAAACAAACTATCTAGTTAATGAAAACATGCTGCATTGTATATAATCTGTATCTGATATCATTATTATAAACATTGAGCACAACTATCAATACAAACATTGAGCACTACTATCAATACAAACATTGAGCACTACTATCAACACAAACATTGAGCACTAATATCAACACAAACATTGAGCACTACTATCAATACAAACATTGAGCACTACTATCAATACAAACATTGAGCACTACTATCAATACAAACATTGAGCACTACTATAAACACAAACATTGAGCACAATTATCAACACAAACATTGAGCACTACTATCAATACAAACATCGAGCACTACTATCAATACAAACATTGAGCACTACTATCAATACAAACATTGAGCACTACTATCAACACAAACATTGAGCACTACTATCAATACAAACATGGAGCACTACTATCAACAGAAACATTGAGCACTTCTATCAACACAAACATTGAGCACTACTATCAACACAAAGATTGAGCACTTCTATCAACACACACGTTGAGCACTACTATGAACACAAACATTGAGCACTTCTATCAACACAAACATGGAGCAATACTAAAATTACAAACATGGAGCAATTATACCATTACAAACATGGAGCAATACTACCATTACAAATATGGAGCAATACTACCATACAAACATGGTGCACTATTAACATTACAAACATGGAGCATTACTACCATTACAAACATTGAGCACTTCTAACATTACAAACATGGAGCAATACTACCATAACAACCAATGAGCACTACTATCATTACAAACATGGAGCAATACTACCATTACAAACATTGAGCACTTCTACCATTACAAACATGGAGCAATACTACCATTACAAACAATGAGTACTACTATCATTACAAAACATTGAGTACTACTATCACTACAAACATTGAGCACTTCTACAATTACAAACATGAAGCAATACTACCATTACAAACAATGAGTACTACTATAAATACAATCACAGAGCGTAACTATAATTACAATCATTGAGCACTTCTACAATTCAAAACATGGAGCAATACTACCATTACAAACATGGAGCAATACTACCATAACAAACATGGAGCAATACTACCATTACAAATATGGAGCAATACTACAAATACAAACATGGTGCACTACTATCATTACAAAATAGAGCAATACTACAAATACAAACATGGAGCAATACTATCATTATCATTACAAACATGGAGCACTACTATCATTTCACACATAGAGCACTATTTTCATTATAAATGTGGAGCATTATACTATCAATACAAAGATGGAGCACTACTATAATCACAAACATAAATCACTGTTATAGCAAACATTGAGCAGTACTATCACTACAAACATGGAGCACTACTATCATTGCAAACACGGAGCACTAGTATATTACAACTATGGAGCACTACTATCATTACAAACATTGAGCACTACTATTATTACAAACATGGAACAATACTATCATTACAAACATTGAGTATTACTATCATTACAAACACGGAGCACTACTATATTACAAACATGGAGCACTACTATTATTACAAACATGGAGCACTACTATATTACAAACATGGAGCACTACTATCATTTAAAACATGGAGCACTACTATCATTACAAACATGGAGCACTACTATCATTTCACACATGGAGCACTACGTTCATTATAAATATGGAGCATTATACAATCAATAAAAAGATGGAGCACTAGTATAATCACAAACATAAATCACTGTTATTGCAATCATGTAGCACTACTATCACTACAAACATGCAGCACTACTATCATTACAAACATGGAGCACTGTCATTGCAAACACAGAGCACTTCATTGTGCATTAAAGTAAACCCTTTTATATAGGTCTGATCCATTAATATTAACAGTTAGGCATATTCCCATACTTTTCAAGAAATCCCATGAAAAGGAACATTTTTTAAAGTGATGTCATCTTTTCGATCAGAAATTGTCTCTGCTATTTCACTGTTATGAATGTTCCTACCTTAAATTTCAACTATCTCAATTGATAAGAGTCTGATGTCTTTGAGTCTTACTCTTACTTGTTGATGCATAAGTTTACAAACCACAGGCAGTCTAAGCTATGAATTCACATAGGCATACAAGCACAAAATGTACCTTTCCTTTGACATGTGTGTTTGTTCATGGCCAGAACTCAGAACCTAGTCTGACTGTCTGTTTTTCCTTAGCATCAATCTGAAAATAAGTTGACCCTGTTTGAAAACTAGGTCATGATTCGATGAGATGAGTCCCAGCAGACAAGATTTGCACGCGCCTTGCTCGTGTCTGGGTTTACAAAGTACCCCCCCCCCTCAACCACTCTTTTTTTTGTTCCAACTCTCCTTGCTGATGAATTCCACCTTCCCCTACCCTGTATTAGCTTTTGCGAAACGTAAATAAGAGAGGAGGGCTCGAGAGGAGATAAAGTAAAAATGACAAAACTTACTCGTCCGTCAGTGGTTGGTTGTTGGTCTCACGCGGTGCTTGCATGCCAGGCCTGAACTTGTGACACAGATGTAAGAGTTCATGAAAACACTTTAGAACAGCTAAATTTTAGCCTAAAATGCCTTCTAATAAATCACTTACCACTGGGGTGAATCAAGTGACTAAGCCGTCTGAGCTTCTACTATCATGCGTGAAGTTAAATGAGCTCTGAAGTGAACGTTTTATTTTAAATGAATTTCAATACAAACGGAATCCCACGATGTAAAGACACAATTAATATTGTTAAATAACCATACATTAATTACCTTTGATACATTAACAAATTGTGTGGTTTTTCATTTATGAATTATAAATCAATGGCTGGTGGTGTAGATGAGTCGAATCCTGTTTTCACGATACTCGGATAAAAGAAAACAATCCACACAGTAGGCACACAAGACAATGTTTAACCCGCAATGGCCAGACAGTGTGACACCATTCATTCCGTGTAGACTTAAAAAATGGACAAACACTGTGTGTTACAGTTACAGGAGCAGGTCTTAAAAAAAAACATCTGTCCGTCAGTGAATACAACACGGACCGATCAACACAGCACGGCGCACGTCACTGACTAGTGTGTGACAGCAGACAGAATGTTTCACTTGACTACACTTCCAGCCTCAATGAACTTGTGCTGCTGGCCAGACTTATTTATAGTTTATGTACGCCGGTAGCTAAGGTTAATGGAGAATGGGCCGCACGACCGATAATTCATTTCATTTTGCCTCGCTTCGAAACGTGTTACTGTTACACACAACATTTAGTTGACTGCGGCCGACAAGACGTGCCCTCTGCTCAGCGCTTACAGACACAAAACATAGCCCACAATACCATTGGTGACCTTACATGGGGTCGAGGCCGTTCGTCAAGGTCGATAACGATTCACTAAGAAATAAACAAAAAAAAGGTAGCTGTATGTTTAATAGAGGATTAGTTATTTTTTTTTAAAATATGATAAATAATCATCTAAGGTGTGTTGAGAATTCATGATGTTTTATTTGCATTGACTATTTCTCTCACAATCGCTGAAAGCCGGTGTGACATTGGTCGGCGCACAGCTTGCAAGTTGAAGGTCGGTGTGCTGTATTCCGTAGCGCGTGACCCCTTTCTCCCAATGATAAACAATCCCAGGACACATTTCTTGTTCAGCTGATCCGAGTTTGTTGTGGGTGGGGGCTGTGTGTGTGTGTGGGGGGGGGGTTGAACCCGGGGCAATGACAGAATGTTCTGGTGTCAACTGTTGTCTACCAGAACATACCAAGTTGAAATAGATAACACGACGCTGGCATTCAATAGAATGACTTGTCTGACTCGTAAGTCGATGTCGCACGTACTGAAGATAACGTTGTGTGTGTGTCAGTCATTCATGCGCAGTTCTTTGGTCCTGTTACTTAGCGATGGGAGATTCACCTTTTACCCAAATCCCCCGCGGTATACCCTAAGGGCCACCTCAATGCTTTTAATTTAAGCACCTCGTATACAGTTGAAGCAGAAATTAAAAACTATGTGTTTCTTTAATCTTACCCAATGGCACCTTGAAACATGATTCAAATAAAGACTGAACATAACTCAATAAACGATTAATTAAATTCAAATATAATCTTTTAACGGTATCTATTTTTTTTTCATAAACAGAAATTTTGCAAAAACTAACGACATTCACTCCAAATTTCACAACAATGTTAAACCGCTTCACCCTTAGTACCTGGTGTGTCCCCATACACTTCAGAGTGATTTCACAATACACGTCCGAGTGAGTTCCCTTTACACATCAAGACGATTTCACAATACGCGTCCATGTGATCTTCCCATATACGTCATATACGTCCCATATAGGGATTTCCCTATACACATCAAGGCAATTACCCCATGTACCTCCAATAATCTCCCTGAATACATCAAGGTAATCCCTCCATATACGTCCAAGTAATCTCCCCATACATTTTCCAAGTATGTCCTCAAAACTGTCATAGTAACATCCCCATTGATGCCAATTAAATGTCAAATAGATCTATTACACAAGTACTGACTAAAATAAAAAAAATCTTACCTGAATTTAAAGGTGCAATTAGTTTTGACAAGTCATTATTAAATTAAAACAAATATCGCTGTAGAGAATTTAAATAAGATTGTTTTAAAACAAATATGTCTAAGAAAACATAACTCCGCATATTTTATTTGAAACTTTTCTGCGTTGAATAACATCCCTTAATAATTTCTATTTTTAAAAAAATAATAAAAATTAAATGATTACAAACATTGACCAGCAGAAATAATGCCATCAACATAACACAAGGTGAATGGGTTGTCCAGTCCAAATATTCTGTCAATTTAGGAATTTAGGCACATTACCCTTGGACCTAATAATGAATAGTCCTAAATACATTCAATAGATGTTTGACAGGATAATAGAAATGTATCACGAAAAAGGGGTTTGTTTATTTATATTGGGTCTAGTTCCTTACTTCCTGATATTTGTGGAACTGTGTGCAAAGACGAACTAAATTTAGAATATAGAGGCTTGCATGACATTGTCCTAGTCATATAAAATATAAACTATATTCAATTGTTTAAAAACAATAAATATATGCCGTCGCCCAAAAGACAGGAATGGCAACTTTGTAGTTGTTGACTGCATGCGATACCTGGCAATACAAATATAATCTAGTCTCTGACGTAAGTGGCGCAGACTTTCAGTTGACCTTGTTATGCGTGCAGGGGATTTCCTCAAGGTTGTCTGTATCACCTTCCATGAAAGAGAAAATGAACACACGAAAAGGGTTTCTAATCCCCTCATCTTGAACTGTCTGGGGGTGAAAGGTGATACCATGGCCAGATTTAGCCTTTGAACCACACCGTGCAAAAGTAAAAAAATTGCGCTCCTATATAATTTACAATACAATTATTGTAACCAAAAAAAAAGTTTTATTATGCCTTTGCAAAAAATATTTTTTTACTTAACACTTAACGTCCATAAATAAAAATAATAATTAACAAAAAAACACTGTAACTCAGTTATTAACACAAATACTTGAAATAACCTATTGCTTAAAAAATGTACTTCATTTATTCTAAAAACTTGATTGCAGTGTCAACCAGGTGATAAAATAATTCAATTTTGAATTTTTCCTGTGCATCGTTTATAGACTCATCCTGATTTATATCCATGAAATCGATGTCTAGGTATTGATTTATTATTTTTTAAATCCCTTATATTAACTTCGCGGCCGTCTCTGTCGTCATCTCATCATCTCTGTCTTGGGCTGGGCGGGCGGAAAAAGAAAAGTCGAAAATGACCCACTTGCAGTGATCCGATCGAGCTGAAATTTGGCACACGGACCCGACTCACCTAACAATGCATCGTATCAAAATTTCAGATCGATCGATCGTACCGTAATTAAATTAATGCATTTTTAGTTTATCCTTTTATGATGTATGTAATTGAAATTCACGGTTTGTTATTGTTTTTTTCTTCCACTTCCACGTGAGTTTGAGTTGACGCCGACCGTCGTGTTGACGCCGACCGTCGTGCCGACACCCCCTCACATCCCACCCCCATTTATTAAAGACAAGGGACATCACTCGGTGTCAGTCTGTAAATGTTTGAAAATAATCAATACTGTTAGTTATGTCTCATATATAAGGGATTTATAGTCAAAAACTTTGTTTTTACGGGTTTGTTTTTTATCTGCATCTATCTAGGATGCCATTTCGCCAACATCAGCAACTATTGCATTAAAGTGATTGTCCGATCTAAAGTTCTTTTTTTTTAAAAAACGATTGAAACTCTCCAAAAGTTTTATTGCCAATGCAATATCATAATTTTCGCCTTGCATGAGTTTACTAATGGGATGGATACCTCGTACCACATAACGACAAAACAAATTTGGATTGTATTTTCGGAAGTAGTCCATATGCTTCATCTGTTATTGAACTATTTATAGCTTTATTCTTGTAATTGCTAAGCAATACAATAATATATTTAATTGAGTTTATACCTCAATGGCTTTACATCAATTCAACTCTCCAACCTGGCGTGGGAGTGAGCGAAGTACAAAAATTAATATTTTTGTCATAATAATTAGCTAACTGGCAAAATAAACCCTGTACAAAGAAAGCTATAGAAGAAAATAAAATTTCCCTCACATTATACTACACAAGTAATGTATTCTATTTCAATATTATGTAGGCTGATAAGAGGCTAAGAGATAAGTCACTAAAAAGCAGAATGATAAGGCCACAATAGTTTCAGCCAGTTTTGACCTTATAACAGTACTGATAAAACCATCAAATATAATTATTTGGGTCTTCATAATACCTTATTAAATAAAACATAACTGAGAAACAATTAGATAACTTAACTTTTATGTTTAGATTGTTATTTAAAAATCACCAGGTCAATCAAATAATATATATGCACACAATTTTTTAATTAACTGCGTCACGTTTTTGGTCGACATTTCTCTCAGTGGCCAATGATGCACAACATACTAATAAAAGCTCATAGTGCATCAGAAGACAATACAGAGACTCAGAGACACTTTTATCAACATGATGGTGCTTAATGAAAGTAACTATGTAGTCATGGGAATTAAAATATTTGGAAATTTACTTTATTTTTGCTTTTCAATGAGAAATAACTTTAAACTACCGCCGGGATATAAAGGGTTAAGCCGTTAAACCCGTTTGTGCTGTGCGCTGTCATGGCGATAGATACACGTATTAACCGACAACATCTTTTAGAACTGAAAATATTATTCAAATTAAAGAAGTAAGTTTCGGAAAATCGATTATGCAATTCAGAATTTTTTTAGTTTGCAATATGGCCGGAAGATGGGAACTGAAATTAAACTTATTTTAATACAAAAAATATACCGAAAAGAGAATAAGTTTGAAAGAAAAGAGGATATGATTTGAAAAGGTATGTTCAGGAGGGAAATAGGGTATATTTGGCATAAAAAGTATATATTTGGCAGGAAAGAGGATCAGGTACGCGAGAAAAGAGGATATCCCCGGTAAGAAACGAGGAAAATTTGAGCAGGAAAAACGACCAGTTTCCCCAGATAAAGACATTTTTTCAAGCAAATCTGCCAACAAACTAAAGTTGACAATTCAAATGTCACAAGTCTCACCAACTAAACATTTTAAATCGCTCTTAGCAGCTGCCACGGAAAGTCTCACAGGTCAGAGGCGTGTCTGTTTAGGGTTCGAATTCGTTGACCATACTCCACTGTGAGAGGAACGTGGTCAAAATTGATTTTTAAAGAAATTTTCAACATAATCCCCACTTTCCCCCGCACCACACAGACGAATGTACACATCTTTGGTCCGCCTCCGTTTAAGCGAGCTTTAATCCGCACCAGCTGTCGGCGCCTTGGAGGGAGCATAGATTATTTCAATGTTCAATTATTTCAGACGCTAGATTATCTTGATCTCCTCTTGAGTATTGGAGGTTTCTGCGTGTCGACACGTCAGATCTACACGTGTGTAGCTACCGTCCTAACAACCTAGGAGTGATCAGTTTACATTGCTCTTTTACTTAAAGTGAAAATTTCATCGATTGTGGCGTTAAACGTAAATCTGAACAATTTCTTTAATGACTAAGAAACTTGAAGGATAATTTGAATAGAACTATTTGTGTGACGATCTCATGCAGTTGGTAATCGTGTGGAAGTCACTAACTAGTGAGACCGGACCATATTATTTATGAAAGGAGATTTCATTACGTTGTGTCAGAGATCCATTTCAGTACATCACTACCTCGAAACAAAAAAATATATAATTGGTAGCCTCACAAATAATCCAGATTAGTCAGATTAACTGATTATCCTAATACTATTCACAGAAATTCTCGGTATACTATCAGCCACGCGTAAACCGTTCGGTCGAGATTCAAAATGGCTGCCATCAAGCGGAAGTCACGTGTTTTATGTTTACTTGCTATTTATTTCATGTCCACATGTTCAGGATTAGTTCACGAGCTAACAAGTGGAAATTTCCAAAAGGTGGAAATTTTATACTTTCATTTATATTTATAATTTTATTTATCATTTTTTTGAATAGCATCATTACAAAAAAATAGCAGCTTACGTTAATTCATTTTCATCTCATTACAAAAAACTAATTATTAATTTATTAGTTAAGACTAAAACATTGTAAGTGTCTCATCCCATATAAAAAATAATTCAGTAATATTTTTACTAGTGTTGCAGTTCAGGAAGAGAGAAGTTTGGAAATAACGAACCTCTAAATAACGCTAGGTTGCTCCCGAATATCAGGTGGGGTGGGGTCTACGAGTATCAGGGACCTTCACTAGCTGGAATCCAAGTATGAGAAGAAGTCCCAACAGGGGTCTCAACTGTTTAAATATAAGATGAAGAATTTTAATGAATGCCTTTATTATTTGAAGTAAAAATTGTCTCTCAATAATTGTGTCTATTTATTCCAGTTTTTGAAGGGAAAATATTTCGTCCTTACATTTGTTGATTCACCATGTAAGTGTTTTTTTATATTATGATTCAAATAAAAGAATGTATATTTTCTCCACATGTATATATGTATGTAGATCTCAGTATTTTTATCTGTATGTGTATCTCAGTTTGTTCATCGAGATAAGTAAACCTGCATGAATACATGTATATTAATGTATGTTTAACTTTGGTTGTCTCTCTCATTGTGCTTATAATTATAGCTCTAGCTCCGTGCTATATTTAAGTAAGCGTATCTAAATTTTTCATAATAATTGTGTATGACTGCATGTGAATATGTATAAGTTAATATGAATTTATCCAGATATGTATCTATCTTGGTGTAGATGAATCCTTTCTAATTCACAATAGGAGCTGATACATTTTTAAATCCTTTATATTAACTTCACCGCCGTCTCTGTCTGTCGTCATCTCTGTCTCTCTGTCTTGGGTGGGCGGAAAAACAAAAGTAAAAAATGACCCACCTCCCGTGATGCCATCGAGCTGAAATTTGGCACACTGACCCGTCTCACCTAACAATGCATTGTATCAAAATTGCAGATCAATCAAACGTACCGTAATTAAATTAATGCATTTTTAGTTTATCCTACTATAACGTATGTAATTCAAATTCACTGTTATTGTTTTTTTTTCCACGTGAAAGTTTGAGTTGACGCGTTGACGCGACCAATCGAAGTACCGGCGTGCTTTTGTTTACATTTTACGTGTCACGCTGAGCTCAGTCAAGCGATCGGTGACCAGACTTCCCCCCCCTAGGGTTATGAAGCAAAGTTGAGTTAGACAGATTCAGTCTGTAAATGTTTGTCGCGTTTGAAAATAATCAATACTGTTAGTTATGTCTAATATGTAAGGGATTTATAGTCAAAAACTTTGTTTTTAAATCCCTTATATTAACTTCACGGCCGTCTCTGTCGATCTGTCGTCATCTCTCTCTCGCTGTCTCTCTGTCTTGGGCTGGCGGAAAAACAAAAGTAAAAAATGACCCACTTCACGTGATCCGATCGAGCCGAAATTTGGCACACGGACCCGTCTCAACCAACAATGTATCGTATCGAAATTTCAGATCGATCGAACGTACCGTAATTAAATTAATGCATTTTTAGTTTATCCTTATATAACGTATGTAAGTCAAATTCACTGTTTGTTATTGTTTTTTTCCATGTGAGAGTTTTAGTTGACGCTTTGACGCGACCCATCGAAGTACCGGCGTGCTTTTGTTTACATTTTACGTGTCACGCTGAGCTCGGACCAGCGATCGGTGACCAGACTTTTCCCCTCTCCCCCCTCCCCCCCCCAGGGTTATGAAGCAAAGTTGAGTTAAGACAGATTCAGTCTGTAAATGTTTGTCGCGTTTGAAAATAATCAATACTTTCAGTTATGTCTCATATATAAGGGATTTATAGTCAAAAACTTTGTTTTTACGGGTTTGTTTTATTATCAACATTTATGATCATTTTTTCTAAGCACGTTGATGCCATCTGACATCATTGCAATATAAAGAATATAACACATAACTTTGATTCTATGCAACTAAATCATAACCTAACGTGGGTTCCTGGTAGCTTATACAATCCTGAGTTCGTCTTGGCATAAGATTTTTTTGGTTATGTCATTAAATAGCTCAATGGAGAGCCTACGATTGGATACCACAGAAAGTCAGAAAGAGAGAGAGAGAGAGAGAACAAGAGAGAACGAGAGAGAGAGAGAGAGAGAGAGCGAGAGAGAGAGAGAAAAAGAGAGAGAGAAAGAGAGAGAGAGAGAGCGAGAGAGAGAAAGAGAAAGAGAGAGAAAGAGAGAGAGAGAAAGAGAGAGAGAGAAAGGGAGAGAGAGAAAGAGAGAGAGAGAAAGAGAGAGATATATATAAAGAGTGAGAAAGAGAGAGAGAGAGAGAGAGATAGAGAGAGAGAGAGAGAGAGAGAAGAGTTACATAGGCTCTAATAGCAGATACTTACTCATCCTACCATATTGATAATACTAATAATGGCAACCACACAATTCTTACATTGGCTACCATAGGATACTACCATTGCCTCACCTATTCAATTACAGCTTGCACACGATGTCGGATACTGTTCCCTTTCTACGTGGCGGCCTCCCAGGTGTTTCCTCATGATCCAGAGATTTTCTTCACCAGAACTCACGACAAGAACCTCGTTCAGGTATACGACCCTGTCATAAAATCGTTAGTTTATTCCTTTTTATCGCCTGAAACCAGACTTGCTCTGATCACCACAGACAATGTATGCCTAGAGAGAAGACAAGCAGTACAACTGTCAAACCAGACTTGCTCTGATCACCACAGACAATGTATGCCTAGAGAGAAGACAAGCAGTACAACTTTCATTTTCTGATATAACCTGTTAGATTGATTGTTTCCCCTACAGGAATGGGGCGTGACTGAGTTACCTGCCCTGGTCTATCACCGAGATGGGTTTGCCAAACACGAATTGTGAGTAAATAGATCGCTTGTTTTCTACTGTTATGTTTTACTTGCTCCAAAGGGTTAGTCAAAATCAAGACAATACCAAACATCAACTGAAGGAATAATAATAAACCAAAGAAAAGTAATGTTATAATTTTGTAAATTGTCCTTCATTTTAATAACTATAGGTGAATCTGGAACAATAAGAGTATTTAATTTCTAAACCACAAATAGTTTCTTACCCCCTTTAAGCCAGGCTGTGTCCTTACTATACCGCATTACTTTTAAGTCGTCCTGGGTCCGTACTAAAAGATTGTAGGAATCGTCAAGCGGTAGGTTTTGTCTTGACATGTATAAATTTAATAAAAACCAGCGAAAGGACTACATCCTACTTACTTTACCATCCATTTAAAGTGAGAATCTTTGAATATGTTTAATACGTTTTTGTACCTGTCCTTTCCACGCTGTCTTAATCAACAGCAAATAAAAGTTCACATAATTAATCATCAGCAAATATACAGTCATGGGGGTGAAAAGTATTGAACAAAGAATTGAACTCTTAAAGTTTATCTGAAGTTGTTGTCTATATCTAGAGTCTAGACCAACCATTTTTTACTAGATGACACAAGAACTGACCAAGTTAGATGACACCATGAAATTATCAGCTGGATGAAATACCGAGAAATAAACGTGCTATATGACCCTCCGTGAAATTACCTGCCAGATGATACACCGTGAAATGACCTGCTAGATGACACACTATGAAATGATCTGCTATATGACCCTCAGGGATATGACCTGCTATATGACCCTCAGTGAAATGACCTGCTAGATGACCCTCAGTAAAATGACCTACTAGATGACCCCCAGTAAAATGACCTGCTATATGACGCTTAGTAAAATGACCTGCTAGATGACCATCAGTGAAATGACCTGCTAGATGACCATCAGTGAAATGACCAGCTAGATGACCATCAGTGAAATGACCTGCTAGATGACTATCAGTGAAATGACCTGCTAGATGACCATCAGTGAAATGGCCTGCTAGATGACCATCAGTAAAATGACTTGCTAGATGACCGACCATCAGTAAAATGACCTGCTAGATCTGCTAGATTACCCCCAGTAAATTACCTGTTAGGTGAAACTCAGTGAAAGGACCTGCTAGATGACCATCAGTGAAATGACCTGCTAGATGACCATCAGTGAAATGGCCTGCTAGATGACCATCAGTAAAATGACCTGCTAGATGACCGACCATCAGTGAAATGACCTGTTAGAAGTCCATCGGTGAAATGACCTGCTAGATGACAATCAGTGAAATGACCTGCTAGATGGCCATCAGTGAAATGACCTGCTAGATGACCATCTGTGAAATGACCTGCTAGATGACGCTTAGTAAAATGACCTGCTAGATGACGCTTAGTAAAATGACCAGCTAGATTACCATCATTGAAATGACCTGCTAGATTACCCTCAGTGAAATGACCTGCTAGATTACCCTCAGTGAAATGACCTGCTAGATGACCATCAGTGAAATGACCTGCTAGATGACGCTTAGTAAAATGACCTCCTAGATGACGCTTAGTAAAATGACCTTCTAGATTACCATCATTGAAATGACCTGCTAGATTACCCTCAGTGAAATGACCTGCTAGATGACACACCGTGAAAAAGACAGTGTCGGTTCGTGTGTCGTGTATTGTCCACTACTAACAACGTCCAATCTGTTTGATTGCAGCATGAATGTGGACATTACTGTCGATGACATCATCGATGAGATTGCCCGTATCCTCATGGGGAACTTTGCCGGTCTGACCAGGACGTACACTGTCCATCTCAATGACCTCAACTTCGACGAGATCATAGTCACGCCCAGGCAGTCGGCCATGATGCTCATACACAACAAAGGTGAGTGACCATGCCCAGGGGGAGATGACCTCAGGCTGCTTTTTGGCTGCTGGAATGCTCAACAGTGTGTTCTAATTGGGGGACTATTTAAAAAAACGAAGTGATTATTCGGAGATATCTCCGTATAACGCTGGGCGTTATAGACAGATATTTCCCATGATACTTAGCGTCATACGCAAATTTTTTGGCTGGTCATGTGACTTCTTGCTAATTTGATATAAGATTTTTAAAAATTCATTCGTATCATGAGCTTCTGTGGTCTCACGGTTAGGACATTAGATTCTTGAACTCTTAAGTGGAGGTTCGAGTTTCGTTTGAGTCTTTTTTTTTAAGGTTGTAGTTTCAGTATTAGGGTCTCGGTTAGGTTTAGTTGTCTATTTTTTTAAATTAAAATAGAAAGAGATTTTCGTTTTAGTCTTTTTTTTTAAAGTTGTAGTTTTAGGGTCTGGGTTAGGTTTAGTTGTCTAATGTTTAAAATTGAAATAGAAAAAACAACAAATATAGCAACCAAAAATACGCTTTATCGAGCGCACCGTTCTCTTTGCTTTTACAAAATTAATTTTAAAATCATAAATCTTTTTGAAATAAATTTTAAGCTATGATAGGTACATATATATTAAATTAGAGCGGAAATTTTGTTTGTTTTTTAAAAAAGAAATCTCCGTATAACGCTGGGAGTTATTGGGAGAAATCTCCGTATAACGCCTGGCGTTATTCGGAGATATCTCCGTATAACGCCTCTCTTAAAAAAATGTAATTGATTTTGTAAATATCACATTTTAAATTCTTTTATGTGCGTCGGAAGTCGGAGTACATATTCATTTGTTTACATAGAGATTTACATACATTATTTGATGTGGACTACTATAAAACCATATCAGAGAAAATTGTTTTTTACTTTATATTGTAGATGCATTACGCATCTGGCGTATTCGAATTCCCTGACTCTGGACCATGCATTTCCGATCACATAAAAATCAATTCCATGGAAAAGACACGTGAACTAAACATGATTATAGGAATAATTTTTTTATTATTATTTTAATAGTTTTTGAGCACCAGAGCGTAACGAGCATGCTAGTCTAGCTTTCTAGTGTTAGCTTTGTGGAAGAAAGCCATCACCATAACGTGTGAAAATGACCATTCGGTTAGAAGTTTGAGGTCTCCAGCCTTTTTAACGCAATTTCACTTGGGAATTGCGTTTATAGATTCGAAATGTCTGGCCAGTCTTTTCGAGCTTTGAACAGCAACTCCTCCTGGACCATACCAGATACATGGTTCGTGTCTTTTGCAAATATGTTAAGGAGGTCCCAAGAATGTGCACGGGCCAAAAAAATTACCGAAAAGATTTACGGGATTTCTTGGAAAATAAAAAAAAACTAAAAATATCAGTATTTTGTCAATTTCTTGCAAACCATAACATCTATCTGGTTGAAACAATCGCCAAGCGGTAGCTAATAATATTTAGGACAATGTTGGAGAAGGAATCTATAAAAATATGTTGTCGTTCGACTCCCGTAATTTTAGCAGCAACTTGTAGATAGCAATTGTTTTATTTAGTTTCAAAATTAATTATTTGAAATGACTTTTAATGTAATCTAGGATGATAGTTAATGGGGTTTCCCGCTTTGTGAATGCTTATGTTAGATTGTTGCGCGGTGCGCATTATATTGACCCATTCTTGGTGTGATGTAGCGTGAGGGGTTATGACGTCATATTGTGTTTTATTAGTTTAAGAATTACTTATTTGAATCGAATTTTAATGTAAGTAATCTAGAATGATTTCCCTTGAATAAAAGAATCCAAAATTCGTTGTTGGAAATTGCGTTTTAATACTCATTCGAGTTTTTATTACTTGTTTCTTATGCACTAGCCACTAGCGTCAGCAAATACAAATATTATGTTGCATCGGTGCTTTAGTGCGCATTAAACAAAAATTCAAACTTTAAAACGTTCACTGAACAAACACAAAAAAGACACATATAAAGTCAACAAAGCCTATCCGATTATATACAAGTTTGTCAGCGGAATGCCTATTATCATTTTTTGCTCGTTCATTTTCTATTCCTCATACATTCCTCCTATAATTTTAATCCTCATGTGATCATACATTTCCATTTATTAATATTATCTCTTTTTGTTCTCGGATCGTCAGAGGAAAAAGACGAGGTTAAAATATTTGAAAGAGTTGCCTACGCTTTTCGTAAGGATGACGCAGTGAGTAGAAACTTTCAATTTTGAAATTAGCCATGGTATATATTTGATAGCATTTGATAGATGTGACATGAAATTGACAATGGTTTTAAATGAAATTTGAAAGTTGCGGTGAGATGAGATTTGAGACTAGATGTGAGATGAGATTTGAGACTAGATGTGAGATGAGATTTGAGACTAGATGTGAGATGAGATTTGAGACTAGATGTGAGATGAGATTTGAGACTAGATGTGAGATGAGATTTGAGACTAGATGTGAGAGGAGATTTGAGACTAGATGTGAGAGGAGATTTGAGACTAGATGTGAGACTAGATGTGAGATGAGATGTGAGACTAGATGTGAGATGAGATTTGAGACTAGATGTGAGAGGAGATTTGAGACTAGATGTGAGAGGAGATTTGAGACTAGATGTGATACTAGATGTGAGAGGAGATTTGAGACTAGATGTGAGACTAGATGTGAGAGGAGATTTGAGACTAGATGTGAGATGAGATTTGAGACTAGATGTGAGAGGAGATTTGAGACTAGATGTGAGACTAGATGTGAGAGGAGATTTGAGACTAGATGTGAGACTAGATGTGAGAGGAGATTTGAGACTAGATGTGAGACTAGATGTGAGAGGAGATTTGGGACTAGATGTGAGAGGAGATTTGAGACTAGATGTGAGACTAGATGTGAGAGGAGATTTGAGACTAGATGTGAGACTAGATGTGAGAGGAGATTTGAGACTAGATGTGAGACTAGATGTGAGAGGAGATTTGAGACTAGATGTGAGAGGAGATTTGAGACTAGATGTGAGAGGAGATTTGAGACTAGATGTGAGACTAGATGTGAGAGGAGATTTGAGACTAGATGTGAGACTAGATGTGAGATGAGATTTGAGACTAGATTTGAGACTAGATTTGAGACTAGATGTGAGATGAGATTTGAGACTAGATGTGAGATGAGATTTGAGACTAGATGTGAGATGAGATTTGAGACTAGATGTGAGATGAGATTTGAGACTAGATGTGAGATGAGATTTGAGACTAGATGTGAGATGAGATGTGAGATGAGATGTGAGATGAGATGTGAGATGAGATTTGAGACTAGATGTGAGAGGAGATTTGAGACTAGATGTGAGACTAGATGTGAGAGGAGATTTGAGACTAGATGTGAGACTAGATGTGAGAGGAGATTTGAGACTAGATGTGAGATGAGATTTGAGACTAGATGTGAGAGGAGATTTGAGACTAGATGTGAGAGGAGATTTGAGATGAGATGTGAGACTAGATGTGAGATTGTAACTATATGACTTTATATTTCTCTTTCTATGTAGGCGTTCTCACAGTAATAATCTTGTGCACAATAATTCGCTGAAGAATTCGTTTATCCAAAACAACTTTAATATACATATATACTGTACACATAAGAATCATTTGAGGTAATATAACGTGGAAATCTTGAATCATTCATCACAGAACCTTCCTCGACGGAAGTCTACACACCACTGTTCGCCCAACACTTTCAACCAATAGAAATGATCCTTTCTTCCCGCGTCCACCATACATGTGACCTTACGTCACAAAATTATGTTAATCAGATGTGACATTCACCCCCATCCTTCAAAAAAAAATGTTTATGAAATACAACATTTTTGGTCTTCATAAAATCAAATCAATCTATATCTATATTCAAATTTCAAATATTTATCATCAATAAACATTCATTTTCTTACATACAACTTCTGGATATAGAATCAATAAGAAAAAAATCTGTAGGACTGCATCAGTCTAAACATAAGAAATAATGAGAAAAAATCTGTAGAACTGCAACAGTCTAAACATAGGAAATAATGAGAAAAAATCTGTAGAACTGCAACAGTCTACCTGTACTGAAAAAATGGAAACTGAAAATTTTAACACATCTGTAATTTTGTGTAACTAAAATATTTAAACACTCAATATTATTAAAATTAACTAATAATCCAATGGAATTCAAACACTGTTCCTTGTCCATTGTTCAACAAAGAAAAATATTAATATAATTACAGTCTCTGTTTGTATCCTTTAGGAATTCACAGACTAATGTTAAAACAGTCTCTTATTTTGTCATTTAGTAATTCACAGAATGTCTTTTTTAATAGTCTCTGGTTTTATCAGTTAGGAGTTCACAGAGTGTCTTTATTTATTGTCATTCTACTTAATATGTCTGCAACCACATTGTCCTTTCCCTTCACAGGTTTAATGTCAAATTTGTAGTCGGCTAATAGCATAGCCCAACGATTCACTTTGGCGTTGCTGATCTTCTTCTTGTTGAATGCCACAAGTGGTTTGTGGTCTGTTAGAAGAGTGAATGTTCTACCTAGAAGGTATTTTTGAAGTTTTTGTAGAGCCCACACTATGGCTAGACATTCTCTCTCTATGGTGCTGTAGTTACACTCTGTTTTGGTCAAGTTTCTGCTAAGATACTGTATAGGATGTAGGATACCATCATGTTCTTGCATGAGGCACGCTCCTAATGCAATGGACGATGCATCGGTAGAAACAATGAAATGTTTGTCCCATTGAGGTGTAACTAAGATGGGTTTCTTCCTGAATGCCTCCTGAATGTTCTCTAATGCGTTGAGGCAATCTCCTGGAAATTGAAATTTTCTAATATCTTTGGTTTTTGTAACTTGTGTTAGTGGATGAACTATTTCTGCATAATTTGCAATAAAAGGTCTGTAGAAGTTACATAGTCCCAGCAGGGCTTGCACTTGTTTTTTAGATTTTGGGACAGACAAATTAAATATCTTGTTTTCATTTTCTTCAGTGGGGGTGACTGCACCGCCTCCTATTCTGTATCCCAAAAAATCTATATACTTCTTTCCAATGTTGATCTTTTCTGGTGAGATTGTCACATTATGTTTCTTGAGTCTATCCAGTACAGCTTCAAGTGTATGGATATGTGATTCCCAATCTTTAGTGTGGATGCATATATCGTCGACATAATGTACCACATTTGGAATTCCTTTTAGCATCACTTTGATAAATCTGCTAAAAGTGGCCGTACTGTTGACCAGTCCAAATGGCATTACTAACCATTCATACACCTCATCCATGGCTATGAATGCAGTGTATTTTATAGAATCAGGATCCATGTTAATCTGCCAAAAACCTCTGTTTAAGTCAAATGTAGTGAATATTCTGGAAGTACCAATTATGTCTATAATGTCTCTTGGGTCTCCAATAGGTTCATGGTCCAATTTGGTAATATTATTCAACTGTCTGTAGTCACAGCACAGTCGAATCTTTCCATTCTTCTTTTTTACTATGACAGTTGGTGAGGTATAGTTAGCTTCAACTGCTTTTCTTATTTTGTTTTCTTTAAGTAGGTAGTCAATTTCTTGCCTTACTGTGTCTCTATGTGCCATTGGAATAGGGTATACTTTGGTCTTGAAGGGTTCATGTTCCAAAACTTGTATCTTGTGAGTCACAGTTTTTGTGTTGCCTGTTTCTTTTGTTATGACACCTTTGTATTTTTGAAAAATTTTGATCACTCTGTGTTTCATATTATCTGGTATGTCAGATGATATTTTTTCACTGTCAAGACTGTTCATTTTCATTGCATTGTCATTTTCATCATTTACCTTGATGATGACATTAACAGTTTGCTTTCCTTCTTTATTGTCATCATATGTTCTTAGTTTGTCAATATGTAATTTTTTCACATGTCCTTTGATATTGACACTATAAGTGACATCACTAAGTTTCTCTTCAATTTTGTATGGACCTTCCCATGTGATTTCATTCTTTGTGTTTGGTAAGCATACTAGGACTTGTTGTTCAGGCTCAAATGTTCTCAAATGTCTGTGTCTATTTTTGATTTCTCTGTGTCTTGTACTTTGCTTGATTAGTCTTTGCTTTGCTGCTTCAATACTGTAGAGTATTTTATCTCTAGTGTCTGACATCAGCTGATATCTGTCCTGTATGGCATCTTGTTTACTTATAAGCCTTTCTTTGAAATTCTTTAAGGGACTTGTAGGGTTTTGGCCAAACATTAACTCAAAAGGACTAAAGCCAGTGCTTTCATGTTTGCTGCTGTTGTATGCAAACAGTACTAAGGGTAAATATTCATGCCATCTGTCCTCATGGTCCACTGTCACCTTTAATAGCATATTCTTGATGGTTTTGTTTAGTCTTTCAATCACTCCATTTGACTGTGGATGGTACACTGTGCTGTGTACTTGTGTAATGTTTAACATTTTCATAATGGCTTGTGTCAACTGACCCTTGAATTGGCTGCCATTGTCCGACAGAAGTGTTTGAGGGAAACCATATCTGCTAAAAACATTGAGTAATGCGTTGCATATATTTTCTGCATCTATTCGCTTCAGTGGGATAGCTTCACCCCATCTGGTGGCTATGTCCACTATGGTTAGAGCATACATATGTTTCTTCTTTGACATCTTTTTGAATGGTCCTATCAGGTCTATGGCAATTTTCTCGAATAAGAAGTTTGCCTTGTCAGATGATTGTATGGGTGCTGTGTGCCTCCCATCTTTGGGATTATGTCGTAGACACACTGTACATGCCTTGATGTATTCTTTTATCTGCCTTGCCATTTTAGGCCAGTAAAAGTTTTCTGCTATTGTAGTAATTGTTTTCTTGGCGCCCATATGTCCACCTAAAGGACTGTCATGTGTCATTTTGATAATGGTTTCCTGTAACTTTTTGGGAAGAACCACTCTTTTGCACGTACCTTCCTGTGCAATGTTTATTAATATGCCTTTATCTAGCTTGTAATTTTTGTTGTGGCCTGTTTCATTGTCTTTGATAAGTTTCATTTTTATTTCCCTGATTGTGTTATCTTCTTCTTGTAGTTGTTTGAACTCTTGTTTGGACATCAGTTGGCTTCCTATTTCAAGTTTCTCATCAACTTCAATGTCTGTGATCTCTTTTCTTTTTGTGGTGGCTCTTGTTTGTACAGTAGCACATACTTGATGGTTGTTGTCATGCCAGGCCTTGTATACTTCATCAGTATTGTCTACCACACCTTCAATGTTCCCTATAATAAGATCACAAATGGCGTCTTGTAAAACTCTGGCTCTAACTTTACCATGAAACCAGGGTGAGTTGATGGTGAAAATTGCAGTTGGACACTCTCTCTTTGTGCCATCAGCCATTATCAGTGTGTCTTTTTTCCCATCATACTCTTCTTCTTTCACCATCTTATCACGGACTACAATTGTTGTGCATCCAGTGTCACGAAGACACATACACTTTCGATCATTGATGTACACTGGGTAACATTTCAGTGTGCCATGATCCTTGATAGTGGCCACAGTACTACTAGATTGTGATTCTTCTTGTTTCATTTTTCCTTTATTATCTCCCTCTTGGTAGTCATTCCTTCTCCAGGGCTGATCATGATTTCTGTATCTGGAGTCATGATTGTATCTGCCTCTCCATGATCTTCTACCTTTGCTTTCAAAATGACCTTGTCTTGACCTTTCTTCTGTTTTCTTTCTTATAGGGCTGCCATTAGGTGACACCCTATTTGGTTGTCCTTTATTGTGGTAACACTGCTTCGCCATATGTCCTGGCTTGTTACAGTACCAACAAATAGTTTGTCTGTTGCCTTGGTTTGGCAGACTCTGGTTTCTCATACCTTGCCTTTTTTCTTGACTTTTAATTTGTATTGCTGCAAATATGTCTTGTCTCTTATCCATTTCCACATTCGGATGAGAGTCTTTGAATGTTCGTAATGCATTTGTTAGCTCTGCTTGAGTACGAACTTTCTTGTCAGTCAAATATGTGAATAGGGTTGGTGTTGCATTTTCTAAAAACTTGTCAATTAACACCATGTCTATTATGGCCTTTGGATTGCTCGTATCTATTGCTGTCAGTTCCAGCCATTTTGTTAGTTTGACTTGTGCTTCATGTACTATGATCTGTGGATCTTTGTCCATCTTGATTCTCATTTCATGAAATTCTCTTCTATAATCATTTTCTGACTTTCCAAAATGACATAGAAGTGCCTTTTTGACATTCTTATATATGCTTTTGTCTTCTTTGGCTATACTGTTATAAGCTTCAAATGCTTCTCCAGTTAATTGAGTCATCAGTTGTGCTGGCCAATCTTCTTCATTATAGCCTTTCATAGCCATTATGGATTCGAAATAATCCAGATAAACATCCATTTTTTCTTTTTGGCTATCATATTTTCTTACTTTGATAGTATCCCTTGGTGCTGACCTTCTATTTGTTTCATCACCAGGATTGTGGCCACTACTGTCTCGCTCCCTTTGTAATTTTAACTTATCGACTGCAAGTTGTTCAATTTCTCTTTTTACTATGAGTCTTTGCATCTCTTCTTCATTAGCAATTCTTGCTTTTTCTTCAGCTATTCTTGCTTTTTCTTCAGCTATTCTTTGATTTTCTTTTTCTTCAGCAACTTTTTCTTCAATGAAATCTCTCATTTCTTTTCCTTTTAGTCCCATTTCTTTAGCTATGGCGGTGAATCTTTCGTAGTAATCCATGTTTTGTTTGATTGAATAATATGAATCTAGCAATTCGGTAAGGAATGTATGTATATATATTGATAAAGTTATAAATCGTCCAAATGAAATATCTTGAATTCAAAATGTTAAGTTCAAATAAGTGACACGTCTAAACCATAAAATCTAGTTATTGGCAACATGAGACAACAAAAAGAATCCTCACACGGGATCTTCAGTATACTTTATATATACGCTCCCTCAGATTGACAAAATATATTAAATGGTCCGATCGTTTTGAATAAAAGTCACTTGGTTAAAATTTCAATTTTCGAGTAGTTTTTAAACAATTTAGTTCATTCCATTAATCCAAAATTGCAATAATCAAACTCTTCACACAATGAATGGATAAGAATTCCGTTCCTTTATTTTATGATTCACACCAACACATTGAATAGTCCATGGTCCATAGCTTCTCGGTTCGATGTTATGTTTACTATTACTAATATTTTCTGGAATCAACTAGCATTAAGCCTGTTGACGTCACGACCTATATATGTTCACCGTGTGTCACCATTCAGTAAGCCTACACGACCCAGATTCCAGTACTGTGTAGTATGCTTGTACTGTCGTCGAATGTGACGTAGAACCAACTAGGCGACCTAGTTGTATATACCGTACACCGTGGTGACCATGCGCCTGTATGCCGCCATTTTGAAATCTTCTTGTATTTTCATTGAATCACAAAAGTTTATTCACAGCTTCTTACGAACTTGAATATTCAAAAATACTATAGCTGGTATTATTTCTTATTTTAAAGAATACTTTCCTTTTTTGGAAATATCCAATACTTATTTCCACGAAACCTCTTTCTCGAAATATCTTGTACAGTGTTCACATGGAACTTTTACTTCGACACCAATGTAACTATATGACTTTATATTTCTCTTTCTATGTAGGCGTTCTCACAGTAATAATCTTGTGCACAATAATTCGCTGAAGAATTCGTTTATCCAAAACAACTTTAATATACATATATATTGTACACATAAGAATCATTTGAGGTAATATAACGTGGAAATCTTGAATCATTCATCACAGAACCTTCCTCGACGGAAGTCTACACACCACTGTTCGCCCAACACTTTCAACCAATAGAAATGATCCTTTCTTCCCGCGTCCACCATACATGTGACCTTACGTCACAAAATTATGTTAATCAGATGTGACAGAGATGAGATTTGAGACTAGATGTGAGATGAGATTTGAGACTAGATGTGAGAGGAGATTTGAGACTAGATGTGAGATGAGATTTGAGACTAGATGTGAGAGGAGATTTGAGACTAGATGTGAGATGAGATTTGAGACTAGATGTGAGATGAGATTTGAGACTAGATGTGAGATGAGATTTGAGACTAGATGTGAGATGAGATTTGAGACTAGATGTGAGAGGAGATTTGAGACTAGATGTGAGATGAGATGTGAGACTAGATGTGAGATGAGATTTGAGACTAGATGTGAGATGAGATTTGAGACTAGATGTGAGATGAGATTTGAGACTAGATGTTAGATGAGATTTGAGACTAGATGTGAGATGAGATTTGAGACTAGATGTGAGAGGAGATTTGAGACTAGATGTGAGATGAGATTTGAGACTAGATGTGAGAGGAGATTTGAGACTAGATGTGAGATGAGATTTGAGACTAGATGTGAGAGGAGATTTGAGACTAGATGTGAGACTAGATGTGAGAGGAGATTTGAGACTAGATGTGAGAGGAGATTTGAGACTAGATGTGTGACTAGATGTGAGATGAGATGTGAGACTAGATGTGAGATGATATTTTAAATTAGACATCAGATCAGATTAGGAGTAGTGCTTAGATGACATTAATCCACCACTGAATAAATCTCATGTTTGACTATATTCCCACAGATTATATTTGCTACACTAGACGTCAGTAAGCACAGGGCTCTGAGAGAAAAAAGGTAAAACATGACACTTCCTAAAGAGCAGTATTCATGTATTGATATCTAAAGTAATACCTGAGATTATTATTTAAAATTTATATTTAGAAAAGGATAGGTATTATTTTTAAAATCAAGCAATTTAAATAAAAACAAACAAAACCGCAAGATAAAATAATTCATTTGCTACCAAAGCCTATAGATATTTTAATTATTTAGTTTAATCCTTTAGAAATAAACATCATGTTATGTATATTTTTTGTAACAATTATTTAAACATATCTTGTATATTCCATGTTTGTTAATGTTGAGCGACTCCTAAGTTTGTTTGAATCCAACAGGTTCCAGTCCAGGGACACACCGGTCATCATCTGGTACGGCCTGGACCACAAGCCAACACCTAAACGGGTAATTTATGTTTCCGTTGCCGTATAATGCGGGTGTTGTAGCAATAAGACAAAGAACTTTGTAATTTAATTTTAAAGTGTTATTTTATTGTTGTTTTTTAGAAAATATTTGAGCCCTTGTTGTTTAATAATATATCTCGTATAGTGGCATAAGGTCAATGCTAAAAATAGAGTTGGACTTTGGCGGATGACCAATGTCACAAAATAAAGATATAAAGAAAATTATTTATAACAAGGGTGTCATGATTATATATTAATGTAACCGTACGAAGGTGAATTCTTACACACACGAAGAGCTCAAGGGAAGAAACTGCTGTCACATGTTTGTAGTTCTGAGATATTCAAGTTTAAAAGTTCAAAATTATACAGATTTGTTACAAATTAAATAAATAGATTTGAATCAATGATAAGGCCTTAGACATAATTTTGCCATAAAACCTCATTCAGAGCATTCCATTTTTGATCATCTATCAGATACAGGACATAACTAAAAAAAAATTAAAATGTCTCATAGCTGTTTCTTCCCTTGAGTTTGAGGTCTTCACATCATTGACTCGAAATTGCAATAATTTCTGTATGTACACATGGTCTTCTCGATGATACTTCAGTTTGTACACATCAGCTATTTAGACTGTGTCTCATATAAAATTATATATTTTATTACATTATTTGTTCATGAGTTATTTAATTTACCTCTCCGTAGAGACTTAAGTTGAATAATAATTTTTAAAAATTAACGTGACTTTTCACGTGTTTTCTGATCCAAGCAATTTTAAAAAGTCTTAGGGTAGCAAGCTGCCCCGTCATTTAACGAAATAAAAGACCAAATGTAGCACATTTCTAGTGTTAACTTTGCTCTACTTTATCTGTTAAATTTTATTCGCGAGTGCGAATGTAAAGCTACAAATATAGGGGAAACAATTCTACGCACTATTTCAAATATATTTTACATGAGTTACCTGAATTTCCACTTTTGGTTCAAGGATTGCCAACCGTCTTGTGACTTAAGGTTAGTTTCCTTTTCATTAAAATTGTTGCAGTATTATTTTTAATTGTTAATTCAGTTGTGATAATTTGTGACAACTATTGACAGTTTGGCGGTGTGTTGTCACAAGAGCTGCTTGTGACATTCGTTAATGAAAGGACGGGACTTAACCGCAACGAGGACGGCTCTATGTTACAACAGGTGAGACAGAGTGGGAATCAGGTGGGAGGGCACGTGTGGACAGAGGGAATAAGGTAGGAAGGTGGTTGTGGTTGGTGGGTATCACGTGAGAGGTTGGTCGTGCATAGAGGGATTCATGTGGTAGGCTTTTTTTTGATAGAGGAAGTCCTGTTTAAGGATGGTAGGGGAAGGCGGCTAAAAATAGGAACCCTTTATTCCATTAAGTTTATATTTAAACATATGAGGAGTTCACTCGCAAAACCCACAAGGTCGATTTTGGCGGGAAAATGAGTTACTGCCCTTTTCTGGTTTTTTTAAATTCTTTTGGTTCGGTCATTTAAAACCTACTAAAAACTCTGTATTTTATTGTTAGAATTTGAAACACTTACACTGAGTCGCTCAAAATGAATGTCTTTTTCTAAAAAAACGTGAATTAGTGAGTTTTGCAAGTGGATTCCTTATATGTTAAATTGAACAATAATTTATTGAAGTTAACCCGTTACCCCTTACTGGTACATTATTACACCTCAGTTCTGCAAGACCAACACTACAGTAGATAGCCCAACTAGAATCTTACTTCTATGTTTCGTGAGATTCTTAAAGACACAACAAGCATATTTTCGATATTGTGTTTGTTTGACGAATGTGCCTACATTTATGTAATACATTTGCGGCGTTTAAGAAGCCTTTGAATTATTGATATAGTTCAGGGAAGTTCAAGAGTTCTTCAGAGTTATGACAGTGGGAGTAGCAGTATTTGCCATTCTTATAAGGATCAACGCGATATTTGAATGAATTTTGTTTGCCAGTAAATTCCCCTATTAAAGGTTCACATGCACCGCCACCCGTTATTGTTTAGGGTGTTCATCGCTAGCAACAATACTAACGGCCCTAATTGTTTGACATCTCCAGGCCGGGCGTGTGCCTGAAATTGATGACGTTATAGAAGGAAACCTGGACCGGCTAATGAAGGCGCAGAGTCAAGACTTAGTAAGTTATAAGATAGATCATTTTAGGCTACACGATTTCTTCTTTTTATGTTAATAAGTTCTATGTACACATGTCATGAACTCGTGTGTCTTATGTTTTCATGACACCGAGTCAAAGGTTCTCATTTTTTTTAGATGAAGTTCTCATTAAGATTAGTTTCCTTGTCAAATGTTCTCATTTTTTAGGCTGTAACTCATTTTGATTTTTTTTTCTTAAAGTTTCTCATATTTTAAGATTATGATATCATTTTCTTAACTTTTTTTTAAAAATCATAATCTTTGAAGTTTCTTTTGTCTAACATACATTGTCATCTGTATTTGTACAGTCAAACCTCTCATAACGAGACCTCTCATAGCGAGACATTCGCATAATGAGTAACATTTTTTTTAAAAAGTTGCTCCTTTAACGAGCGAAGATTCGCATAACGAGTGACGCAGAAAGGGAAATTCCCTTTTTCCTGGAATTTCATTTGTGAGACGGCACTTCCGCCCCGATTTATTATTCTGTGTTAAGCTCTCGGTCTGTTAGCATATTGTTTTCGTGTGTGATCAACCGTTTTTTACAAATTTTGTATTCAGACAGTATTCGTAATTTATTTATGTGCAAAGTGTAATAACATGTGCTGAAATGTCTTCGAAAAAAAAACACAAGAGAGAAAAAAAGAACTGTTGAAATGAAAATGTAAAGTGAGAACGAGTTGGTAAATCTAGCGGCCAACTACAATCGGCCAACTACAATCGGCCAACTACAATCATGCCAATACATATAGCGATCTGCACTATTCTCAAAAATAATTACGGAGATGGATGCTTCAAAGGGAGTGTCAAGAATGTCTACCAAACTGTTACGACACATTTTCGTGAAATTTTGAGGCGTCGGCCAAAAAAATTTCTTTGGACCAATTTCTAGTTAAAAAGGAATAATAATTTGTAATAAATTCATATTTTTGTTGATATTTTTTGTTTCAAATCTAAATTCTATTCTAGTTGTTTCACTCTTTAACAATTCATAAGTAATTTTATTTGAATAAATGTTAATACATTTTTTTGAAAACCAAATGATTTTTTTTTCAGCATGGAACGGATTGTCGTATTTTAAAATTGATTTGTATGTGAAAAATTGTTTCGTATAACGAGTGTTTCGCTTAACGACTATGACTCTGGAACGAATTAAACTCGTTATGACAGGTTTGACTGTATATACCTTTATATGTGTTGTATATTTAGAACTGTATAGTATATTATGTTGGTTGCATACTCGCAGAGGCGTCACTAGGGGGTAGCGGAGGGTGCTGACCGCACCGGGGGACACCACCACCAGGGGTGACACCAAATGGTAAAATTCTGTGTATTCCCGTTATTTGTTCATGACGGACTAAGATGAGGTCTGTGGGGTAAGTCATGAGGGGGGGGGTGACACCATGAGCTACCGCACTGGATGACACCAACCCCAGTGAAGCCTCTGTATACACCTGTACTGGTATCATGCAAGTTGCATTCATCTTTATCTTTTATGTATACATCTGTAAATGTATGTATTCAACTGTATATAATATTAAACTTTATTATAGACGAGATGCACGAAATAGAAAATAACAACAAATAAACGTCTATGTTCTTTCTGTTATAGTCATTTATAATTTCGAGCAAAGTTTCGTGGATCAACCTAAACCACGTTTCTCTGCCCTTCAACCAATCGACTATCTTATAGACTGCCAGACAATCCGAAATAACCACTTGAGTTATGGTTACCATTGTATGAAAGATGGGAGTTTTTTTTGTTTGGACTCAATACCCTTTCCCTGATCATATTCTTATAAGTAGAAGTTATTAAGCTCAAAAAATAGTCATAACCACAGCGAGGAGTTATCATTTTTGAAATTGTCAGAGTTGCGTTTTATATACCACCCATTAGGAGTCACACCAGCTGAATAATAATAACATTTCCTATGATAAGTGTCACATCTAAAATAGTTTGTATGTGTTGCCTTTCATGTCAGAATACCCTAGCGCTCCAATGTCAATTTACTGGCATGTTAATGTAGGTCTTGTGTCTACGGAGTGTCAGTGCAGATAACATATGATATTTCACTCCGCGCCCAAATTTTCTACACATCGCATATTTACACAGATAGACACGAACACATATAAACACACTTATTATTATTAATATATTATTATATTTACATTTTTTCATCAACAGAAAGAGATTGCCACGACTATTTCGGCCCTCAGAGAAAATATTGACTCTCATCATCACGAGTAAGTGATCAAATCTGACTATCTGACTATATCTGTGGGGCGCGGTGGTCGAGTGGCAGCGCACTCGACTGGCGTACCGATGGTCGAATCCATGTGAAGGCAAGGATTTGTTCCCAGGGTCTAGGGCGTCCCTGAGTCACCCAGCTCCGAATGGGTACCTGACACTAGTTAGGCGGCTGGGTAAATGCGTGGAACCCTCATGGCCGTGCTTCACTTGCATACAGATCACCCGTCATGGTCTGTGGATGCAATTATCTTGTGCATACAAGGGTCTGTATAGTTAAGATAAGATAAGATAGGGACCAGTTAGGATGTTTCAAATAGAGAGACGAACAGATATGTGGTATCAAACAGACACGTGTACAGATAATTGTTATAAAATAGACAAGGTAAAAGATATTTGGTATAAAGAAGAAACGTGTGCAGATAGGTTGTTTCAAATAGTGAAATAAACGTCAGATTGAATAGAAGACAGTCGTATGGCCACACGCAGGTTGTTATCAAATAATATGATCCTAATGGTGCCTAAAACTAATTGTAAACTTAAACAAAAATTGGAGACTCGAAATCAAGTATAAGTATCAACTATAAAAGTATCAAAGAAAAAGAAGTATATATATATAAACTGCAAACAATGTCTATCATGGAAAAACAGTTCACATCAAAACAAACGATGTAAAGTATTTAAGAGTAATAACTAGGGTTGGTACTGTTTAAAAAAAAATTGTTCGATTAATCGGGGAAAAACTTAATATATTAATCGATTAATTTCGATTAATTATATTTTTATAACGCATAAATAGATCACGTTAAGTTGCGGTTCATTATTACGCGAAATCGGTTAAGTCGCGGTAATTCCATGGCTCCCAAATTCTGTGACGTAACACAGCAAATTCGTTCTGCTATGCAAGAAATAAGGAAGAAAAACGTTTTTGTTAACGTATGCACGTCTAAATAAATAATAATACGAGAGAAAAGTATGTAAGTAACAAAAAATACAAATTATTAATAAATTGCAAAAAAGTATTTGAAATATTTTCTTAAATTTTAAATGAATTTTAATCGATCAAATTAATTTTAATTGATTAAATTTGTTTTAAAACTATTAATCAATTCATCATCATCGTCCTTCGTCCCATCTGTGGGCATAGGCCACGAACAAAGGTTCTCCAGGCGTCCCGGTCCTGCGCCAATCTTTCTATCTGCCCCCAGCTGTGCCCGCTCATTTTGGTGTCTGCCTCCAGTTCCCTTCTCCAGGTCATTTTGGGACGACCTCTTTTTCTCTTGCCTTGGGGGTTCCAAGTGAGGGGCTTGTCTCACAATGCTGGATGTAGGTTTTCTGAGAGTGTGGCCAATCCATCTCCATCTGCGCTGACGTATTAGCTCATCCAATGGCTCTTGTTGTGTGCGTTGCCAGAGGTCTTCGTTGGCGATGACATTTGGGCCAGCGGATTCGGAGAATTGTTCGGAGACATGTGTTTATAAAAGCTTGAAGCTTTTTTTTAATGGCTTCTGTTACTCGCCATGTTTCTGCTCCATACAACAAGACAGGCTTTATTGTGGTGTAAAATATCCTGACCTTGGTATGGAGAGTTAAGTTGTTACAGTTCCAAACTTTTTTTTAGCTGTTTAAATGCTGTTCTTGCTTTGCCATTTCTCATGCTTACATCGACGTCAGTCCCTCCTTGTGTGTCAATGATGCTTCCAAGGTATGTGAAGCTAACCACCTCTTCGAGATTTTTTCTTCCAGCGTTATAGGAGTGTTGCTTGATGTATTTATTTTAAAGACTTTGCTTTTTTCCTTTATGGATGTTCAGGCCAAGGCAGGCAGAGAATTGTGCTACATAGTTGGTTTTCTCCTGCATCTGTTGCTGTGAGTGTGATATTAATGCCAGATCATCTGCAAAGTCCATGTCATCAAGTTGTTTCCATAGTGTCCACAGGATACCATTCCTCTTCTGCTCTGTAGACATTTTCATTATCCAGTCGATGGTTAGCAGAAATAAGAAGGGTGAAAGCAGACTCCGGTCTGTACCCTAAAAGCCACTGTTGTTTGTTTGCCTTGAACAATTCTACATGTAAGTCGTTCGTATGAAGCCTTATTTATCTCAGTCAGTTTTTGTGGTATCCCGTAGTGTCTTAGTAACTTCCACAGGGTTGGCCTGTCAACACTATCGAAAGCCTTCTCATAGTCAATAAAGTTGATGTGAGTTCCACTCCAGGGATTGTTCCAATATAATTCTCAGGGTGGCAATCTGGTTAGTGTATGATCTATCTTTTCTAAAACCTGCTTGTTGGTCTCTAAGATGGGTGTCTATTTCGTCCCTCATTCTGTTTAGCAGCACTCTATTAAATACTTTGCTTGGTATGGAAAGCAGAGTTATTCCTCTATAGTTGGAGCAGAATCTAAGATCTCCTTTAATTGGGAGCTTAATGAGATGTCCTTCTTTCCACTACATCGGAAGCTGTTCTTCCTCCCATATTTTATTGAAAAGAGTGTGTAGCATTGCAGAGCTAGTCGTAATATCTGCTGCCAAGGCTTCTGCTGGTATTCTGTCTGGACCCGCCGCTTTGCCTTTCTTTAGTTGTTTAATTGCTCTGCTTATCTCTTGTTTTGTGGGTGTGCTGCAGTCTATTTCTAGGTCTTGTTCTGCTGGCTCTATGTTGAGTTTGTATTGTGGGGCTGGTCGGTTGAGGAGTTCTTCAAAATGTTTTATCCATCTTTTTTTCTGACCCTCTTCATCAGGTATAGATTTCCCATCTTTAGTTTTAACAGGTCTCTCTGGATTTTTGAACTTTCCGGATAGCTTTTTTTATTGCACTGAATAGTTCTCTTGTGTTTCCACGGTAAGCTGCCTCTTCTGCTTCAAGTGCTAATCCTTCTATGTAGTTCATTAATCAATTAATTAATCGTTATTTCCGCAGCACTAGTAATAATAATTATTAATGTTCAACATAATTTTTTATAAATAAAAAAAAACTATAATAGGAACAAAACATTGATATTGCTACCGTACATTGGTCTAAGTACTAGTATGTACATCAATATATGATATCCATCTACCAATAAGCATAGATACACTAGAACAAATTCACAACAGAGATGCAATATTCATTACTGGTGTATGTTAAAAATTGACCATGCAAGTTAACAACATTAGTTAAATCACTGAACAACCTAGAAACACTCGAGGAAAGTAGGTCAGAGGGTAAATTATGCGTGATCTGAAATATATCATTAATATTAATACACCTTGCGTGATCTGAAATATATCATTAATATTAATACACCTTGCGTGATCTGAAATATATCATTAATATTAATACACCTTGCGTGATCTGAAATATATCATTAATACACATACACCTTGCGTGATCTGAAATATATCATTAATACACATACACCTTGCGTGATCTGAAATATATCATTAATACACATACACCTTGCGTGATCTGAAATATATCATTAATACTAATACACCTTGCGTGATCTGAAATATATCATTAATACTAATACACCTTGCGTGATCTGAAATATATCATTAATACTAATACACCTTGCGTGATCTGAAATATATCATTAATACTAATACACCTTGCGTGATCTGAAATATATCATTAATACACATACACCTTGCGTGATCTGAAATATATCATTAATACTAATACACCTTGCGTGATCTGAAATATATCATTAATACACATACACCTTGCGTGATCTGAAATATATCATTAATACACATACACCTTGCGTGATCTGAAATATATCATTAATACTAATACACCTTGCGTGATCTGAAATATATCATTAATACTAATACACCTTTCTTCTAGGGACCCTAATTAGTACTCTAACTTAGTCACTATTTGCACTCCCAAAATTAAACACGTTTAACACATCTAGGTATCTTGTGGGTCTTGGGTTCGAGTCTAGGGGACGGCTGGGATAAGTTCCCGGGGTCCTAAGGGTGCCCCTGAGTCCACCCAGCCCCCCCCATAAGTAAACGACATAAATTTGGGAAACTAATGCGGAGTGGCCCAAATAGATCGTCAAGGAATGAAAGAGAAAACTAATGAAAGAAAACAACAACAAAATAGCAAACATCTCAACGTGTATGTTGCACTAAGTCACCGGGTAGGTTTTGTTGGTTTATTTAAATTTACCACATGTTGTATACATCACACTGCTTATGGACACCTCAAATATTTCGCAAATTCTTACCAAAGAAATGAAGTTTACATTGTTTTTCTTTTGTAAAATCCAGTAACGTGTATTGTTTCGTTTATTTCATTTACAGAATGTTGGATTATTATCTGTACATCATAGACAACATCGCCCTGGCGGGAAACACGAAGATCCTAAGAGATATGGTCAACGCTATCGATGGGGCTCTGTTTGGAAACGAAGGCAAGTTGAGTTACCTACCTTATTCTTCTATTCATCAACCGGGGAAAAGTGATCCTATTTTTTTATATTTTGTTATTTTTTGAACAATACGAGTTGATTTTTCTTTTTTAATTAAAAAAAATTTGTTTAGACGATATATTTTAGTTTTACTAAATATTATATAAATATATATTCCAGAATGTCACAAAAACTGGCCACACTGCATCATTATCTTTCCATCATTACCAAAAAAATATATGACCTTGGCCGATAACACAGAAAAGATTTTGAGAAATTTCAAATTCCAACAGAATTCATGTTTTAATGTTTATACATTTAAAGTTACAATGGATTTAACTATCAGTATTATTATTGTTGTTTTTTTTAAAAGAAACCACTCTTTAAATTGTAATAAATATTTGTTAAGAGTATTAAGAGAATATTATACACATATAAACAAGTAGCGCAACATTGATGGATTTTGAAATATCACTTGACCTTTAAGTACTCACAGATAGCATTTCGAGACTTCTGGAATACGTGCCAGGTAGTTTAATGCACTACAAGGGGAGGCGAGTCTGGCCATGACTTTCATGAGAACGTTCATTATTTGTTTTATCTCCCATATCTACATTCACAGCTTCCTAATTAACACAACCGACCATTCATTCCACAAAGTTTGTTATTGAAAGCATGTTAAAGACGGTCTCATGATATAATCTGTAGTTTAAAACACTTGACGACAGCTTACATAGAGATTGTAAGAAACAGCTTTTAAATGTTAAAATAAATACCTTATCATTCAATTAACTTTGAGGTAAATGTTATCCTTAGCATATACACAGACAATGTTAATACGATTTCACATCCATTGTCTCATATATGAAAATCCCCCAATCATCTGAACCATAATTTCTCTATAAAATTTAATCTGTATCTAATAATATATCTATCAAATAATTTATCTATCAAGTCATTTATCTATCAAGTCATTTATCTATCAAGTCATTTATCTATCAAGTCATTTATCTATCAAGTCATTTATCTATCAAGTCATTTATCTATCAATTCATTTATCTATCAAATATATGGAAAATGTATTATTTCGATATTAAAATTACGTAAAATTGACCATCAATGAACGCGTCTCAATGATAGAAACTAGACTCTCACCTAGACTGGCTACCTTCCGCGTCTAGACCCAAAACGGCCCCGATAAAACGGCCCCGACATAACGGCCCCGGTAAAAAGGCCCCAAAGCATTTTTTTAAAAACATTTTTTAACAATAACTTAATTGTTTTGGCATTTTAAGCTTTTGTCAACTTTTTCACACTTAAAATAATATAAAAAACCGTAAAAAACAAGTTTTTGACTATAAATCCTGTATGTACGAGACGTAACGAAAAGAATATTCATTATAATACGCAGCGCAAGACCATCCAAAAATACAAAATTGTAGTTATTCGTAAAACATGTTTAATATAATGCGCACCGATCAGGAATATGTTTATAAAAAGTATTGTCAATATAATACGCACCAAATCGCGCAACAAGAAAGTATTAATAAAAAGGTCGTTCAATATAATCGCACCGCGACACTCTATCTCAAAAATTTAACAGGATACATAGAGATAAATAAAATAATCTAAAAATTGAATAATTTAATTACAGTACTTGCGATCGATCTGAAATTTTGAAACTTCGATTTTATTATCGGCACGAGTCTGCCTGCAAAATTTCAGCTCGCTAGCTTACGAGGATGTGCGTTAAAAATCGATCCAAAGTTTTTTCGACAAGCAAGCAAACAAGCAAGCAATCAACCAGACACCACGAGTTAATATAAAGGATTTTAAAAGTTTTAAAATTGTAAAATTATTTCCTTTGATGTTATTATATTGTTTCTCGTCAACAAACAACCGTGATTGGTAACGTTCGCGTAAAGGCTATTAAATTCTTTCTTGTGATGTCATTATTATTGTTTTTTGTGAGCTAAACCTGACACTGAATAGGTGAGTAAAAATACGAATATAATATTTGATTGTATATTTTACTATTGGTCCATGTATTAGTCTAGGGCCGTTTTGTCGGGGCCGTTATGTCGGAGCCTATTTCTCGGGGCCGTTTTGTCCGGGGCCGTTTTGTCCGGGGCCGTTTTGTCGGTGAACCGCTAGACAGTTATGGTCGATGACAGGCCTCATTCATTTGCACTGTACATACGCTGTAATACACCGTATTAAAGTTCAAATTTTAACATCATGACAACTACCGATACACGTGACATCCCAGATCATTTGACATCTTGTTACAGACGTTTGCTTCATATGAACCCAAATCTAACTACAAATAAGATCCCAGATTTTTTAAACTTATGACAGCTACGCATAACATCTCAGATTTGTACATCAAGAACCAATCCAGGATTTTAAAACATATCCACACATCAAGAAACAATCCAGGATTTTAAAACATACGACACCAGGTGCCAAACTAGATGTCAATTTTACAATTAAAGATAAATTAGATATCATACCATAGAACACCGATTGCATTGTTTGTTGTTGAGCCTTCTCGTCCATGAGGTGCATACACCGATCATCGTCGGCGTCTGCGATTCCTCCAAGGGCATAGGTCACCTACGAGAGACCTCCAGGCATCTCCATCCTGGGCCAGCTTCTCCTGGATCTTCCATTCATGGCCATTTCTCTTGATGTCTGCCTCCAACTCTCGGCGCCAAGTGTTTCTTGGAAGGCCTCGATTGCATTAGATGGCATTTTATGATTTTATATTAATTTTATATTTTACTGTTTATGAAATTTTATCTCAGCTAACAACACCAAGATCTACATTATATGTATATCTATATCTTGTAATGCACACTATCTATTCTATTTTTCAAACATTCTCATCAAGATCTACATCATATACGATCCTGCCTTTACTTTGATCCATACCATCTATTATATGTTTCAGATATCTCCACTAAAACACAGGAGTCCTTGAAGAGGCATAAGAACATACTCAACTACGTTAAGAGCTTGGAGAAAAACTACGTGGCTGAGGAGAAGAGAAAGGTGGAGAAGGAGAAAGAGGAGAAGGAGGAGGCTAAAAAAGAATCTCTGAAACACACTATCGAACATGGTCACATCCACACAGAATTATAACGTGTTGCGTTATGGTGGCTGATGTCAACAAATCTCTTGTGTCGTTGTGGCTGATGTCACAATTTCTTGTGTTGTAGTGGCTTATGTCAGCAAATGTCTTCTGTTATAGTGAATATCGTCAACAATGTCTTGTGTTGTAGTGGCTTATGTCAGCAAATGTCTTCTGTTATAGTGAATATCGTCAACAATGTCTTGTGTTGTAGTGGCTGATGTCAGCAAATGTCTTCTGTTATAAGGGCTGATGTCACAATGTCTTGTGTTGTAGCATGGCTTATGTCATAATTTCTTGTGTTGTAGTGGCTGATGTCAGCAAATGTCTTGTATTATAATGGCTGATGTCACAATGTCTTGTGTTGTAGTGGCTGATGTCAGCAAATGTCTTCTGTTATAGTGAATATTGTCAATAATTTCTTGTGTTGTAGTGGCTGATGTCACAATGTCTTGTGTTGTAGTGGCTGATGTCAACACCTTATTGAAATGTTTAAGTGTCATATAACATTGTTTCATGCACAGTATCGTGTAATGGGTGAACAAATGCAGGGGGTGATAGAAAGGGAGAAGGTGAGCTTTACAAATTACAAATTTAATAAAGTTATAATGAGTTTGAAATAAGTAACCCCGCATGTTACTGAATAGTTAACGCTCCTTACCCCTTTACACAAACACGTGGATCTATTCTAGATAAGCCAAGAGCTACTTTTGACTGAATAAATCAAGCCGAAGCTCTATGGCCGACGTACTACATTTAGTTCTAGAACATTATAGAGTAAGTTACATTAAATTTAAAAATGTGAACTTTTCAAAACATGAACTAATTATTCCGTACTCTACTAAGAAAATAATTATTTTCAGATGACAAACCTGAAATACTATGTAGGTATGTGTGTAGGGGGTGGGTTAACATCCTTTTGTCCATCTGTTACTTGGCACTCTTTGTGCATTACCATAACATTTTTTAAAATGAATGTATATATATAGTGTTTTGCATGTCATGGAAAGGTTATGTGTTATTTGTTGGTGTACTTTTTATAATTGTTTTGTTGTATTTTTATGCCACACAAAGCGTTATTCACTAGTTGCCAATCAGAGCTTTTTACGATTATTATCTTTGTGTTTTTATGCCTTCCAATGGCCTAGCGGTACTTTGAACAATAAAAGCGTAATCTCTTGAAAATAATTTTTTTTGACTGGAGTAATTTGTTAACGCTTGAGGTTTTGTCGGGCACAGTGAAGTGTTAGGTATGTATGACTACCAACTCTGCTGAGCAGTTTACTTTTACTGCTTTATTTTAAAAAAAAACACTTTATCTCATTAATGTATTTGAAGTGTGTTTAAATTTATTTTGAATCTTTTAATTAAAACATTATCATGACACTAGACAGGTGCGATGTTTCATTTTTTAAAAATTGTAAGATTTTTTAAGGCATCATTTCCTCTTGTATAAATTGCTT
Source organism: Ampullaceana balthica (assembly GCA_944989445.1). NCBI lineage: Eukaryota > Metazoa > Mollusca > Gastropoda > Lymnaeidae > Ampullaceana > Ampullaceana balthica. Next base: position 569,821 of record CALYLW010000484.1, on the reverse strand, counting down.
ATCTTTCAATTTTTTTCTTTAAAGCCAAAGATTAACATTACATTGCATTTGTTTATAATTTTTGTGTTAAGAACAGACATTTAGGCTGTAGTTAGAGCGTGGTTAATTAATTAAAAATAAATGTACTCGTTAGAGTCATTCGTCGGCGAGTAAGAGGCTCTTTGTAACAGCCAATGAATGAAGAGGATGTTTGTCTTATGGCATGCCAGGAGCCAATGATATCGCTGGCTTCATTCACCACTATTATCACGTGACACAATGGTGGAATTAACCCGACATGCAATCTGCTTCCTGTGTTGAAAGTCTGAGAGATAGTTTACTCCCGCTACAGGCGCCAGCTCCATCCTCTCTCCCCTATACCCCCCCCCTCTTTTTTATACATGTTCTGCTAATCTTTGAATAAAAATCATTCCGAATTAGCAAGATATCGGTCGTTATAAAATATTAAATCTGAACATCTTGATGTTGATAAAAGTCATGTAAGAAATGTGCAGAATTTAAAACTAATGACACCCACGGCACAATTGTTCGTTCTATCGGCAGCTGGTGTGTATAAATATTATTATAGTTTCCATATTTTGATCAAACGGCCAGGTCGTGTGTATAAATATAGTTTCCATATTTTAATCAAACGGCCAGGTCGTGTGTATAAATATAGTTTCCATATTTTAATAAAACGGCCAGGTCGTGTGTATAAATATAGTTTCCATATTTTGATCAAACTGCCAGGTCGTGTGTATAAATATAGTTTCCATATTTTAATCAAACGGCCAGGTCGTGTGTATAAATATAGTTTCCATATTTTAATCAAACGGCCAGGTCGTGTGTACAAATATAGTTTCCATATTTTAATCAAACGACCAGGTCATGTGTATAAATATAGTTTCCATATTTTGATCAAACGGCCAGGTCGTGTGTATAAATATAGTTTCCATATTTTAATCAAACTGCCAGGTCGTGTGTATAGATATAGTTTCCATATTTTAACCAAACGGCCAGGTCGTGTGTATAAATATAGTTTCCATATTTTGATCAAAAGGCCAAGTCGTGTGTATAAATATAGTTTCCATATTTTGATCAAGCGGCCAGGTCGTGTGGTCAGAGTCTGTGGTTAATAAGGACATCCATTTAGTTCGTCTTTAATTTATTGATGACGTCCGTTTAGGTGGTCAGTCATGATATACCTTAGGTAGTCAGTCATTAGTCATGGCATCTGTGTAGATGTGCGTCAAATAATACCAACATTTAGCGCCAATAAGGAATTAAAGGTGTGTGGTCAATGATAGATTCTTTGAGTGTGCAGTATGTGTACAGTAGTTTTTGAGTTTTTAGTTGTTTTTTTTGTGATCAATATTATTATTGATAAAGCTCAATATCATTATTTTAATATTTTTTATCAAGGCAATCTGTATACAGCTGCATGTCCCCTTTTTTTATCACATGTTTACCCTCCCCATCGCATCACTTACTTCTAGTCTCTAAATTTCAGAACCCATTGCTACTCGCTCCATCACAGCATCCTCTATTGCTAGCCATTTAATTTCAGAACCTTATTGTATACAAAGCATAATGCTACCCACTCGATCTACGCGCATATTGCTACCCACTCTATCTACGCACATATTGCTAGCCACTCTATCTCATCATATATTTCTAGCCACTCTATCTACGCACATATTGCTACCCACTCTATCTCAGCACATATTGCTAGCCACTCTATCTACGTACATATTGCTACCCACTCTATCTCCGCACATATTGCGATCCACTATATCTAGACACATATTGCTAGCCACTCTATATCAGCACTTGTTGACACACACTCCATCTCAGAACCTATTGCTACCCAATCCATGCAACTGATGCTACCCACTCAATCTCTGCACCTTTTGCTACCAGGTTCTGCTACCTTTTGCTCTAAGCATTGAAAGATGGTATCAGTAACGCATTGAAAGATGGTATCAGTAACGCATTGAAAGATGATATCAGTAACGCATTGAAAGATGGTATCAGTAACGCATTGAAAGATGATATCAGTAACGCATTGAAAGATGGTATCAGTAACGCATTGAAAGATGATATCAGTAACGCATTGAAAGATGGTATCAGTAACGCATTGAAAGATGATATCAGTAACGCATTGAAAGATGATATCAGTAACGCATTGAAAGATGGTATCAGTAACGCATTGAAAGATGATATCAGTAACGCATTGAAAGATGGTTTCAGTAACGCATTGAAAGATTGTATCAGTAACGAAGACAACATGCTAGAACAAACACATACAAATTTTCGTTCTTCCCCTCCGGAATTCGGGCGTGGAATGGGTTGCCTGAAGAAACCAGAAAAACTAACACTTTATCAACATTTAAATCTCTAATAAAAAATGCAGGACTAAACACAAACCATAGATAAGCGTAGGACGCAATAATCGTCTGTAACAGATAAGATAAGATGGTATGGGGTATGGAGTCATGACAACAACTCGAATTGCTTGTGTAGCCAATACAACTCAAAATGCTGCTGTAGCTATCAAGACAACTCAAAATACTTCTGTAGCCATCAAGACAACTCAAAATGCTGCTGCAGTCATCAAGACAACTCAAAATGCTGCTGTAGCCATCATGACAACTCAAAATGCTGCTGTAGCTATCAATACAACTCAAAATGCTGCTGTAGCTATTCATACAACTCAAAATGCTGCTGTAGCCATCAAGACAACTCAAAATGCTGCTGTAGCCATCAAGACAACTCAAAATGCTGTTGTAGCCATCAAGACAACTCAAAATGCTGCTGTAGCCATCAAGACATCTCAAAATGCTGCTGTAGCTATCAATACAACTCAAAATGCTGATGTAGCCATCAAGACATCTCAAAATGCTGCTGCAGTCATCAAGACATCTCAAAATGCTGCTTTAGTCATCAAGACAACTCAAAATGCTGCTGTAGTCATCAAGACAACTCAAAATGCTGCTGTAGCCATCATGACAACTCAAAATGCTGCTGTAGCTATCAATACAACTCAAAATGCTGCTGTAGCTATTCATACAACTCAAAATGCTGCTGTAGCCATCAAGACAACTCAAAATGCTGCTGTAGCCATCAAGACAACTCAAAATGCTGTTGTAGCCATCAAGACAACTCAAAATGCTGCTGTAGCCATCAAGACATCTCAAAATGCTGCTGTAGCTATCAATACAACTCAAAATGCTGATGTAGCCATCAAGACATCTCAAAATGCTGCTGTAGCCATCAAGACATCTCAAAATGCTGCTGTAGCCATCAAGACATCTCAAAATGCTGCTGTAGCCAACAAAGCCATCTATGTGATAGAAGCAGACGAGCTAATTCTTTGACAGCTAGGAACAGGCCTCGTATAGAATCGAAATTACCCGGTTAACCAGATTAGCTAGACGGCCGTTATTGAATTTTTCCTATATCGACCAAGGGTTATAATCTCGGGAATATCGATTTTTATCTCAAAGCATCGATACGAATTTCGATAATCGATTACTAACTAAACTTTTGACAGCTTATTTTTTATTGAGCTTTTATTATATTTTCTTGATTGTTGTTTCATTGTGAAATCTTCACCAGGTCACAAGTATGAAGTCAAAATGTTGAAGTAATTAAGATTTCTCGTAATAGTTACTTTTTCAATTATCTATATATATAATTCTCTTCGTGGTCGGACCCTGCGAGGCAACAAGCTGCAAGTATGTGCAACAGAGCATGACGAATGACCCTCGCTCGGGTCAACTAAACACAGTTAACGGTTGACAAGCGAAGGTAGTGGAGGGGTGACCGAAAATGGTCCTTGCGTTTCACTTGCATTGTTCCTTCACAGAAAACGTAAGTTCGTAGTGTACTGGATAACACGTGCGCCTCATGCGAGGAAGGTCCTGGGTTCAAGCCCCGGCGAATATATTGTTTTTTTTTGTTTTTTTTTATTGGTTTTTTTGTTTGTTTGTGCCCATTCTTTTACCTCTTTATTGCATAGCATACGCCGAATACTGGCTCATCATAGACAGTGCAGAGAACGGTTTGGGGGGGGGGCTGAGAGTACAGACACAAAAAGCAGCACCAAGTAAATAAAAAATAGCGAGTAAACGTGAAGACATGCACACTCAGGTTGTTGTTACCCGCCTCCCATTTATTACTACCATCCCTTAAACATAAACTTTGTTTGGCCGATCCTAGCAAGGGTTAGTCATATGTTGTTAATTGCGTGTAAATTTTAATTTTGAAAACCGATTATCGATTATGTAACTCCAATTTTAAACCGATTATCGTTTTACAGCTGACTTCATGGAAGTTAGGGGGGTTACCGAATTTCGCCTGCAAATGTCTCGAAAATAAACAATGAGTTGGCAGTTCTCGCACCCCAAACCGACGTTCACTCGCATTGTTTTGATTTCTTCTTGCTGTAGTTTGTGTCCGTTCTTTCTCAACTTTCTTTGCACTCTCCATGAGCAACTCTGCGGCGTATGCTACGCCGTCGGGGCGTCTAGTTTCATTAATAGATCATTTAAATTGTGTTAACACAGTGTGTAACAACAACCCGTAGCTGTACAACCCAATCTGCAACACAACACACGCAACAACCCAACCCAGAAAACAGCCTTCTGTAACACACCAAATGACACAGTTTAGTGTACAACATAACCTCATATCATACAACCTGAAACTAATCCAACAACACGGTTTAGAGTACAACATAACCTGATATAACACAACCTGAAACTAATCCAACAACACGGTTTAGAGTACAACATAACCTGATATCACACAACCTGAAACTAATCCAACAACACGGTTTAGAGTACAACATAACCTGATATAACACAACCTGAAACTAATCCAACAACACGGTTTAGAGTACAACATCATATATATATATATTTACGCTCAATTATGTATGACTGACTCACTCACTGTGGCCTAACGCTATTTGAAAATATAGACTTGAAAATCATAATCCTTTTGGTTTCCAGATTAACATTAACCAAACAACGCACGAACCTATGACGTCAGCATTTGTGTTGTAAACAGTGCTGACTGACTCAAAGAGTTATTTTTTGGTGCAGTAATTTGGTGCGCTGCTTTCTAAAATTATTTTAAATATCGTGTGGTGATTAGCACTGTAAAAAAATTATATACATACTTTGTGTACATTTCAGGAATATTTCGTATTTATCATACAAGGATAAGTTACTTGGGCTTTTGACCACAAAACAACCTATTATAAAATACTTTGTGTACATTTAAGAAAGTTTAATATTAAGTATTTATCACACAAGGACATGTTAGTTGGGCTTTTGAAAAAGGGTTAAAAAAGGGTGGCGCCGCAGGCACCACGGCGCCGCAGCACAAACTAGTGATACATATATTTACTCTCAATAATCTTGCCGTAACGCTGAGGGACATCACTCTGCTTTTGTTTTTTTTTAAATATAGACTTAAAAATCATAATCATTTTGGTATCCATATTAACATTAAACACCCTCCACACTATTATTAATTGAACAATTTCATGCGGACGTTCGAAAAGAATTATATTTTGGTGCAGTAATTTGGTGCGCTGCTTTCTAAAATTTCTCGCCGTAAAAAGATATTATATGACGTCATTGTTTTAGATCATATTTTAATTTTGGAAAAGGGAACGATGTAAAAAGAGGATTTTAGGATTGTTAATTAAAAAATACTGCATATTTCAGGAATATTTCGTATTTATCATACAAAGATAAGTTACTTGGGCTTTTGAAAAAGGTGGGCGCTGTAGGCGCCCTAAAAAAATACGCGCCGCAGCACAACCTAGTAACCTAATATTAAATATCATACAACCTGCAACACTTCAAACAACACGTTTTAGTAAACATCACAACCCGCTGTGACACATCACATTCTAATACAAATCCCTTAACACCACAAGCGATACGATGTACAACACTTTCTACGGCACACGCCCCGACACAACTTTGGACATATTAAAATTTAACCATCAACACTACAAGAGTTAGACTATACCACAGCGCCCACGCCCCTCGTCTCATACAATCTCCATAGAATAAATGACAGGCCTTGCGTTGTGCGGCAAATGGCCTCTAGTTCCCAGAGGACGTTCGGTCTTCATCAAAATGCTCTGAGTTCAGAAGAAGGAAGTTGATAAATATTAGGTGGCCAAGACCTCAGGAAGTCCGACTTAAGTGAGTCCATTAGTGGTTAGGGCCGTATCTGACAGAAGGGATTCTTTTAGTAGTTAGGGCCTGTCTGACCTGAGTCATTCTATGATTAGGAAGGGCCCTGTCTGACCTGAGTCATTCTATGATTAGGAAGGGCCCTGTCTGACCTGAGTCATTCTATGATTAGGAAGGGCCCTGTCTGACCTGAGCCATTCTATGATTAGGAAGGGCCCTGTCTGACCTGAGTCATTCTATGATTAGGTAGAGCCCTGTCTGACCTGAGTCATTCTATGATTAGTTAGGGCCCTGTCTGACCTGAGTCATTCTATGATTAGGTAGGGCCCTGTCTGACCTGAGTCATTCTATGATTAGGTAGGGCCCTGTCTGACCTGAGTCATTCTATGATTAGGAAGGGCCCTGTCTGACCTGAGTCATTCTATGATTAGGTAGGGCCCTGTCTGACCTGAGTCATTCTATGATTAGGTAGGGCCCTGTCTGACCTGAATCATTCTATGATTAGGTAGGGCCCTGTCTGACCTGAGTGATTCTATGATTAGTTAGGGCTCTGTCTGACCAGTCATTCTGTGATTAGTTAGGGGCCTCTCTGAACTGAGAGATTCTAGGAGAATTTATTGCCCTGTCTGATCTTCCATTAGTAGTCAGGGCCCTGTTTGACCTCAGTGATTCCGTGAGCAGTTAGGGCCCTCTCTGACCTGAGTCATTCTATGATTAGTTAGGGCCCTCTCTGACCTGAGTGATTCAGGAGCAGATAGGCAAGTGTCTGAGATTAGTGAGCTTATATGTAGATAATGTAATAAGAGCAGTTACAGCCTTGTCTGACTTAAGTGATTGCATCGAGTGGTGGAGACACTATCTGTGGCATTGTTAGGACCCTATTGACTTTGCATTACACCCATATTGTTTATAGAGAAAACTTAAACCAAGGCAATCTATGATAAAAGAAATTGTAATCTTAATGACACCGAATAAAAACACCTTTCTTATTCCGTATGCAAGAACAAACGCATACAAATTTTCATTCTTCCAGTCCGGAATTCGGGTGTGGCATGGGTTGCCTGAAGAAACCAGGGAAAAAACCAACACTTGATCAATATTTAAAATTCTAATAAGAATGCAGGACTAAACACAAACCACAGATAAGCGTATGACGCAATAATCTTATGAATAGAAGGAGCGTCCGTAACAGATAAGATGACATAAGAAATATAACGATGCTCCTCAACAGTGAGCCTAACCCTCATGCCCCCCCCCACAAACACTCTAGTAAAGCCACAGTCAGTTTATACAAGGGAAGTCTTCCAGCCACCCTTCCTGTCTACCCAACACCCCCCCCCCAACTCAAATAAGTGGGCATCAATGACGTCAATGGCCTCATTACTTCCGCTAACGTCGTCTAAGGCTGACCAGAACAAATTGTCACCACCGCCCCTCCCATGTTGCAGTTGAGTTAGTGAAACCAGGTGGTATACATACATAGGTATATCAGCTGGTATACAAGCAGGGGTATAATCAGGATGGATGTACATATAGAGGTATATAAGGTGTATACATGTGGAGGTATATCACATAGTATACAGTTAGAGACATATATCAGGTTGTATGCATATTGAGGTTTATCAGGTGATATATATAATATAGCGTTACATCATGTGATCAACAAAAATAGAGGTATATCAGCTGGTATACAAATGAAGGTATATCAGGGGGTTTTAATTTAGAAATATACTAGGTGGTATACATATAGGTGTGTATCAGGTGGTTTATATTTAGTGTTATATATAGTAGGTGGTTTACATACATTGGTTTCTTGGGGCTGTTGGCATATAAGGGCATTTCAGTATTTTTTAATTATAGGGGTAATACACGTTGTTTGCACTAGAGGGATGTTTATTATGTATATGGATGCTTATGTTACAATGGGCTTCTGTTGATTTACATGTAAGGGTATTGCAGTGTGTAACACCGATTCGGGAGTTGACATGACACAGAGCCAATGCCTCTGGTCGTACAAGGGACAGCAATAATAGACATTTAGAAGATAAATGAGATGCAGTCTTAGTATTTCAATATCAATTGTTTTATAGGGCGGATGAGGCAGTTTGGTGACATGTCTTTTGGCAGATGTGAACTAACTTGTAATAAATAGTGAACATTCGTGAACCTATCCTGTTACCCTTTGGGGCATTAACGTGGAGAATCAATTATCATAAGAAAACATATTCGGACAAACTTTTGGCAGCTGGCTTCAGTGCTATTCATATTTTTCCTTGCCGAGATAGTTGCCGAAAAACACTATTTCTTGACGAGACAATTCCCGACACACTATTTCTTGACGAGATAATTCCCGACACACTATTCCTTGACGAGATAATTCCGGACACACTATTCAATGACGAGATAATTCCCGACACACTATTCCTTGACGAGACAGTTCCTGACACACTATTCCTTGACGAGATAGTTCCCGACACAAATGATCTCATAAATTACAGGTAAATAAACCTCCCAGCCAACCGGAAGTAGGTGGTTTGTGAGCAGACGCAGGTGTGCATGAAGGAAAGACACGTGATTGAAATAAATGGAGTAGGCGCAGTCTACATTCAAGACTTAACGCAGATAAGCTATTGCGTAAAGTGGGATATGCTCAAACTGGATTTAATGATGTTAAACTATTACGTAATAGGGATATGCTCCTGTAGAAGTAAAAGATGATGAGCTATTACGTATCATCCTTCTCAGACCCCATACATTACATTGTGAGACCTCATAATGACCCTGTGGAACCCCATACAAGACCTTGTGACACAACATATGACCCTGATGAAAGTCCCCATAAGGATATGGAGTTCAAACCATCGTATCAACGTCAGAGTACAAGGGACAGGGCCCTCTGTGGAAGCTCCGCCGGCGAGAGATAACAGATTCATTGTTTCCCGATCTTTTCCCGGCTCGTTATCTCTGTGATGGATTTCCTCTCTCTTCTCTTCAATTGATTGATTCCTTCAAATGCCAACCAATTTCTTTGAGTCTGTCTGAGCCTTGCAAATCTCAGTTGATACTTGAAAGTCAGAGTCAACAGAAGACAGCAGCGCTGCTTGAAACGTCCTGCTTATATGTTTGTATTGTAGGACAGTCCTGAATGGCTTCACATGTCCTGCTTAAATGTTAGCATTGTAAGACAAACATCCGTTGCTTAAAACCAGTGCTTGCATATTTGCGTTGAAGGAATCAGCTAAAATAAATAAAATGACGCCATTGAGTATTATTATTTTAAGACTACAGATATAGCATAAAACTCAAGATTAGTTACTGTTGTGTGAAACAAAAATAATAATCATCGAAATATAATTTTTTAAAATATATTATTGTCTAAATGTTGGGTTGCATTGAAAGAAAAACAGGACTAACAACACAATTTACGCTGTTTTTAGTACTGCTAACCAAAGTTTGAATCTACTGTTATCCATTTCTTCCGTGGCGAGGCTGAGCCAAGACTCTGTTAACCTTCTACCCGAACCTTATCAAGCGGACTTCACCATAAATTGTCACATTCCACCCAGAACACATCAGTAACACGACGTTTTGCGATAAGGTGCTCCACTGTTTCTGGGGCCTCGTCACGCAGTCAACCAAGGAGATTGCGGGGTGAGTCGAGGCTATGTTCATGGTTACAGGTGTGAGCAACAGTCGGTGGCCACTGTGGTCATGGCACATGGTTACAGGTGTGAGCAACGGTCGGTGGCCACTGTGGTCATGACACATGGTTACAGGTGTGAGCAACGGTTGGTGGCCACTGTGGTCATGATGACACATGGTTGCAGGTGTGAGCAACGGTCGGTGGTCACTGTGGTCATGACACATGGTTACAGGTGTGAGCAACGGTTGGTGGCCACTGTGGTCATAACACATGGTTGCAGGTGTGAGCAACGGTCGGTGGCCACTGTGGTCATGACACATGGTTACAGGTGTGAGCAACGGTCGGTGGCCACTGTGGTCATGACACATGGTTGCAGGTGTTAGCAAAGGTCGGTGGCCACTGTGGTCATGACACATGGTTACAGGTGTGAGCAACGGTCGGTGGCCACTGTGGTCATGAAACATGGTTGCAGGTGTGAGCAAAGGTCGGTGGTCACTGCGGTCATGACAGATTTGTTAATATCAAATAGGTTTATGCCGGGGGTCACAATGACACGGATGCGGCAAATATTTCAAAGGTGCCTTCCGTCTTACAGTTGTTATGGCCGGACACTAAATATTTCTTTTGATCCATACCTAGACTCTCAGCTACGTCATTGAACAATAAGATAGCATGATATATTACTCTTCTAGAAGTACACACATTTTCAGAAGTTATTGTTTAGATTCGCTGTTAAAAAAAGTTTTAGCTATAATATTGATAATAAATTTTAATAGGTAAACAAATCAATTTCATTTTATAAGTAACTTTCAATGCATGTTTAACTAAGTGTGTATGTCTACATAAAAGTTCATTTAGCTTAATAGTAACGTTTGCTGTGGCTTTAAAACACTTGATAGCATATATAAGAGCTACAATTGAATCTGTATATTTATTCACTACTGTCAGCTGTAATTTGAAGTTTCTCAATCTTAAGGAAAGTAAACACTTCTAAAAATGTGTGTTTAGCTGGAGTTTGATTTTTTTTTAAAAGAGAAAGAAACCAAAGAATATTGTAATTTTCTAAGTTTGTGGTCCAGGTATATTTAGATATTGACCGCATAAAAAGATACCAAGAATTCATTTATTTGTGTCAGTTATCGAACATCAAGTGGATCGGGTACGGAATACCACTAATTAGTGTATTTCTACTGTTGCGCAATTCCCAGACCAAAACACTTTATTGTTCTAGTCCGCGTCAATATGCACAGATGATTTCCATAGGTTTTTGACCCTTATCGGGCCACATAGAGCATAACATCCTTTGTCGTCATCAGCCCCGTAAACAAGCCATGATCAGTCGGTCAATAAAGTCAGCTCGTATAGGAGACATCTGGACAGCAGGCCCCCCTCCCTCTCCACCCCTGTCAGCTCTGTGAGTCATTGCGTCTTGATATTTCCATTGATTTTCATATAGAGATTCAGGCTGTTCCATCTTAATTGTTTTTTTTATTACTGGACCTATTTAATGATAGAGTATACTGTACTTATGAGAATACAGAATATTATGGACATATCAGATGGAAGAAAATAAAGGACCTTTAAGGTGATAGAATATACTGAACCAATTAAATGACAGAATGTACTGTACTTTTCTTAAAAAAATAGAATATACTGGACCTATCGGATGACAGAGTAAACTGGACTTATTATTTAGAGCTTGAAATAGTTGGAATAGAATTCTCTGCAGATATTTGAAAATAGAATGGACCAAGGACAATAAACTAGAAAAGACATTCTATATGACGTAATAGAATTGATTAAAAAAAGGTGGGAGGGGGGGGTAGAACCGATTTGAATTGTGATAAGATGAAAGAAGGAAACGTATGCTAGGATGACACAGTGAAGTCAATATGATGACACGATGAAGTCTATAAGATGACACGATGAAGTCTATAAGATGACACGATGAACTCTATAAGATGACACGATGAAGTCTATAAGATCACACGATGAAGTCAATAAGATGACACAATGAAGTCAATAAGATGACACAATGAAGTCAATAAGATGACACAATGAAGTCAATAAGATGACACAATGAGGTCTATAAGATGACACGATGAAGTCTATAAGATGACACGATGAAGTCTATAAGATGACACGATGAAGTCTATAAGATGACACGATGAAGTCTATAAGATGACACAATGAAGTTAATAAGATGACACAATGAAGTCAATAAGATGACACAATGAAGTCAATAAGATGACACAATGAAGTCTATAAGATGACACGATGAAGTCAATAAGATGACACAATGAAGTCAATAAGATGACACAATGAAGTTAATAAGATGACACAATGAAGTCAAGAAGATGACACAATGAGACCTATGAAAAGATGAAAGAATGACACCTATGACATGATCGCACAAGGACACCTTTTATAAGACATCACTATAACACCATGGATGAATATAATAAAAATATTTTTAAAAAGAAGTGTTGTCAAAAAATTTAATGTTCTTTTATATATATAAATATTATTGAATTGTAATAAAATTGTTCTATTTGGCATGACTGTAATTCACTTTTACACAAGTTCTTAATGGCACTTTCATTCTATCACATGTTATACATGGACCTTTTACTGAACCAACAATTGTATCATTTCATTTAATGCCGATACACTGATAACATAACATTCACTCACATGCATTCCAATACACAGATATTGTATCATATCATTCACTCACATACATGCCGATACACTGATATTGTATCATATCATTCACTAACATACGTGCCGATACACTGATATTATATCATAACACTCACTCACAGACTTGTCAATGCACCGATATTGTATCATATCATTCACTCGCGGAAATGCAAAAACAATGACCATTGTATCACATTATTGACTTGCGAAAATGCCAATACACCATTAAGCTACACATCTATAAATATCCGCATAATCATATTGCAAGGTCACTTTACATCGAATCCATTTAAAATCATTTTATATGTGGGTTTTCCCCATAATTCTCACATAACAAAATTTGAACATTATTGCACCCACAGATTATCATTTCCAATTGGGAAGTTTTTGTTTTGAAAACATGCTCAAATTTTTTATCACATAGTTCTTTAAATTTTTAAAGACTACTGCTATTCAAGAAAGTAACATCTCTCTACGAGTGATATGTGTTACCAAAAAAAAACACACAAAAAAATTGTCGCAAAAAGAAACGTTTTGTCTTATGATGTTACTCATCAAACACATATTACAAAATCACGAATCTCACAGCAAGAAAAAATTCACCCAGGTGAGAAATAAATTAAAACGTCATGTATGACTTAATACAAGTAATTGCAAAATAACTCGCAGACATATTAAGCTTTTCTTCATCACTGTAAACTTACTTCATCTATTGATACTAACTTATTTGAAAATACATCTGAGTGAAATTTACATTAAAATACACAGCAGTTTATCAATTTATACTAAAAGCAAGCGTCTTAGAATTTAAACACAAGACAAAGCGATTAAGATAACAACACTCCGCCATTTCAACAGATCACTAAATCATTATTCACATATCTTTACCATAAATCTATATATAGCTTTTCCTTTACGGCTTACTGGTGAATGTTCATTCTCTTTTGGGTCGAGCCGCTAGGCTCTTAAGACCCGGTTCATTTTATCGCAAGCGAGCCTCATCAAGCGGGCATCGCCGTAGAGGTAACCCTCTGCAGGTACCGTTACTTCATCATTCCAAATCCCCGCACAGCCCGGGGCACTCTTCGAGTACGTGGGCCACCGTCTCTTCTGGGTGGCCACACAGCCGACAGGCCAGTTCCCTTCTGGTGTTAAATTTGTACAGGTAGCTTCGTGTGGGACAATGCTCAGTTCTCATTCTAGTTATGAGCGTCTGATTGCTACGTCCAAGTTTCCACCAGGAATCGCTTTTGCTCGGTCGCGGCATGTACTGGAATACTTTTCTGGCCGTGCTTCCAGAAGCCCAGCCCTGAAGCCATTTCTCTCGGAAATGGTCTTTAAGCCACGATCTGACCCCCAGCTGGGTCATCGGGCGATCGGGTTGGGGCTGAGCTGAACCTTCTCTCGCTAACTCATCGACCCTGTCTGAATGAGGCTCGCCACTGTGCCCAGTGATGTACTGAAGGACTACTTTTCCGCCTCGTGCTAGGATTTCACCTACTGTTTCCAAAATGACACTGACCGTTTTCGTCTCCAGAGAGGATCGACCCACGGTCTCGAGCGAAAACCGTGAGTCGGTGAAAACTACGACGGTCGGGAAAACCTTTCTTCTTGCTAGACGTCGGCGCACTTCCTTCAAACCCTTGCAAATCGCCTCCAGTTCGGCGTCGTGACTACTGTATGCGGATCCGCACGGCCCTGACAGTTCGATACTGTCAGGTCCAGGTTGAGGGTATTGAATTAGCACTCCGTATCCACTTCTGCCATCCTTGAAACGCGAGCCGTCCGTAAAGACTTTTACCACACTATCGCCATAAGCTTTGATTGTCTTCAGAGTCTCGTCTCGCTGGAGCTCGACGGGACTGGCTTTCGTCACCGCTGTATTTGCCAGTGTCAAACGTAGTTCAGGCAAGTCTGAGCTTTCATGTGGTCCTCGAGCAGGGACCAGTCGCATGCGTTCCCTGTGCTTGGGTATGGGGACTGAGTCTTCTAGTTCGTAGACCGTATCCATGAAGGATGGTCTTTTCAGTCGGGTCCTCTTTACCCATCGGTCTTGTAATTGAAAGCAGGGTTCGTCATGCTCCAACCTACGGTATCGCTCCACCGTAGTCATGATTGCCTTTTCTCGCCTTATCGCCAGGGGTTCTACGTTAGACATAATTTCTACAGCGGCTGTGGGTGTCGTACGCAACGCCCCGCATACAAACCGTAGAGCTTGGTTTTGTATGCGGTCCAGACCCTCTAGAGCCGTACGGCTCGCAAAGGCCTGGACCGGGAGGCTGTAATCAATAGCACCCCTCACACTACCGAGATAGAGAGCTCTCAGTAGTCTTGCATCCGCGCCCCAACTAGTGCTAGCCAGTTTCTTCACCAGGGACAGTTTAGCTGTGGCTTTGGCACACAATTCACGCACATGGTTATGTAGCTGGACCTTCTGGTCCAGTTTGATTCCCAAGTACGTTGGTGTCCGATCCCAATTCAATCTTTTCCCACATATCTGAAGCACCACCTCATGCTTCAGTGCATTCCTTCCATTTGTGAAAATGGAATGGACCGTTTTCTCCGTATTGACTACTAGGCGCCAACGGTTGGCGTAGTCTTCGATTCGATTCAGATCTTCCTGCAGCCAGTTCTGCAGGGTTGCAACGTCCTTTCCGGAACTCCATATAGCCAGATCGTCAGCAAACATGGCATTCTGTGACCCCAGAATACCTTGTAGGTCGTGGACGTAGGCTAGGAACAATGTACAACTAAGGGCGGACCCCTGTGGGAGTCCGTCCTCCAGGCGATCTTCGTTGGATAATGACTGAGACCGTTGTGTTCGCTCCCGGGATGGTAGCTGGCGAAAACAAAATAAACATAAAAACTCATGGGGGGCCGGGGACCAAAAATATCTTTTTTTCTCTCATATGAGCTATATGAAAACCTAATTTTATATAAAATAGTTACAAAATAAATATTTTTTTTTCAAAATGAAAGTTTTACTAGAAGTTTAATCTGTGTACAACACTCAAAGCGTTTTTATAGAAACTATGTCCATTTTGTTCGATTGAATACGTTTTCATACGCTAAGCAAAAAGTAATTCAAGTCGAATCGAAGTCAATTAAACAAAACAAAAACTCTTTTAACCTGTGGTTATTGTTAATATGTATTGTCATAGACGAGTATGTTTGCCTAGTTTTATCTCTCTGTCTAATCAGAGAGTGGGTTCAATTTAACGAACAAGATTCCTGACAAGCGCT
This sequence comes from Ampullaceana balthica, assembly GCA_944989445.1. Taxonomy (NCBI): domain Eukaryota; kingdom Metazoa; phylum Mollusca; class Gastropoda; family Lymnaeidae; genus Ampullaceana; species Ampullaceana balthica. The sequence goes on along the minus strand of CALYLW010000484.1, from coordinate 554,035 downwards.
GACAAAGGTTTTTGGTTTGAATTAACTAAAATTAAAGCATTTGTGTCTGAGTGTATCAAGCCATCCTTGTTGTATATCCCAAGTAGCTGGCATCACAGCCTATTAACTAGAATACAAATCACTGGATGAAACAATTCTTTAAAAAATAATTTTAAAATTAATTTGTGACAATTGGCACACATTTAACAAGACGTTTTCCTAACTTCAACCCGCCCCAAAAAAAATAAATAATAATAATAATAATAATAATAAATAATAACCAAATGTCAAAAGTAACATTGTTTAACATTCGAGCTCCATCAAAATATCAAAACTAAAATATAAAAGGACATACGTAAAATATGTTTATTGATAATTACAAAATAAGCCCCTCTTTTAAACTTAGATGACGGGAAACTCTTTATTTAACTCTTGCAACGCTATATCATATATCGTTAATGTGTGCGTTAGCTGGTAAGTGTGAATTGAGTGTGAACTTGAATTAGATAGTGAATGTGACCGAAAATATGGATGTGAATTTGAGGTTAAATGGGTAATACAAAAAGAAATATAAATAATAATACAGTAAAAATATCTATGATGAACGAGTAAGCATTTGGACATAATTCTTTTGCTTCGTACATATAATAATAATAATAAAAGCCATGGAATTTATCAAATACAAAATTAGGTTTAATAAAAAATATGACAATAAAAATAACATTTAAAGTCGAGAGACAGCGCCTATGTATGTAGGCATAGCTGAATATTCTATAGATAAACTGTTTTTGTTGTTTACAAGATAATGTATTCAAGATCGATAACTCTTCCCTGTTTTGTCGAACAGACGTACGTGACGTCATATATCCTCCAAATAAACGTGAGTATTTAAAAAAGCGAGAGAAATGTTTTATTTGAGACATGTCTCCAGGGTTAAGAGGGAGAAGAGAAGAGACAGATGAGCAATGTCGTGAGCACAGAGATGAGTGAGAGTAAATAAGAGAAGTTAAGAGGTTTTAGATAAAATACGTGCCTTTCATACATAACAAGATACTTTGGGCTAAAAAATTTGATTTGTTTTCGTTTCAGTTACAACTGTATATTTATTTATAATTTCATTTGCGTCATTGCCTGTTCAAGTCTCACTGACGATCTCAAAGTAGTAAACAGAAACACGCCTGCCTCACTCGTAAACATCAACAAAGCCACATATCACTCAGTCCGATCTCATACAGGCTTCCCCAGGGAAATGTTGGGATGCGCCGCAAAGCCACATTCCTGTCCATCAAACATGAGATTTCTGTCTATTTAACATGCCATTAATATCCATCAAACATGAGATTTCTGTCTATCTAACATGCCATTGATATCCATCAAACATGAGATTTATGTCTATCTAACATCCCATTCCTAACCATCAAATCTGAAATTTCTGTCTATTTATTATCCCATTCATATCTATGACGTCCGATTTCTGTCTATTTAACACCCCATTCCAATCTATCAAACGCGACCTTGTCACTATTTAACATTATAATTATAGTCATGTCTCTCCCACATGAAATTTCAAAAAAGAAACAGTCAATTCCTGTCAATTAACAATTAAATTCATGTCAACTCATGTCACAATTACTGTCCTTCAAAGTACAAATTACATTTTTCAAAGCATTAATTCACACATTTACAGATTCATTTTACTCAAATCTATATTCCAGTCTGTCAAAGTAATATTACAGTATGTCAAAGTGAATTTTCAGTCCAGCAAATCTATATTCCTGCCTGTTATAGCCATATTCCTGTCAATGAAAGGCTAATTCCTGCCTTTCAAGACAAAATTTGAGCTTTATTCAAATTGTAAAGTAAAAATAAAAGATATGGGATCTAAACTTGAGCCGCTAATTAGTTAGACATCGGAGAACCCGGTAAGAATGAGTATAAGGAAAGACAGTCGGGAGCACAGGTATGACAGTCAGAGTATTGGTATGACAGTGTGAGAATGGTATGACAGAGATGGTGACAGTGGAAATGGTATGACAGTCAGAGTATTGGTATGACAGTGTGAGAATGGTATGACAGTCAGAGTATTGGTATGACAGTGTGAGAATGGTATGATAGTCGGAGTATTGCTATGATAGTCGGAATATTGCTATGATAGTCGGAGTATCAGTATGACGTGGAACGGTTATCTCTGCAAGACTCCACCCCATCTCAGCCGTTAGTTGCCACGTGACTCACGTCTATACACGTCATGACGTCTTTTGTGACCCTGTAACGATCAGATCTCAATCCATTGTGACGTCATACAATATAAGATATTTTACTTCGTAAATACAATTGACTTGTTTAATGGCTTCATGCCGATATAAGCACAAGCAAAGACGTGGTAGTGACATGACGACACAATGCCAAGTTTATACACACAATAAATTGAGTTGGTCAGGAAATAAATCATCATTCCCTTTGATGTTGTTAATGGTGATTATAGTCTTGTAAAAAAAAACAAAAAAAAACAAACGACTTTTTAATGAAGATACGACGTTTATGATATGTCCAAACGACTCTTTTATGGTGCGCTAAATTTTAAGAATGGGACTTGTTGATGGTGAGGTGACCTCAATACTACTGCTGCAGGGCTTCCGAAGAAAAACAAAATTATTTAAGAACTTCTTAGAGACGTGACTTGCGTTGCGATCCTCCCATTTTATGTGGGCATCACCGTTAAAGTGTGTGTTTAGGTGTATGTGTGCGTTTATTTGGAAGTGTGCAATCGTTCGTGATTTTGAGTGTATGTTGTTGTTGTTTTTTTGGGGTATTTTTGCTTTTTTGCGTGTGAATATTCCGGATGTTTGTGTGAATATTCTTGAAGTAAACGAAACTCTTACTTGAGACGATATGGCCCAGATCTAATCAAAATAATTGCAAACAGTGACAATGAATCGTTCAGTCGTTTTATAGCTTTAAAATTATACAATATTTGCCACATACTCATGATCTTTATGAGCTAAAGGCACATATTTCAAATAAAGATTAAAACAAAAAATATTGTTTAAAAAAAGTCATCATCAGCAAACTTTTCAGATAATCTATTGAGAAATGAAAACATTTTTTTTTAATTTACAAATAATTCAACTAAAAATTGTTTTCATTGATAGATATAAAAATAGCATTTTATCTTCACAATTTTAACTTAACACCAGAGAAATACATCAATAATAGACACATACATACGTGAAATGTCAAGTCATATCATCAATGATTTCATGCTAAAGACCCGTTTTCTCATTGTTTTGACTCATGCATGGTCTTGTGCGTCCATTCACTAATTGGTCGTATGCAAATTTAACATAAAAGCACCTCTAGCAGGACTAGAAATTTGTCTCCGACATAACATTAAAATATTTAAAAACACTAATCAAGTCACATGTCCATGGCACATACATATTATGGGAAAAGTTAATAAATGGTTAGAGGTTCTTTGCGTTTTACTCGGGCACCGTGTCAAATGATGAGATTCGTCGAGAGGTTACCTGCAGGCCAGAGTTCATCCCAATCCCATATATAAACAACGCGTTCTTCCCTCGCGCCCGTCTCATGGAACCACCGTACATCCACTGTTTGAAAGCCTCTCGTATCTCCTTGTTGAAAAAACCGTACAACAAGGGATTTATGGCCGAGTTGGCCAGCAGAAACCAAAAAGTCACGTCCCTTGCCCAGAAGGGCACGCCGTTGTGGCGGGCGGTGATCAGGACGCCCACGATCATGTGGGGCAACCAGCAGACGAGGAAGACGATGACCAGCAGCCCCAGCCAGCACGCAGCTCGGCGATCTTGTTTGACCAGCAAACTCTTGGCGAGCTCGTCCCCGTCCTTGCTGGGCCGCAGCGAACTCTTCCTGGGCGCCCAGCTGAATCTCCTCGCCCCGCTGCTGGGCGCCATCAGCTGATTGTTGAACACGGGCACGGAGTTGGACGATCTCAGCAGCACCGGACCAGCCGAGTTGCGCCTGTTGCTGTTGAACCGTATGTAGCTTGACCTGTGTCCAACTCCACCAAGCAGCTCCGCGTATTCCTCCGCCGAGGAGCTGATATCCTGGAAGGATGAAATAGAGTTCCGCTTATCGGAAGAAAACAGCTTATCCGACGAGTTCAACGACCGCCGAATCTGAATTTTTTTCCTCCCCAGAATTCCAAGGTAGAGGCTGCAGTTCAACGTCAGCATGGCCACCAGGGGAATAAAGTACTGAATAGCGGAAACGATGGCGACGAACGCAATGTTGTGCGAGAAAGGAAGCTCGCACGCGGGGAGCGTCTTTATTGCCAGATCCGAATCCGTGGATGAAGCGTTCAAACTGGGCGGTTCTTTCGGGATGAGAAAGTCCCAGACCGCCACGGGAATCGTCTGCAGGCTGAACCCAATGAGCCACACTCCTCCTACGGCGAGAAACGCGTTTTTCTTCCTCCGCCTCGTCCGGTACGAGAACGGGTAGTGGATGGACCACCACCGGTCAGCGGTGATCAGGAGCAGGCTCAGGAGCGACACGTACAGTGCCGACTGCCGGACCACCAGGTACACGCGGCACCAGACGAACGGCAGCCACTCCACCTGACCCTTCAGCTGCTGCACGGCGGCCGGGAACATGGAGACGCCGATGATGAGGTCAGCCATCGCCAAGCTGCCCAGGTAGATGTTCTTACAGCTGCGGAGCGATTTCTTGACCTTGAACATCCAGAGGACCATGGTGTTGAAGGTCACCGTGGAGAAGGCGAGCAGAACCAAGGGTAAAGCTTTCAGCCACACGACCAGGAACGTCTGCCTGGACGGCGCGATGATGTCACCGTCCGAAGGCATCAGCACGGGAACGCAGGGATACGTTTGACCTCCCATTGACCTTGACCTTCAATAATTCTTACAGTCCAGGTAAAGTATAGGAAGTCTCAGGATGGGACAAGGTTCTGAAAGAAGAGAAGAAAAAAAAGTAGTTAAGGTTTCTTCATCGTGTATTAGCTATTTGATCAACTTAAAAATATCCATGTCTTTAAAAACTCAGGTGAAGAAAAATTGAGAAGTTAAGCCAAGCGCGGTAGTGTTTTTTTATTGACTGCTAACACACTACACCAAACGAATAAGAAGAACACACTGCTTTGATATTTTAGTACAGTGGTTCTCAACCTTTTTTTGGGTGGTGACCCTTTTTTATAAAAGCCATGTGACCCGCGACCCCCATGAAATTTAAATAAATCATTTTCAATAAAAAAAATTTTTTTACAAAATAGAACAAATTCGCATTATAGTGAATATTTTTTTAGTCGGCAGTTGGCGACCCCCAGAAAACCCGTCGGAACCCCCCCCCCAAGGTCACGACCCACAGGTTGGGAACCACTGTTTTAGTACATAGGATCCAAACACACCAGCAGACAACACTGCTTTTATGTTTGAGTACTTGACGTCCATTAAAAAAAATAAAAGTCTACACTGATTTGATGTTTTCGTACAGGCCAGAAGACCGGAAATCTTTGACTTTTAAGTATACCTATTCTTCAAACAGAACATAATACCATGCTTCTATGATGTTTTAGTACCCAGCCTTCAGATAGATACAAAGATTATTCTGACTCCAATTTTTTTAATTTTTAGAAAACAATACCAATCAAGATTTTGAAAGAATGTTATCAACTATTTGTATTGAGCCTGAAAGACCTCTGCACTGACTAGTTCATATATTTTTAATTAATTACACTATAGTTACATTCTTAAACACTTTATTCGTTGTAATCAGTATCACTCTAAAATCTAAATATCCATATTTTTATTGAAGTTTGAAAACTTACATATCATAAATTTTCCCAATGAATACAGCCACTTCACGTTGAAGTTATTCTCCTAAATATTAGTTTGTCCAAAAAATACTTCATTAAAAAGTCTAAGCAATTCCTAGCCGTATGACCACCCTATGCCGGTGGTTAGCAAGTATAACGGCTTTCTCTCAACCGATGGTCAACTTCCTGATCACAGTCGTCTGCCCAGTCAGTCGATACCAGGATGGTGCCAGACGGCGGGTGTGTTCTCTCCCCTTTCCGTGATTCCATTTAAACGCGTGATGCTGATAAAGACTGAGGGTTGTCCCCCCTTGGCCAGAGTATAAAACGGTTACTTGTGTCATGAAGTGAGATGGGTTCATCATAAATTTACGCCGTGAACTATGGATCGAAGATTGTGACTCTCTCGTTACAAGCTACATGAAAATATTCACACAACTCTAGGCACATACCGCTAGGCATATGTCGTTACAAGCTAAATGAAAACATTCACACAACTCTAGGCACATACCGCTAGGCATGTGTCGTTACAAGCTACATGAAAACATTCACACACCTCTTGGTACATACCGCTAGGCGTGTGTCGTTACGAGCTACTTGCAAATATTCACATCACTTTATGGTAAATACCGCAAGGCGTGTGTCGTTACATGCTCCATTAGAACATTCACGTCACTCCTGGTATATACCGCGAGGCGTTGTGCCGTTACAGACTGTATGTAAATAATCAAATCACACAAATTCAGGAAACTTTAACCCCACTGAGCTTTGCGGCATAAAGATCGAGTTACCTTATCTTGATATCCATACTTGGAAACTGTTCCCAATTTAGTATGTTCCATGTTCAGGTCTCTTTCGTTAGAATAGGTTGACAGGATACTTCCATGATAACAACGTGTGGACTACCGGAACCTAAAAATAGATATCATTTTTAAAATTATTATTTGGTAGGCCTATTTAATCAACACATTAATAAAGAAATACATTTTAAAAACCCGTAAAAAACCAAGTTTTTGACTATAAATCCTTTATGTACGAGAAGTAACTAAAAGAATGTTCATTATAATACGCAGCGCAAGACCATCCAAAAATACAAAATTGTAGTTGTGTCGTAAAATATGTCTAATTTAATGCGCACCGATCAGGAATATGTTTATAAAAAGTGTTGTCAATAAAATACGCACCTTATTGCGCGACAGAAAGGTTGTTCAATATAATGCGCACCCTTAAACTCTATCTCAAAAAATAACATAAATGATACATAGCCTTAATAAAATAATCTAAAAAATCAATAACTAAATTACAGTACATGCGATCGATTTGAAATTTTGATACATTGTTTTTATCATCTGTACGAAACTACCTGAAAAATTTCAGCTCGCTAGCTTACGAGGAAGTGGGTTAAAAAATTGATCAAACGTTTTGGCGACAAGCAAGCAATCAAGGGTTCAAACAAACAACCAGACACCACGAGTTAATATAAAGGATTTTAAAATTGTCAATTTTCAGAACAAGTATGTATTCTAGTGAAAATTCTTACCCGAGTAGTATTTTTTTTAAAAGATTAACTCTGGATATTTTGGGTATTGTGACACAAGAGCTGGTGTGTCACAGTGTCACAGTGTCACAGTGTCACGGTGTCACGGTGTCACGGTGTCACGGTGTCACGGTGTCACAGTGTCACGGTGTCACAGTGTCACGGTGTCACGCCCGTCTCATCTCTAGTAAATACCGTTGCGAGTATTTAATATGATAACCCTAACATGTCCTTTCCCTTGTGGTAAATATAGCGCTAAACTGAATGGCCAGTAACAAGCCAGAGAAACGGTCAGTAACCTCTACCATAGGGTTGGCAAGTTAGCACTCGATCATGGGGTTGGCAAACGATCATGGGGTTGGCAAACGATCATCGGGTTGCGCAGCGATCATGGGGTTGGCCAGCGATCATGGGGTAGGCCAGCGATCATGGGGTAGGCCATCTATCATGGGGTTGGCCAGCGATCATGGGGTAGGCCAGCGATCATGGGGTAGGCCATCTATCATGGGGTAGGCCAGCGATCATGGGGTAGGCCATCTATCATGGGGTAGGCCATCTATCATGGGGTACGCCATCTATCATGGGGTAGGCCATCTATCATGGGGTAGGCCATCTATCATGGGGTAGGCCATCTATCATGGGGTAGGCCAGCGATCATGGGGTAGGCCATCATGGGGTAGGCCATCTATCATGGGGTAGGCCATCTATCATGGGGTAGGCCAGCGATCATGGGGTAGGCCATCTATCATGGGGTAGGCCATCTATCATGGGGTAGGCCATCTATCATGGGGTAGGCCAGCGATCATGGGGTAGGCCATCTATCATGGGGTAGGCCAGCGATCATGGGGTACGCCATCTATCATGGGGTAGGCCATCTATCATGGGGTAGGCCATCTATCATGGGGTAGGCCATCTATCATGGGGTAGGCCAGCGATCATGGGGTAGGCCAGCGATCATGGGGTAGGCCAGCGATCATGGGGTAGGCCAGCGACCATGGGGTAGGCCATCTATCATGGGGTAGGCCAGCGATCATGGGGTAGGCCAGCGATCATGTGGTAGGCTAGCGATCATGGGTAGGCCAGCGATCATGGGGTAGGCCAGCGATCATGTGGTAGGCCAGCGATCATGGGTAGGCCAGCGATCATGGGGTAGGCCAGCGATCATGGGGTAGGTCAGCGATCATGGGTAGGCCATCGATCATGGGGTTGGCAAACGAACATGGGGTAGGCACGCGAATATAACATAGGAAATATATAATATATGTTACCTAAACGACTTTAAGCGCTGACACTCATGGAGATAGAGACAGCTAATAGCCTTACAACACAGATACTGGTCCAATAGACTTATAACATAGACACTGGCTGAATAGACTATAACAAAGGCTCTAGGTTTGATGAACTTATAACACAGACATTTGGGCTAATAGACTTCTAACACAGACAAAGTGGGCTAATAGACTTCTAGCACAGACAAATTGGGCTAATAGACTGCTAACAGACAAATCGGGCTAATAGACTTCTAACACAGACAAATTGGACTAATAGACTTCTAGCACAGACAAATTGGGCTAATAGACTGCAAACACAGACAAATTGGGCTAATACACTTCTAACACTGACAATGGTGATGTAGACACTGTTCTTATAGACTTGTAAGACAGAAACTTTATACACAAGAGACCTAACAAAAACACAGGCCTATTGCACATAGACTGTGCCTATAACAGAAAATTTTCCCAAACACTCACCAACATATCTGCTGCACGTCCTACCTGCTCGCTAAGTAACCATCACTTGAGTGGGGAACTGGTGAAGAAATTCATGATACACACATTACCCCTCTCCCCTCCCCTCCCCTCCCCTCCCCTTGATAAAAGTGTCTCATAAAATGGAGCACATCCAAGGCCAAGGTTGATTTTGGTTACTTCGCGAACGTCACCTGCTGAAGCGGTGACCTTTACATCACGGGTCAATCGATGAGAAAATTAAAGACTTAGATCCCAACTACTCCTTGTCCATTTTGATCACAAGTAATCGAAGCCCTGAGCTAAAAGTCGTAACAGGACATAATCGACTACGACGTTTATAGACACCGGAGAACTCGAATACGATTTCCAGATTCAAGGTAACAAATTATTTAGGTCAAATTGACAAGACGTAGTCCATGAAGTATCCCACAGGTAATTCCGTGTTATCGCCTCGACAGGTGAACCAACCTAACAGCCAACTTATCCACAACTATCCACCGTATCGGAGTACCTGTGGGTGGAGATTGGGAGGGGGCGGGTAGCTGTGCAGGTACACGCCAGGAAACATCATCTTCGATGTCATGAGATAAGTGGGACCTGTGTACTACATAAGTAAGACAGCTACAAACGTGAGATGCACAAGACTCTCCGCCATCCCTCCCCCCTCACACCTTATCTCCTACGTTGCAATGATAGTAGCGGTTTTTTTTCTTTCTGGGTTAAAACAACTCCCAGTCCGACTAAGTATCCGGATATAAGTTTCACAAACTTGATAGCAAACTTGCAGTATAAACTTTTTGGTGAATTCGACACGTTAGCTCATTTGAAGCCAATCTTATAGAAATATAATACGTTTTAATAGATAAGAGTTGATGTACTAAATTTTGAAAATATGGAACTTATGTGAAGACATTTGAAAAGAAATAAATATTTTGCCAATCTGTTGGGTGGAGATGTATTGCACATGTGAGAGGTAGAGATGTATCGCACATCTGAGTGGTAGAGATGTATTGCACATGTGAGAGGTAGAGATGTATCGCACATCTGAGTGGTAGAGATGTATTGCACATGTGAGAGTTAGAGATGTATTGCACATCTGAGTGGTAGAGATGTATTGCACATGTGAGTGGTAGAGATGTATCGCACATCTGAGAGGTAGAGATGTATCGCACATCTGAGGGGTAGACATGTATTGCACATCTGAGAGGTAGAGATGTATCGCACATCTGAGTGGTAGAGATGTATGGCACATCTGAGAGGTAGAGATGTATTGCACATCTGAGCGGTAGAGATGTATTGCACATCTGAGTGGTAGAGATGTATGGCACATCTGAGTGTGTAGAGATGTATGGCACATCTGAAGGGTAGATTTATTGTATATGTGATTAGGGGGGGGAGATCCATTGCCCTTCTTGATCTGTTTCGTCAAGCTGTCATGTACACATCATTAAACACTTTCCTAACCTTAACTACCACAATCTGAAACCTAAACACTAAAAATGACTGAGGTAGAGATGATGAAATAGATAAGATGTTGGGCCGGTGTCTTTAATTTGAGAACGCACTAGTTTGAAACCCGAGTCTATCTCTTTAACACTGTGTGTTTGTACTTTCATTGGCATTTAACACTGTGTGTTTGTACTGTCATTGGCATTTAACACTGTGTGTTTGTACTGTCATTGGCATTTAACACTGTGTGTTTGTACTTTCATTGGCATTCGTTTATCTGCAATCACAAAATTCAATATTTTTTTTTGCAATACGAATCGAAATCCTCCACCTGAATTATATTTTTATTTATTTTATAACAAACATCACACATTTATCATGGTGATTTAGATATTTTAGGAGTTTTCATTATGATTGTTATTGATGAGATTTGTTTGGATCGTACTTATTGTAAAAACATGATTTTGTAATTTTTCGATTTAGTTATGGAAAGAATTGTGATTATTGTACTTGTAGCATTATTAATTTTGATTAGATTATGACGGATGTATTTTAATGGTTTGGTTAACCCTCACAAGCCTGCTTATTTTCTATATAAAAGCTTACAAAAATCTCAACATATTATTATCAGAAAACTGTTCTTAAAAAATTAACTAATTGACCCAAAGAAAAAAACATACTTGCAGACTCTCTTTTGTGTTCATTTATATGGTGTAACCAGCCCTGTTTACCGTAAATTAAACAAAACAAATACAACTTTTTCTTCTAAATTTCAAAATAGGTTTCAAAAATTAATATTCTTTTTGTATGTGTGGCATTTTGTTTTACAGCAAGGTCTTTTCTAAAACGTAACTAATGTTTATAATGAGTATTTAAATAAACCAACCACATGACGTATCCAAAAACTAAAGACGTGCATTCGATGATAAAAAAGAGCGGTTTCAAATCTGCACCAATAAGATCTTTTCGAGACGATTGGATAAAAACAGACACTTAAAGATTAGTATGAATGATAATCTTTGTTTGTCTGGACTTGTTAAGTAAACATTGATTTGGAAACAATATGGTGATTTAAAAGAAATAGTATTTTCTTTAAATATTCACTGCGCATTTCATTGAAAACGAGAATTAGCAATTATGATTTGAAAGTCAACACACATTTTGGGGAACATAATGTTGTTAATCGGCAAGCTTTAGGTACACATCCCCAGGTAGGCTTTAGGTGTCCACAGGCAAGATTTAGATGTCCACAGGTAGGCTTTTGGTATCCACAGGTAGGTTTTAGGTACCCACAGGTAGGCTTGGGGTGTCCACAGGTAAGCTTTTGGTATCCACAGGTAGGTTTTAGGATTCCACAGGTAGGCTTGGGGTGTCCACAGGTAAGCTTTTGGTATCCACAGGTAGGCTTTAGGTGTCCACGGGCAAGCTTTAGATGTCCACATGTAGGCTTTAGGTGTCCACAGGTAGGCTTTAGGTATCCACAGGTAGGCTTGAGGTGTCCAAGTGTAGGCTATAGGTGTCCTTAGGTCGGCTTTTGAAGCCTAAGTCAAAATATTCTAATATGTACTTCACGGTCTGCCAATATGAAATTTAAGATCATTCATTTGGTGTTCTTGTTGTTGTTGTTGTTGTTGTAAAAATCAAATACAAAATGTAATGTGAAGTTCAAGTAATATTTTCCGTTGATCGATGTTGTTATTACAACCTTACACAGAGAAACGTGTTTGAAACAGGACATTAAACTACACATTTTAAACCTTTATTTGAAACTTTAAAGTAAATAAATTTAGCTGCTGTATTGGCCACGAAATCCACATATTACAAGTATGTTGATAGAAGTAGTTTATTGTTACACCGAATCCAACGGAAAGATGAGCAGCCTTAGATCAAAACATAATTCCTCTTGGCACAACTCGCCTATCCATCATGATTTTGTTCAACAAGTGGCCTCCCCTTTCGCTAACATTCCCTGCAGGCTGAACCCATTTATGTTTCATTTCAAAATCATTTTTTTTTCAAATTAAACAAAAACATAAAAACTTTAAGTAGTTTTATTATATTTTTGTTTGAGTACTGACCGAAAAAAAGGTATTTTATTGAATGTTGCAGCTTCGGGATTTCGAGTCTACTTTGTGATTGTATTTGTTGACACGGTTTATCTTTAAAAACACTTCACCCGTAGCTTGAATGCATTGTCACAACACCTACAGAGTCTGTCTAAGGGAACGGGATATGGTGTAATATAGAAAAGATGGTCCAGCGATATACAGTTTTTATAACTAGTAACATTACAGTAGAGCTCATCAAATGGGTTTGTGTGAGAGCCAGCACTGTGAGCTAGAACTGTGAGTCAGTACTGTGAGCCAGCGCTGTGAGCTAGAACTGTGAGCCAGAACTGTGAGCTAGAACTGTGAGCCAGTATTGTGAGCCAGCGCTGTGACCTAGAACTGTGAGCCAGAACTGTGAGCTAGAACTGTGAGCCAGAACTGTGAGCTAGAACTGTGAGCCAGTATTGTGAGCCAGCGCTGTGACCTAGAACTGTGAGCCAGCACTGTGAGCTAGAACTGTGAGCCAGTACTGTGAGCCAGCGCTGTGAGCTAGAACTGTGAGCTAGAACTGTGAGCCAGAACTGTGAGCTAGAACTGTGAGCCAGTATTGTGAGCCAGAACTGTGAGCCAGTACTGTGAGCCAGCGCTGTGAGCCAGCACTGTGAGCCAACACTGTGAGCCAACACTGTGAGCCAGCATTGTGAGCTAGAACTGTGAGCCAGTACTGTGAGCCAGCGCTGTGAGCTAGAACTGTGAGCTAGAACTGTGAGCCAGAACTGTGAGCTAGAACTGTGAGCCAGTATTGTGAGCCAGAACTGTGAGCCAGTACTGTGAGCCAGCGCTGTGAGCCAGCACTGTGAGCCAACACTGTGAGCCAACACTGTGAGCCAGCATTGTGAACCATCACAGTGAGCCAGCACTGTGAGCCAGCACTCACTAAGAAGTGAGTTTAAAGCCTGCTTACTACAAAACCTTTCCAATAATTTACTTCAACTTTTTTTCAAATTTGCTTTCTACAACACCCTTCTAGTTGCTCACTGCAACTCTTTTCCGTTTGCTCAACGCAACACTTTTCCATTCTTCCAAGGCAACACCTTTTCAACTGTTAAAATCTTTTAAAAGAATGTTGACTGTCTCTCTGAAAACTTTACGGCTACAATGGAATTGTTAATATAATCCTAGTTTCTCAAGAAATGTATTCAATTTCACATTTTTAAAAGAGCGCCAAGGAAAATATGTGATGGTTAAGGGGCTGAACTCAGAATAGCCCATGGATATGTACTCAACGTAGAATTTTGAGTGTCGTAAGATATCCTACTTTGTTATTGCGCCGCCATCCAGGCTGTCAATGGTTGTCTACACGAAGACTACCTGTCTAAGTGGCTAGCGGAAAAATTGGCAACAGGTTTGAAGTATGTTTGGCCATCTGTCAGCGGTTCTCGCACTGAGTTATAGACACCAATGAAATATGTGTCTAAGATGGGAAGATTTAGCTTAATATCATGGTTTAAGTAATAAAAAATGATACATACAATAACCTAGTATAATATTAACAGTTAAAGGAAACAATTAAAATAGATTTTTTTAAATTACATGGACAGTTTATAGCAGCAAAAGCTAGAAATAAATGTTGCCATTTCTTTTTTTTCTCCCAGCTTCTGTTCTTTATTTAAAAAACTTCGCCTACTGCCAAATTGGCTAAATCTGAACTTTTTGCAGATGCTGCATCGATAACATTCCATTATGGACACCACAAAAAACAAATAGCCCCTACGGACTATTATGAACACCACAAAACACAAAAAACAAAAAGCCCCTACGCAGCTGCGTAGTGTGGGTATGTGCCTCCCGGGGCAGAACCCAGGTTTGCCGCCCCCCCCCCGGGAAAAAAATATATATGCTCTAAAGATAAGATATCTTTTTTAGAAAGTAATAATAAGGACACTATTCATTTTTTTATGTTAGTAATAAATAGGAGAGCTTTCATTTTAAACAAATGAATTTGAGTTTGTCTGCTTTTCTTCACGGCACAATCTTTAATGTATCAATGCCATACTCAAAATCCAAACTAGCTATTAGATTACGTAAATTGTGTACGAAAATCATAACTGCCAAACCTCACTTGAATTTCTACAGTAACATCATCTTAAGAAGAATAAAACTTTCTTCTCAACTATTTCTCTACACAACATGGCTACATATTTGCTTTGATCGCCATAATTTTCTCTCTCGTTTTTTGACTGGAACGTACAATTAAATCGTAAGGTCTCTACATAAAGTTTTAAAGCAAGTCAAAGCATCCTTTAAAAAGTCCCTGAATTTCTCAGTGAGTAGCCTTTGCAAAGCATTTTTTGCACAATACCTTTGTAGATAATTTCGCTCTTCATTAACTTCATCAAGTACGTGTATCAAAATGTCCAGAAAAAATGCATTGTCCTGCGTCGTCTGTTCATGTGTTTCAATTTTCGTCTGCCTCGGCCAACCTTTCTACAGCTTAAAAAGGCGTCGAATGGCTCCATGGTATATTCACTATTTTGTATCCTGAAGACAGTTTAATGCCTTGCCTGTATCAGCAATTAGATCTTTCAGCAGGGCATGGATATAAAAAAAAGTGCGTAACAAAACGTTCTAGTGTACTAAAAATTTTAGAAAGTTTGTTTCAGGTGGAACGGCATGTAAACAAAAAAGATGTGTAAAACTGTTTGAGCGTGACATTGACATAGAGATATATGTCTCAAAGTCTCTTGAACTCCTGTATACTTGCCAGCAGTAATAACACACGTTGGGCCTCTGCAGTCCATTATTTTAAGACCATCAGCTTTAAACTTATTTAAAATCATATCCGAAATTTTGTAAGAAGATAAGTGTTTAAAAAAAAAGAAACCTATGAAAGATCCTACTACGTCTAATTTCTGATTTTTAATCTTTACATATCCCACAACTGGAATTGTTTGACCCTGATGTAAAATATTGAAAGCTAACGCATACAATGGAATAATAGTTGGTTTCATGTACCTGAAAGATGTATTTTGTGCGAACCGCATCTCCTAAAACGGCTATGGTCTCATTTTGAATTCGAGGGGAAAAGTTTTTAAAAAATTGTTAAATTTTTTTTTAAATATTTTTTTTTATTGAACATTTTGCCATTTTTGTTCCCGAAGCACTTGATTGTTCTCTGTTAGCAGACGCAAAATAATGTTAAACAGTATAATACGAACTGTTTTTTTACAACAACTTATAGTCGTTCTTTTTTAATAGTCTATTCGTTTTTTATCCGATTTCTGATTCCTTCCATAGGCTAATACTTTGGCAATGTTGAGCACTTGTTCACGAGTGGCTACATTTGAATTTATTTTCTGTCATCTATTTTCCATTAGACAAGCAACTTTGTTCATTATTTTTGTTTTATGCATCAAAACAGAAGACATGAAAATTAAAATGAGGATGCTTTAGGATAATACGCTATATAAGTACGCTAACAATTTTTTCCCAGTAATTTACTTAAGTTAAAATTAGGGCTGCGGAAATTAACGATTAATTTCTCGATTAATCGTTAAAATGTTTTAACGATTAAAATTTTTTAACGATTAATCGACCCACCACTTATAAATGTACTGGAAGTCAAAAAGTAAAATATTTCGACTGATAAATATAAACTAATTTCCGGAAGATTACACGAACATTTTGGTTTTAAACTATTCACTTACGTGAATATTCAAAATGTTGATAAAGGTTATTGTTTCCATTGAGAGAAATCTTTTGCCTACCATGCAATGTTCCCTCTAAGTCTAAGCTTCGTTGGGCAGTGTACAAAGTTTTTAAAAACTTGTGTGCAGAGTTGCACAACGTCCATTTTTGTGCAATATTTTACAAAATATCCTGCGCGGTGATTCTAAATTCCTGCGTGGCGTCGGTCAAATATCTGCGCAGCGGCGCTGCTTAAAGGGAATATTGCTACCATGGTTCTAACACTTCGCTTACATATCACCTACAAACCAAACATCCACTACAGTATCAGAAACTTCAGCTGAGACAATCTAAAACTATATTAACGATGGTTTAGCTCGGCTGGTTATATTGTCAATAAGACCAGCTCATCACTTGAACCAAATAATATGAATACACTTGTCTGTTTGCGTTGTTGGTTAAAAGATTTCATATAAAGAAGACATCCCAGTGTTATTTCGATTTTCGAAAATTATGTTTATTAAATGTTACTTATGACACCATAAATTTCAATTTTTGTCTTTAATCGAAATTAACGATTAATTAATCGTTAATTTTTCAAAAGTTAACGATTAATTTTAAATTAATCGATAACAGCCCTAGTTAAAATCATTCTCACGTTTCATCTCTGATCTCTATTTTTGTGTAAGATCCGTGTCTATTTTGGAGAAGTTAATGCTAATATGTTGAACAATCTTTCAATCTTGCTGCACTTATAGTAATATACATATATCTATTTAGTCCATGCATGTTGCTAAAATTTTAGTAGTTTTTGGAATTAAATGGATATAGGAATTTTAGCTTCTACAAGATGAGGTGCTGAAAAACGTGAATCAGTTATATGCGTCATGTTCTTATACTACTTCAGCCATTTGGTTATTCATTTCATAACCTTTAGTAGCAGATGAATTTAATTAGATTCATTATGGCTTTTAAAGTTTTGGCATTTGAAAAGTACCTGTATTTTAACAGATCATTTATTTGTTTCATAACTTTTACCTTGGCTTTTTTTTTAATTGAACTTAATTTAAAGCTCCCATTTTCATACACTAATTAACAACGAGGAATTTGTCGCCCTAAACAAAGTGATGCCCTTAGCATTAGATTGTGTAATGTTTAAAATTGATATGGTACAGCAATATTCGCTTTTTCAGCAGGAGTGGCTGTCAAATTTGAAGAATCAGTTGAGTTAACAGCAGATGAGTGTCGCGTTCTCATGCTACTTAAGCCTCTTGGCTTTTCTCTTGATTAGAAATAGTAACAGAAGAATTTATACCCAATATTGAGCTTGAATTTTTGGCAGAATAATCGTTCACATATTTTAGGATAGTACTTTTATTTCTTTCATTAATTTCTAATTTGGTTTCTATTTTATTTCGATAAAAAGCTCAAATTCCTTTCAAAAATGACTTTCATAGAAGATAATTAACAACTAGGAATTTGCCGCCCTTAAAAAATTGCCGCCCGGGCCATTTGCCTAATTGCACCCCTCGCTACGCCACTGCCCCTACGTTCCCTTATGGACACCATAAAAAAACAAAAAGCCCCTACGTTCCATTATTTGTCACCATGCATAATAAAAAGCCCCCCATTGACTTAACATGCAGCATTTCTATGTGATTTGTTTTAGTATCAAGGGCACGCAACCTCATCAAATAAACTCAAATAACATTGTGTTTGGAGGTACGTGTAATAGTGCGTATAAAAGTGTGTCTGAAACTGCGTCTATCAGTGTATGTAACACTTAACAGAGATGGGAAAAAATGTGTGTTCTTAACATTGTCGGAATTTCATAGGAGTTCTGTGTGGTTTTCTTGTGCTGGGAATAGACCAAGAATGAATGGGTCGATTGAAATGTCTAATTCGGGGATAAATGAATAACACAGACGTCCCTGAAATAGATGTCTTCTTTTAGCAAACAAAATTTAATCATACGTATCCAAACCCAGAATCTTCTTGGACAGCCATCATTGTGTATTTAAGAAAAGATTAAAATTTAAATAAAAGATATTTGCAAAATATAAATATATATATATATTAATTATATATATATATATATATATATATATATAGCCAATAATATCTAGTGATATAACAGTAAGATCTCCAAAAGTATTTTAGATGTATTAATATTTTCAATTTAAAAGACATTTAGTATAATTTTTGGAAAGCGCATTCTAAAAAAAAATGATGGAATTTTATATATTTAATACAAATCTCAAACCAAATCCAAAGCGATCAATTCAAAATTTTACCTGTTACCTGTATAAGGCTTTTGTGCTTCAACGTATTTGTACTGATTTCGTCTTTAAAGATGTTTTACACTTTTTGATACTGAAATCTTTTAACTAAATGGTCGACCTAAAGTCGTCACAGGGCGTTAACCTAGTCCAAAAAAAAACGTTGTTGTTTGAGAAAATAAACAGAAACAGACAAATAAGCACAGACAGACAAATAAGCAAAACGACACAAAAACAGCGAAGACCCTATGGCATCGCTGTATTCACACGAGCAAGGGCAGAGCATTCAGGTCAGGGTGCAGCTAAGAAAAGGGAAGTAACTGCCAGGAATGTGGAAACGGAGATAAGGGCAAGGGTAAATTAGATTTGGAGCACTTTATCGAAGAGATTGGGTTCTTTCACAATCAAACCTGTAGATACATGGATGAATGGACGGTAGGCCATGGAGCGAGAGAAGGGAGGAGAGAGGGATAGGAGGGTGAAGGAATCGAAAGGAGGGTGGAGGCAGTGAGAGAAGATTGAGTCTGAGAGAGGAGCAGGATGCAGGGAGAGAATGGTGCAGGCAGCGAGAGAAGGTGGAGGCAAGGAGAAAAAGGTTGAGCCAGGGAGAGGAGGTGGAGGCAGGGAGAGGAGGGTGGAGACAGAAGAGAAGGATTGATGCAGAAAAAGTTGATGAGCGAGATAAGAAGCAGACAGGGGTGAGATCGGCGGTGGTAGCAGGATGTGATAAATTCTGTCATTAGAGGAGAAGCAAAAAATCTTTGCAGTATGCTTGAGACCATTCTTTATTGAATAGAGTGAGTAGTGGACTCGTCAATTGTGATATAGACTGAGTAGTGAACTCGTCAATTGTGATATAGAGTGAGTAGTGAACTCGTCAATTTTGATATAGACTGAGTAGTGAACTCGTCAATTGTGATATAGACTGAGTAGTGAACTCGTCAATTTTGATATAGACAGAGATGGAGAATGTGATAAGACAAAGAGAGAGAAAGAGAGACCTTAAAGGAGATGAGTGCATAAAACATAAAAATAAACCCGTAGAAACAAAGTTTTTTTTACTATAAATCCCTTATATATGAGACATACTAATAGTATTGATTATGTTCAATATAACACGCACCGCGCGACAGGCCCCTGTGACATCTCGAGGGCTTGAGTTAAACTCCAGTGACCCGTTGAGGTCAACTTTAGCAGACGCTACACATGCTTCATAGAGATACATAGAGATAAACTAAAAATTCATTCATTTAATTACGGTGAATTGGATCGATCTGAAATTTAGATACAATGCATTGTTAGGTGACACAAGTCTATGTGCACAATTTCAGCTCGATAGAATCATAGGAATAGGGTCATTTTTGACTTTTATTTTTTTCTGCAGGTGGCACCAAGACAGAGAGACAGAACGACAAGACGGTAAAGTTAATATAATGGATTTAAAAATCAGGTTTATGCAATAAAAAGTGAAAATAAAAGACCAGCGAATACTAAGGATAAATGTTACGTTTATTTGATAGAACGACAAAATGATACCAAGATAAAATATTACACGTAGATAGGAAAACGAGAATAGAATAAGAGTATCCCAAAGTATTCAAGATCAGGAAACAAGCAATTGCAATTCGCGTTCAATTATGATTAATGTGCACTTATACCGTAATATACCTAGGTTGCACTTTTTTCTGTTTATGTTTTTTAAATGGCGTACATAATAATAAATATCTATTTTGTGTAAGCTTAACAAACTATTTTTTATCATTCTGTTAAACGTGAATTTCATAACATGATTTTGAATGAGACGCAATCTCGTACACACCAATTTGAAAGCAACACATGAAAGTATTGACAGACGCGTCCAAACAAAGACAGCCAGAAATTCGAGCCGGGCTTTACATCTAAGTATTCCACAGAATTCCACGTTTTTAATTTCTTGCACGAGATGAGCGCAGTGCGGTGCTGAAGTGCTTATAGTTGAAACGTTTAAAGTACATGGGAGTTAATATCCAGCGGGTCATAAGCTGTGAGCTGAATTATGGCCCTTCTTTATTTTTTTTAAAATGAACTCCCGCAGAGTTGCTCCGCGTTATCAAACACAGTGTGTAGTTAAGACACGTTTATCAAAGCATAGTGTGCAGTTAAGACACGCTATCAAAACACAGTGTGTAGTTAAGACACGCTATGAAAACACAGTGTGTAGTTAAGACACGCTATGAAAACACAGTGTGTAGATAAGAAATTTTATCAAAAGACATTGCTTAGTTAAGGCACTTTATCAAAACACAGTGTGTAGTTAAGACACGTTATCAAAACACAGTGTGTAGTTAAGACACGTTACCAAAACACAGTGTGTAGTTAAGACACTTTATCAAAACACAGTGTGCAGTTAAGACACGCTATCAAAACACAGTGTGTAGTTAAGACACTTTATCAAAACACAGTGTGTAGTTAAGACACGTTATCAAAACACAGTGTGTAGTTAAGACATGTTATCAAAACACAGTGTGTAGTTAAGACACGTTATCAAAACACAGTGTGTAGTTAAGACACGTTATCAAAATACAGTGTGTAGTTAGGACACGTTATCAAAACACAGTGTGTAAGGAAAATACAGTTTAGTGAAGATGTAAATATGACTTGAAATGATTCAGATGAAGAGCTCAGGCTTGTTGGTTAGTATTAGGACCAACTTGGAGTTTAATAAGTTAGACCAGTGCTTCTCAATTTTTTTAGTGTGGCGGACCAGCAGGAATTTATCAATTAAAACAGGGACCGGTTCAATATTTTACCTGTACTGATGTGATCACGAAATGTAATTTATTTTATTTTATTTGTTTCATTTTATGAGATTATTGCCGAGAAATTGACATATTCGTTAGTAATAATTGTTCTGTCCTGTCGTGATAACTTTCAGCGGACCGGCGGCGGACGGCCAACCCACCGGCACCGGTCCGCGGACCACCACTTTGAGTAGCACTGAGCTAGAAGACAGAGATTGTGTTTCAAGGTGTTAGTGAACAGACAGAAACCGTGTTTGGATGTGGCAACAGTCCTGCATTTAGTAGGTGTAGAGTGTAGAGTATTAGGTAAGAGTAAAAACTGAAACGTTTGTCTAGGGCATGGGTGGGCAAACTTTTTCTACGGAGGGCCGCATTGAAAACTTTATTGTTACAGGCGGGCCGCATATATATTTTGTCTACTTCAAGTACAATTGATAACGTCGAAATATAAATTAGTGATACTAACATTGTACTTAGAATTTTAATTCACATTCACACTCTATTACTATGTACATTACATTTTAAAATACGAACTGAAACAATTTCTAATTTTATAATAAGATTATATTGTTCATTATTTATTTCAACAAAAGTTTATTGTTACCTGTCATAATAACTATGAAGAAGCCGGAACATAATTTACATATAAGCTGACCACAGAGTACAAATATCGTATGTAACTTCATAATTTTGGATACTGTTCTTGAACTGTGGAACCAGTTTACTGGTTGTGATTCCCATGACTGCATTCAAACGGCAGTCAGTTAACATCGATGTGTTCTTACACTTGTTTATTTCTCATGCATAAAAAAGCTTGCTCATAGATGTATATGGATCAAAATAGTTACAAAAGTTTGTCAGAAAAGTTTATTAAGTGTGGAGATGCTGCTGCTGGCAAACATCCATAAAACTCCAGCCGAAGAACTGACTTGAACTTCTCATTCAGGTCATATTCTGCTTGTAGGTCAAACAGCTCTAACGGTATATCATCTGGGACTGAATCAGCTTCTGCGCTAAATGGCAAACTGAGGATATAGATGAGTGGTTCCAGGTTCTTGAAGTCTTGGAACCTCTTTTCCAATTCCACAACCAATGCGTCCAACTGAGCCTTGTACTTGTTCAGCCTTTTCACCAGTAATGGTTTTCTGTTTCAGCAACGGGAAATGGCAAAACCAGTTTTCACCTGCTTGCCTGAAGAACAGGGAGAGCTTTGCCTAAAATGATTTAACCTGCACATACATTTCATGTGCAAACAAGCTATTGCCCTGAATTTTGACATTCGGTTCATTCAACTGTTCCATAATGTCAATAGCAAACATGATGTCTGATTTCCACTATTCGTCAACAAAGTTAGTAATAAAGTCACAAACAAAACCCTTGATCTCCAGGAACATAACTATTTCTTCCTTGAGATCCCACACTCGCCTCAATATCTTGCACAGGCTCAGCCAGCCATATGGTAGATAATATCATAATATTCAGTTTCCAAATCTCCAAGAAGTGCCCTGAGAGTACCACAAAAAGTCTTTGCTTGCATCTCGAAGTTGGTGCATCAAATTGTTACTAATTTTTTCAACACGCCTGACTACAGTTCTCCTTGATAAAGAAATGCTATCAAATTTTGTTTTCTGTTCTGGGCTCATAATGATTGCTGCATCTGATAAGCATTCCTTGATGAACTCGCTTTCAGAAAAGACTTGTTCAGTTTTACGATCTCATGGGACAGCACCAAACTGGTTTCAGTTGCAGCATCTTATATTAAAGACTGTTTGGTGAAACTATTTAGCGAAAATTCTATACAAAGAAAATTAACATCGACATAAGATCGCAACGTGTACATGTCTACATAATATATTCTGGCGGGCCGCATTTGGCCCGCGGGCCGTAGTTTGCCCACCCCTGGTCATTCATTATTTCTAATAGCATGTTGACATGACTCATACCTAATTATATGATTACACAACTCATGTTTAATGCTATGTTGACACACATTTTATGGCTAATGGTGCGTTGACAAATTATAATAGCCAAGGGTTTTTTGACAAAAAATGTTATGGCTAATGTTATGTCGACATAAATGATCAAATCAAATGGTGTGTTGACATAACTAAACAATAGTTTAAAATAAATAAAATAAAAGATACACAAACGATTCGTGCGAACAAAACAGTAAATATAACACTTTATTAATGGACTAATATATGTGTAGACATTTCGGTTAATGCATTTACCAGTACATATAATTTTTTTAAAGTGTTTAAATTACACGTATGTCATATATTATCTAACCTATCTTGGAAAAAAATAATTAAGTAGAGAAAGGCAAAGAAGAAAATGGACACCAGTACTTAACAAAAAGGGCCATAGAAGAATAGGAAAGAAGTGTCAGAAGTTAAAATTGAGCACACAAAAAACACAAGTTGAAACTAATTTTGTAACTATGTAAAATTATTAACTTTCTTAAAACCATATGAAGTCAAAACACAAAATCGTTTTATTAATATATTTATATATATATATATATATATATGTTCTATCTTATCTTATCTTATCTTATCTGTTTACAGACGCTCCTTCTATACAGAAGATTATTGCGTCCTACGCTTATCTATGGTTTGTGTTTAGTCCTGCATTTTTATCAGAGATTTAAATGTTGATAAAGTGTTGCTTTTCCTGGATTCTTCAGGCAACCCATTCCACGCCCGAATTCCGGACGGGAAAAAGGAAAACTTGTATGTGTTTGTTCTTGCATACGGAATAAGAAAGGTGTTTTTATCCTTATGTCTATCTGAGGGTTGTATTAAGTTATCTTTGTGTTGTATTTCTAAATTAGAATTAATTGCTTTATGTATGATTACTACTTTGCTCTTGGTTCTTCTATCCTCTAGTGTTTCAAGGTTTAATGATTTAACTAATGGTGTTACTCTTGTCAGTTTCGAATATTCTCCAGTAATGAATCTGGCAGCTCTTGTTTGAATTTGTTCTAGTTTATCAATGTTTTCTTTGGTGGATGGGTCCCATACAGAAGATGCATATTCTAGTGCAGGTCTCACCAAAGTGAGGTAGCATTTTAGTTTTATATCTCTATTACATTTGTTAAAGTTCCTTTTTATAAAGCCTAAGGTTTTGTTTGATTTTTTAATAACTTCATTGACATGGGGATTCCATGATAGTTTCTCATTTATTAAGACTCCTAAGTATTTTGCATCTTTAGTTTGGGTCAGTTCTTTTCCATGAATGTAATATTTTGAATTTATTTGTTTCTTTTTCTTTGTTACTCTTAACAGTTGACACTTTTCTGGATGGAAAGACATACTCCAGTTAGTTTCCCATTTTATCAATTCATCCAAGTCTTTTTGTAAAATTTTGCTATCTTGTTCTGATTTAATTGTACATTTGTATATAAATGACAGCAACAGAATCCAATATCCGGTTAACGGTTATGAATGGCAATGTTGAAGACAGGACAATATGGCTTGTTTATAGATGATATACAGGTATTCTCTACCAGGATCCCCCGTGTGACAATCTGTATCACCTATATAAATTGTATTGCATTTATTGCTAAAACTTGCATAGATCTTATTGGGACTGTGCAAATACAACCCTCTTGAAATTAAATTTCTTAAAAGGGAAAGTGATGTTGTCAATTTCAATCACATAAGAACAATTATTGCAATGTGGAGCCATCATGCCTTATGTGTAATCATGTTTTACATAAACTATGGAGTTTAATGCCATGTTGACATAACTCATCACGTATAATGCTATGTGGATATAACTCATCGTGTCTAATGCTAGGTTAACATAACTTATCGTATCCTATGGTATTTTGACATAACTTATCGTATCCTATGGTATGTTGACATAACTTATCGTGTCCTGTGATATGTTGACATAACTTATCGTGTCCTATGAAATGTTGACATAACTTATCGTATCCTATGGTATGTTGACATAACTTATCGTGTCCTGTGATATGTTGACATAACTTATCGTGTCCTATGGAATGTTGACATAACTTATCGTGTCCTATGGAATGTTGACATAACTTATCGTGTCCTATGGTATGTTAACATAACTTATCGTATCCTGTGATATGTTGACATAACTTATCGTGTCCTATGGAATGTTGACATAACTTATCGTGTCCTATGGTATGTTAACATAACTTATCGTATCCTGTGATATGTTGACATAACTTATCGTATCCTATGGTATGTTGACATAACTTATCGTATCCTGTGATATGTTGACATAACTTATCGTATCCTATGGTATGTTGACATAACTTATCGTATCCTATGGTATGTTGACATAACTTATCGTATCCCATGGTATGTTGACATAACTTATCGTGTCCTGTGATATGTTGACATAACTTATTGTGTCCTATGGAATGTTGACATAACTTATCGTATCCTATGGTATGTTGACATAACTTATCGTGTCCTGTGATATGTTGACATAACTTATCGTGTCCTATGGAATGTTGACATAACTTATCGTGTCCTATGGTATGTTGACATAACGTATCGTGTCCTATGGAATGTTGACATAACGTATCGTGTCCTATGGAATGTTGACATAACTTATCGTGTCCTATGGTATGTTGATATAACTTATCGTGTCCAGTGGTATGTTGACATAACTTATCGTGTCCTATGGTATGTTGACATAACTTATCGTGTCCTATGGTATGTTGACATAACTTATCGTGTCCTGTGGTATGTTGACATAACTTATCGTATCCTGTGGTATGTTGACATAACTTATCGTATCCTGTGGTATGTTGACATAACTTATCGTATCCTGTGATATGTTGACATAACTTATCGTATCCTATGGTATGTTGACATAACTTATCGTATCCTGTGGTATGTTGACATAACTTATCGTGTCTTATGGTATGTTGACATAACTTATCGTATCCTATGGAATGTTGACATAACTTATCGTGTCCTATGGTATGTTGACATAACTTATCGTATTTTGTGGTATTTTGACATAACTTATCCTATCCTGTGGTATGTTGAAATAACTTATCATGTCCTGTGGTATTTTGACATACATTTTCGTGTCCTATGGAATGTTGACATAACTTATTGTGTCCTATGGAATGTTGACATAACTTATTGTATCCTATGGTATGTTGACACAACTTATTGTGTCCTATGGAATGTTGACATAACTTATCGTGTCCTATGGAATGTTGACATAACTTATCGTGTCCTATGGTATGTTGACATAACTTATCGTGTCCTATGGAATGTTGACATAACTTATCGTGTCCTATGGAATGTTGACATAACTTATTGTGTCCTATGGAATGTTGACATAACTTATCGTGTCCTATGGAATGTTGACATAACTTATCGTGTCCTATGGAACGTTGACATAACTTATCATGTCCTGTGGTATGTTGACATAACTTATCGTGTCCTATGGAATGTTGACATAACTTATCGTGTCCTATGGAATGTTGACACAACTTATCGTGTCCTATGGAATGTTGACATAACTTATCGTGTCCAATGCTATGTTGACATAACTCATCGTGTCTAATGCTATGTTGACATAACTCATCGTGTCCTGTGGTATGTTGTCAGTATGTACATACACTAGATATGTATCTTTTAAACATTCACAACTCAACAGCGTGATGATTACTAATCTGCAATGTGAATGGAGCCCACGTATATTTGCTGGCTTGTTGACGATGCCAGTGTGCATACAAAGATGGATAGCAACAAAGGACTCAAACCTTTACATCTTTACATGTTGTGTTTGTCGTATCGGAAATTTCAAGATGGCGGACAAGCTCTGTAGCTTTTGCCCGAAGAGTTGTTGTTGAGTCAAACAAGTTCTGCGGCCATTGCCCCGTGATATTGATACTTCCCATCCGTCGCAAGAAAGACAACTCAATGGTGTTTTCAAAAGTGATCTCGGCTTGATTGTATTTTCGACGCTCCTATTTCAAACCGTCACTTTTAGATAGAGAAAACAGAGACGCGGAGAAAAGGTTGAACACGTCCCAACAACAACATCCGCGATAGAAAGGGGTATACTTTATTTGCTCGGCTCATGAATGGCGAAAGGGTGTTTTCTAAATTGAGTAGCCATCAGGTAAACATTTTAGAAGCAGTGTTTACCAGCATTCAATGAAACATTTCTTAAAATGTTACGAATGTTGCTCTTTATATACCACTCCGACCGTGCCTTACTTAAGCTCTCCTCATTATATTGCCACCAGTCATTACTGCAGCTCTTGACCGCACACTGGGGTCAATGATACGTTAAAATAGACGTGCCCTCATTCTGCGTCCACACACTTACGTCACTGATATGTTTATACTCGGCGGAGAAGATGTTTTCCTAGAACCATCCCCGCGGGTGGATAGTGCGATACTCTCCACGGTAACCTAAAAGCGACGCTTCTCCTCAAACAGAAGAGCTTCCAGAAAACAAAGGATGTTTGTTTCCACAAATCGAGAAGGTTTTAACTGATGCCCTCATGATGGCTATGGGACAGGACTTTTCGTTACCGCTGGCAGAGCTCGTGAGACAGACGAAGAGAGTGTTTGTAAGGTAGACGAGGTAAGCAAGTCGCAGTTACCACGAGATCAAAGAGTCCTCCCTGAAAAACCGGACTAATGGTAAAGTAAGATAACAATGGGAGCCAGCTACCATTGGGAGCCAAATATCATTCAGAGTCAGCTACCATTGGGAGCCAAATATCATTCAGAGCCAGCTGTAACGATATACCTTTTTATATTCTCTTTTTATGTAGGCGTTCTCACAGTAATAATCTTGTGCACAATAATTCGCTGAAGAATTCGTTTATCCAAAACAACTTTAATATACATATATATTGTACACATAAGAATCATTTGAGGTAATATAACGTGGAAATCTTGAATCATTCATCACAGAACCTTCCTCGACGGAAGTCTACACACAACTGCTCGCCCAACACTTTCAACCAATAGAAATGCTCCTTTCTTCCCGCGTCCACCATACATGTGACCTTACGTCACAAAATTATGTTAATCAGATGTGACATTCACCCCCATCCTTCAAAAAAAAATGTTTATGAAATACAACATTTTTGGTCTTCATAAAATCAAATCAATCTATATCTATATTCAAATTTCAAATATTTATCATCAATGAACATTCATTTTCTTACATACAACTTCTGGATATAGAATCAATAAGAAAAAATCTGTAGGACTGCATCAGTCTAAACATAAGAAATAATGAGAAAAAAATCTGTAGAACTGCAACCGTCTACCTGTGCTGAAAAAATGAAAATGGACTTTTAAACACATCTGTAATTTTGTGTAATTAAAACATTTAAACACTCAATATTATTAAAATTAACTAATAATCCAATGGAATTCAAACACTGTTCCTTGTCCATTGTTCAACAAAGAAAAATATTAATATAATTACAGTCTCTGTTTGTATCCTTTATTGTGGTAACACTGCTTCGCCATATGTCCTGGCTTGTTACAGTACCAACAAATAGTTTGTCTGTTGCCTTGGTTTGGCAGACTCTGGTTTCTCATACCTTGCCTTTTTTCTTGACTTTTAATTTGTATTGCTGCAAATATGTCTTGTCTCTTATCCATTTCCACATTCGGATGAGAGTCTTTGAATGTTCGTAATGCATTTGTTAGCTCTGCTTGAGTACGAACTTTCTTGTCAGTCAAATATGTGAATAGGGTTGGTGTTGCATTTTCTAAAAACTTGTCAATTAACACCATGTCTATTATGGCCTTTGGATTGCTCGTATCTATTGCTGTCAGTTCCAGCCATTTTGTTAGTTTGACTTGTGCTTCATGTACTATGATCTGTGGATCTTTGTCCATCTTGATTCTCATTTCATGAAATTCTCTTCTATAATCATTTTCTGACTTTCCAAAATGACATAGAAGTGCCTTTTTGACATTCTTATATATGCTTTTGTCTTCTTTGGCTATACTGTTATAAGCTTCAAATGCTTCTCCAGTTAATTGAGTCATCAGTTGTGCTGGCCAATCTTCTTCATTATAGCCTTTCATAGCCATTATGGATTCGAAATAATCCAGATAGACATCCATTTTTTCTTTTTGGCTATCATATTTTCTTACTTTGATAGTATCCCTTGGTGCTGACCTTCTATTTGTTTCATCACCAGGATTGTGGCCACTACTGTCTCGCTCCCTTTGTAATTTTAACTTATCGACTGCAAGTTGTTCAATTTCTCTTTTTACTATGAGTCTTTGCATCTATTTTTCTTCAGCAATTCTTGCTTTTTCTTCAGCAATTGTTGCTTTTTCTTCAGCTTCAGCTTTTCTTCGCTGCTCTTTTTCTTCAGCTATTCTTTGATTTTCTTTTTCTTCAGCAACTTTTTCTTCAATGAAATCTCTCATTTCTTTTCCTTTTAGTCCGATCTCTTTAGCTATGGCAGTGAATTCCTTGTAGTGATCTATGTTTTGTTTGATTGAATAATATGAATCTAGCAATTCGGTAAGGAATGTATGTATATATATTGATAAAGTTATAAATCGTCCAAATGAAATATCTTGAATTCAAAATGTTAAGTTCAAATAAGTGACACGTCTAAACCATAAAATCTAGTTATTGGCAAGATGAGACAACAAAAAGAATCCTCACACGGGATCTTTAGTATACTTTATATATACGCTCCCTCAGATTGACAAAATATATTAAATGGTCCGATCGTTTTGAATAAAAGTCACTTGGTTAAAATTTCAATTTTTTGAGTGGTTTTTAAACAATTTAGTTCACTCCATTAATCCAATATTGCGATAATCAAACTCTTCACACAATGAATGGATAAAAATTCCGTTTCTTTATTTATAATTCACACCAACACATTGAATAGTCCATGGTCCATAGCTTCTCGGTTTGATGTTATGTTTACTATTACTAATATTTCCTGGAATCAACTAGCATTAAGCCTGTTGACGTCACGACCTATATATGTTCACCGTGTGTCACCATTCAGTAAGCCTACACGACCCAGATTCCAGTACTGTGTAGTATGCTTGTACTGTGACGTAGAACCAACTAGGCGACCTAGTTGTATATATCGTACTCTATGACCATGCGCCTGTATGCCGCCATTTTGAAATCTTCTTGTATTTTCATTGAACCACAAAAGTTTATTCACAGCTTCTTACGAACTTGAATATTCAAAAATACTATAGCTGGTATTATTTCTTATTTTAAAGAATACTTTCCTTTTTTGGAAATATCCAATACTTATTTCCACGAAACCTCTTTCTCGAAATAACTTGTACAGTGTTCACATGGAACTTTTACTTCGACACCAATGTAACGATATAACTTTATATTACTTTTTATGTAGGCGTTCTCACAGTAATAATCTTGTGCACAATAATTCGCTGAAGAATTCGTTTATCCAAAACAACTTTAATATACATATATATTGTACACATAAGAATCATTTGAGGTAATATAACGTGGAAATCTTGAATCATTCATCACAGAACCTTCCTCGACGGAAGTCTACACACAACTGCTCGCCCAACACTTTCAACCAATAGAAATGCTCCTTTCTTCCCGCGTCCACCATACATGTGACCTTACGTCACAAAATTATGTTAATCAGATGTGACACCAGCTACCATTGGGAGCCAAATATCATTCAGAGCCAGCTACCATTGAGAGCCAAATATCATTCAGAGCCAGCTACCATTGGTAGCCAAATATCATTCAGAGCCAGCTACCATTGGGAGCCAAATATCATTCAGAGCCAGCTACCATTTGGAGTCAGCTACTAAAAATGATTAAAAATGTATAGGTAGGATAGGCCAGAAAGATATTTATATTGTTGTGCTGGCTAGTGAAACAAACAACTTAAATGGACACAACAGCAGACTAAAGCTATAAAGACAATTGTTGGAGTCCTTAAATACCAGAGACGAAGAGTGTTTAGAGACTTGTGAACAATATCTTTGGCAATCTGGGATACGATTTTCATTCGGCTTGATGGTGTAAGAAGAGCAAAATTGTACATTAGAGATAATAGGATAATCTCCCAAAGTATCACCTTTTTCTGATGACATATATTTTGTTTTCATTCATATTATAGGGAAGCGATATTTATTAACAGACATTTACTTTTAAATCAGGTTTCAAATGGATATTATATAATTCAGTTATGACAACAACTATTTAAGAGCAACCAAACATCAATATATCACTCAAATTAAAGTATTTTAGTAAAAAAAACACACGTGTAACCATGCCTATAATTTATTTGTGACTATAAATACTTAACAAGTCCAGGAAAAATTTAGCATTTTTAAGAACTTCACAGTGAGTATCAATACTAGGACCTAAAATCCACCCCAAACACCGGCACACAAGCAGACTGTAAAATTAAATCATCAGAATAACCTGACCATAGGTGAATAGCATCCTGTAAAACAAAATACATTGGTTGATAAATCTAGTTTAAAACCTCAAGAAAATGTTGATTATGCGTTATATTTCTAAAAACATTTCGAGGGATCTCCACACATCGTTGCTTAAACAAAAATAAACTTTTTGCTTCGTGCCAATCAACCATTAGACTACACTTTTTGTTTTACTCTCTGCTCTTGAAATGAAATAAATATTTAAATTTCTTATTTCTTTTTTTTTCCGATGAGACCAAACAGATATTAAATTTATTTTTTAAATGAATTATAATCGCCTTATTCCGTCTGAGCTACAGCCCCTCTTTTTCGGAACTAAAAGTATCTCCACTCCCCTTCCCCCAAAACACACACATACACACACGCAGGCGCAAAAACACACACAAGCACACGCACACGTACACACACACACACACACATATACACCCACACACGCACACACACACTCTCTCTCTCTCTCTCTCTCACACACACACACACACACACTTATTTATCCCCCTCCCACTCTCCCATCTTTATTTCAGAAATACTTTGAGCCCCTCCTATTTCTAGCTAATCCCCACAGAATTACTTCATCGTTAATGAGAGTACTTAAAACATTTGGGCCCTTTAATGTATCTGGGTTGATGGGGAGAGGAGGTTGTCATAGAAACAATGAAAAGACATTCCGAGGTTTCTACGCCAGCGCCTTGAACCCTGACAAACTTAGTTCATGGTTGGGATAAGCGTCTACTGATCAGTCAACAATCAATTGACACGAATAGCTTACTTGTGACAGCAATATCTCTACAATGTTCTTAAATTATTTTTTTTTAAATCTAGCATGTTTGTAGTAAACCTTTGGTATATACTGTCCAGCTAACCAATAACACCTTATCGAGATTTCATGCCATCCTACATGTGGAAGAAAATCAGAAGCCCCGAGCCTAATGCTCGTCTTGGGTCTTCCTGGAAGACCGCCCCCCCCCAGCTCTGGCCCCATACCCCAGGGGGACGTAACAGCTGGGAACGAGCCCTCCATTCTGAAGCGGCGACCAGGGCATCCAGGACAGAAAGTCGAAGATGCCTCCCATTTCATGCCATCAAAAATTGATCTTGAAAAAATCACACTGTTGACCTTGCGACATCACGATTTGTTACCTTCTGCTTCACGATTGGTTCACGTGGCAGCATCACGTAATCCTGTCTTTGAACCATCACGACTTGTTGACTTTTCATGTCTTTCGTAATTATAATGTGCATGGTTTGTTTCGAGAAAGCTTTTTCTAAATGGTGTATTGCTCCAGCTTTTTTTAATTGTTTGCCCGTTTATTAGGTTGTTGCTCTCTTGATAATGCCACAACGGATTGAAAGTTGTTTGCTCCGGGATCAGACGTAACAAAGCGAAATCTCTGAGTCTAGATAAAGATATTTATTTTGTGACGTTAAGGACCACAGGCCGATCAGAGGATTTGTTCAAAATTTCAATAAAAAGAAAAAAGAAGAAATCAGTAATCAGAGTTTTTAAAGTTGTTAAATCAACGTTCAGCAATCTTTGTGGGGAATTTTTTATATTGCGTTTTGCATTCTCTTCTTTTTGTTTACACACACACACACACACGCACAAACATACACAAGCGTATCTCGATCTCTCTTTCTCTCTCACACAAATATATGTATACCGTTGCTATATATGTGTATTTGTGTATATGTTTTATATGTGTGTGCGCGCGACTGCGTGCGTGCATGTGTGCATGTGTGTGTGTGTGTGTGTGTGTGTGTGTGTGTGTGTGTTTGTGTGTGTTTGTGTGTTTGAGGCTTTTCTAGCACCACAAGTGAAGCATTGAAGTATGACATGAGAAGATTGTATTTAATGTGCCAGGTTTATGTCACACTCTATTTGTTACAGAACAACAGTTTGTTTACAACGGGGCAAGATGGATCCAATAACCCTTGTTTAAAAGTGAAGGAAAAGTTTATTCTTTTGAAAAAAACAGAACCATTTTGTGGATAGTAAAGAAAACAACATCATTAATAACCGAATAGAGCAGATCAAATGTAAAATCAAGATCTTAGTTAAGTTCTCGTGTTTTGAACAAAATACGTTATGATCTGGATATATTTAATTCTCCAAAACAACTACCCGGTAAAAAGATCTTATGCACGTATGATGAATTGGATTTCGGGTAATGGATGTGAACTGGATCCAAACATCTGAACGGGAAATGGAAATGCGTTTGATGTGAAAGCGTTTTCATGAGATTTCTTTCAAAGTTGCATGTTTTTGTTTTGAAATGTGTTTTACCACTAGCATACATTGGTTTAGTGAGCGTATTTTGTGTATACATTTATTGCGTAGGTTAGTCCATGAGGATGGATAGGTGACATTTACGGAAAGAGAGATGACATTTTTAGGTTACTGGGGATTAAGATTGGGATTAAGGTCAATCGCGCCGATCCCTGTCAAAACTTAAAACTATATCAGGAACAGTGGCGTCGATAGGGGGTGCTGTGGGGGCGGGCCGCCCCTGGTGACACCAACCCTAGTAACGCCTCTGGCCAGGAATGACATTTTTTTAATGTTCAGATTCGCTTTCACTGTCACTGTTAAACATGTCATCCACAGAGCTTCTCTCTCGTAATAATTAAAGGATGGTAACTCAGCTCAAACAGTTGTCAGAAGCCAAGAGTTGTGTGCCCTTGACTAATCTCAGTCGCTACATCTCGCACGAGGCGAGCACCGGAGAAAGACAGGGCAGATGGTTATCTGGCATTTCTATCATTAGTAAAGACCGATCGGTCTCCCAGTCACAGACTAAGACCATGGGAGAAGATAGGTACACATTCCAGAGAAATTGTTCCTGGCATAGGCGCAGAGTGGCCTATAAGAACCAAATCCCCTTGGATATTAGGACTAGAAATATAAGTGAAACGTATATTATTGTAGCTATATACATATCTTATAAAACTTATCAGTCTAATTTTCTGTTACCGTATTTTTTATAATTATATATGTATTTTATTTTATTTTTATTATTATTATTTTTTGTTTCGAATGAGTTATGTTTATACAAGGGGTGGGAAAGAGGTTGAGAAAATTAACCACGGCAATGGGGTATAGGACAATATTAGTTAGCAGGAGGTATTAGGACAAGGTTAGTGACTAAGTGTTATGTAAACAAACAATGGCTATGACTATGAGATATGTAAACAGTAGCATTAGCTTATAAAATAAATAAAGGTAAAAAAAAATGATTTTTAAAAACCACGATTTTATAAGTGGACTAAAAAGAAGAAAATAATTTCAAACTTATATGAGAAGAACAGACTCCATCGACATGAGTTATGGGGAACGACAGTTGTGTTAAACCTGACATGAAAAGTTTCCTGTGACCTGCAAACGTAACTCTGTCAAAATCTTAAGTACATGTGTACCAAATATTTCGTAAAAGAAAACATGTTAAAAAATTAAGGATCTCAAATGTTCATTATTTTAAAATATATCGTTGGGGGCCGTACACAAAGTACGTCACGCTTCAGAGGGGGGGGAGGGGGTATAAGAAAGTGTGACAGTTTGTGACAGGGGGAGGGGGGGGGTTCCGGCCATGTGTGACGTCATGCTGTTTTATATTAAATTTTATTTATTTTGTTAATAAAAAAACCAAATTTTTGTTCGAAAGTGTGACGTACTTTAGTCCAAGATTTGTGACAGTCAGGTCCGTCTTAACGCATAGGCCCGTTGGGCATTTGCCCGGGGGCCCAAGAGCATAGGGGTCCCCATGGGAATATGTTTATTTATATATATTATGTATATTTTTTTTTATTCCTGCGGGGGAGGGGCCCAACACTATTTCTTTGCCCGGGGGCCCAAAATGGTGTAAAGACGGCTCTGGTGACAGTTTGTGACAGGGGGGAGGGGGGGTAAAAATGGTCAGAAATAGCGTGACGTACTTAATGGACGGCCTCTTGTCTGTATATTTAATAAATTTTATCAGTGCGGATCAATTTTAAAACTTTTTTTTTATTAAAATTAAAAAAAAAGAATTTAATTAAAAAATTAACAACTATTATTATTTTAAAAATATTTAACGAAATCACAATCCTATCATTGAAAACGCACACAAACTTTATCCAAGATTTTAATTATCATTATAAAATATAACAAAGAATATTTCCGAAGTGAGAAGTTATCAACACAACAATTAATGGAACTCACACTTGTCTTGTCTCAAGTCCAACTCAACTCTGTCCAAAATATCCTGGGAGCCGTTACATGATGAATGCACTAAAATAGAAAATTCTACACATTTTTTTTTCGGAGATGCGCATATTTCGTGCGAGGATTGGCCCCAGAGCCTTGGTTCGTGAGCGGCAATCGAACTGCTCTCATAGGTGCTTCCACCAAGTGCTGAATGTGCTGTCTCAGCCAATGTAAACACATCGAGTCTGCCCGCGTCAGGGGCGGAGAAAGGAGTAAGGGGTTGGGGTGGGGGAATGCGGGCGGGGCGGGGCGAGGAGATCTGGGATGAACGATGTTAGCATATCACTCTGGAATGTTGATCTGTTATCTTCTTTAACTTCCCATTTCAGAGGTCAGGGGTCAGATGTGGAAATGGCGGACTCAACGTATTCAAGTCAGAGGGACTACACTCACCCATTGACTATCATACAAACACAGAGAGTAAATAGCCGCTTATATTTTATTGCCATGGCCCACATTAGAACGTTTTCCCTGTTAGAAAAATTTCATACACGTATTTCATTGTTTATTGTTTTGACTTCAAAATCATGTTCTGAACTAAGTTTTTGAACAAAAGTAGGGCTTGTGTCTCTGTGATATGACCGATAGCATTGTGGTATTTCGTTACTGACCTAGATTTATGACCTACATGTAAAGCTCTTTTGCGTCTTATATGACATCGTTGTTTGAGCCGTTATGACAGAAAATACCTTTATTTGTATAAATTATAAACGGTCTATAATAGTGTATATTGCAATTGAAAAATACACCAACTTTAAAAAAAAGAAAGAAATGTTTTATTTATTTATTGTTGTTTTGTTTTAAGGTGCTCCAGTGTGCAGCTGGCCGTGCTATTTAATTTAATTCCTTGCAGGTGTGCATTATTCGAGGCAGTTCAGGTCTGGCAAAACTTAAAGAATAAATTTCTCCCCGTTGATTTCTGGGTAAAATTGGCGCGAGCCGCACTCGTGGCCAAGCACGTGCGGGTTGTATCACATCGTGGCAGACCCATGAGGCAAGTTAATGTTTGGAAACGGTGGCGCCGCCAGACAAAGAGACGCGGAGATTTCTCCAAGGTGGAGGGTGTTGTTGTTTTTTTTTAAATTTTAAAACTTCTCTTCATTTATCGCTCTCCTTAAAGTTTTATAGGTTGGTTCGTCTATGCCACCCTCCCTCCCCCCCAAGCCAATTAAACTGAGTGTGTGAGTGGGTGGGTGTGTGAGTGTGGTGTGTGAGTGGGTGGGTGTGTGAGTGGGTGGGTGTGTGTGAGTGGGTGGGTGCGAGTTTGTGCATGTTTGGGAGAGATAAAGAAATTGTGTGTGTAAGTGTTTGGAATGTTTACCATGGTTCGAAAAAGAGTTCTCTCCACAAGTGCCCGCTCGTTTACATACAATATGTACTAGAGAATTAAAGAAAAAGTTTTCTACACAGGTTTGCTGAAAGTATTCAGTCATCTGTGACAATGTCCCGTCCCAACAGTATTAGGCCATCTGTGAGAATGTCCCGTCTCAACAGTATTAGGCCATATGTGAGAATATCCCTCCCCAACAGTATTAGGCCATCTGTGAGAATGTCCCGTCCCAACAGTATTTAGTCATCTGTGAGAATGTCCCGTCCCAACAGTATTATACCATTAGTGAGAATGTCCCGTCCCATCAGCATTTAGTCATCTGTGAGAATTTCCCGTCCCATCAGTAGCCATCTATCAGATAGACCCAATAATCTTAATTCATCTGTAGTATTGTCCCTTGTCTTTGTCTTGTTATTTTGCAAAATAGTCTTCTTAAGTCGTGTTTTAGATTGCCTCTCTATTATTAACATATGTTAGATCGGTCCCTCCATTCTTATGTCATCAATTAGATTGTCTCATATTTCTTTGTCTTAAGTCATCTTTTCGATTGTCCCTCTAGCCTTTTGTCATCTGTCAGATTGTCCCTCCTGTCTCTAGTCATCTGTTAGATTGGTCACTCATTTCTTTAGTCAACTGACCTGATTGTCACTATGCATGAGTGCGATTCACCATTTTATTGCTGTTCGTTTAGTTTAGGGGTCGGGAAACTTTTTGTCAGAGACAACCATAAACATCTTATATTTGAAAAGTAATTCTGTGAAAGCCATACATTATGATTTTTCATTATGTTTAAAACTTAAATTTCAAGTAGATGTATACATTTTGTGTAATTTCAATACTAAAAGTCAATGATTATGTGGCTGAATTCTTTTTAATAACATTGTCATTGTTATGCTGTTTTATATGCAATTATTATGTAGATAAAAGGGTCTGAATAAACTTTTTTTTTATAATCGAACATTTTTTTCTAAGAGCCAGATGCAGCCATCAATAGAGCCACATCTGGCTCGCGAGCCATGGTTTCCCGACCCCTGGTTTAGTTCAATGTTTATCCCCTACTTCTGTTACCAACCGTCTAGTTTAGTTCATTGTTTAGGCCCTACTTCTGTTACCAACCATCTAGTTTAGTTCATTGTTTAGCCCCTATTATACTTCTGTTACCAACCGTCTAGTTTAGTTCATTGTTTAGGCCCTACTTCTGTTACCAACCATCTAGTTTAGTTCATTGTTTAGCCCCTATTATACTTCTGTTACCAACCATCTAGTTTAGTTCATTGTTTAGGCCCTTCTTCTGTTACCAACCATCTAGTTTAGTTCATTGTTTAGGCCCTACTTCTGTTACCAACCGTCTAGTTTAGTTCATTGTTTAGGCCCTACTTCTGTTAACAACCATCTAGTTTAGTTCATTGTTTAGGCCCTACTTCTGTTACCAACCATCTAGTTTAGTTCATTGTTTAGCCCCTATTATACTTCTGTTACCAACCATCTAGTTTAGTTCATTGTTTAGGCCCTACTTCTGTTACCAACCATCTAGTTTAGTTCATTGTTTAGGCCCTATTATACTTCTGTTACCAACCATCTAGTTTAGTTCATTGTTTAGGCCCTACTTCTGTTACCAACCATCTAGTTTAGTTCATTGTTTAGGCCCTACTTCTGTTACCAACCATCTAGTTTAGTTCATTGTTTAGGCCCTACTTCTGTTACCAACCATCTAGTTTAGTTCATTGTTTAGGCCCTACTTCTGTTACCAACCATCTAGTTTAGTTCATTGTTTAGCCCCTATTATACTTCTGTTACCAACCATCTAGTTTAGTTCATTGTTTAGGCCCTACTTCTGTTACCAACCATCTAGTTTAGTTCATTGTTTAGGCCCTACTTCTGTTACCAACCATCTAGTTTAGTTCATTGTTTAGCCCCTATTATACTTCTGTTACCAACCATTTACTTTAAACCTTCATTTCACTTATATTGTTTCTCATCTCCAGGATGAACGTCATCGATATTGGAGTTACGAAAAAGCCTCCTCGATAACATGATAAATGAAATCTTTTGACTCATACTCTCGTCGTTGCTTATCTTCCTCTCTCAGTAAGATGTCTTGCTTTTATTCAGTTACTCTTCTCTCTCTCTCTCTCTCTCTCTCTATCTCTTTCTCTCTCTGTCTCTCTCTCTATATATCTCTGAAAAATCTATCCTCTTTCTTTCAATCAGTTACCCTACCCTCATACTTTCTCTCTATCTCTCTTTCTCTCTCTCTCTCTCTTTCTCTCTCAATCTCTCTCTTTCTCTCTCACTAAAATGTCATATTTGTTTCACTAATCCCCCAGACTCTAATTCAACTGATACTTTTGTCCATTTATTCTGAAATCTTTAAAGTTGAAACTTTCTCTCGTGGAACATTCTTCTTTTTGTAACGCAGGGCGAATCAGAATATGACGTCATAAAGGTCTTATTTGAGGGAGTTAAGCGATACCAACTTTTTAAAAAAAAATTGGTTGATTCTTGCTTGATTCTAGGGTAACAATTTTGTTTTAAACATTTTTTTTGGTTTCCTTTCTATTACTTGTATTATGTTTTATGTATAATTGAAAACATGTGCCCGAAAAGCATTTCTTTCCCCGTTGACTTGATTTTTACTTTACTTCCTTTTATCCAGGGTAATGTATTTACTGTTATCAATGCTCTTGATGATCTCTACATTGTTACCACTGACTGCACCGATTTCACATTTCTGTGCTGTGTTTTTTAAAACATTTTTATTCTCCTGGTCTCTTGATATTCAATGTTATTACCATTTTGACGTCTGTGCCTACTTCCATGCTGATTTTTATGTTAAGTACATGGGAAAAGTCAATGTCAATGTTACGTTAGGGTAGAGATTCTCAAACAGGGACTCTTCAACACTATAATTAATACCTATAATTGTATCTCTGGGACTATCCCGAACGGTATGCACATTTTGAAAAGCGATTTGTCTATTTACATGCAGGATTGTCAAATCTTCATACAGTATGTTAGGAACCCTATCATGAATTAATGATTTCCAAATACATTCTGGGATACTTAGATGCAATAATGAATCCCAGTTCTAAATTTTTGCACATACTGGAGTATTTAGACAACAATGATTAATCGGAGATTATGAAATAGTATATTTGTAAGGTACTTAGAAAACGGTGATAAATCAAAGATTATAAAATTGTAAACACCTACGAATACTTAGACAACAAATATATCCCAGTTCTGAAAGTGTAAGCATCATGGGGTTCTTAGACAAGAAAGATGAATCTAAGATTGAAAAATAGTATTTTTGTTGGGGTACATAGACAATAATGATAAATCAAAGATTCTAAAATTGTGGTTATATATTTTTAAAAGCGTGAGGCTAATGTGTGACGTATTTAAAATAAGAATTTTAATCGTTAAAGACATTCTGTGTTTGCTACTTAAATACTAAATCAACACAATTAATCACCGATCTTTAAATTTAGTGAAATATTTCTGTACTCCATCACCGTGAGAGAGTGTCTGGTCACCATTATCACCATTGTGAGAGAATGTCTTTTCCTCATCATCACCATCGTGGGAGAATGTCTGGTTCCCATTATGCGGCTAATGATTATCACCATCGCCCATAATAACTCAAATGAAAGCCAAAGGTATTCAGAAGTTGGCCAACCTTGTTTTCGCATAAAATTTGAGGACAGCTGGCCAGACAAATTATCCACGAATTTGTATAAATATATTAAATTCCAAAAGAATTGAGAAGGTTTAATAGAATGGTTCTCATCATGCAGATTATTCAGATTCATGTAACTGAAAATTGTGAGTCGCTTCAAGAGTTCCAGCCCAAATCAATCTTTGTTTGAGAACCATTCCTAATTACTTTTAAAACAGACTGGCGGAAGGATTCTTCAAGATTTGGTCAACGGAAACGATGAACACTCGCCTACACGTTCAATGTGAGAGCGTATGTGTATGTGTTTGTGTGCGTGCGTGTTTGTGTGTCTTAAGTGTGTCGTGTTATGAGGGGAGTAAGCGGGTTACGACCATGGAGTTTAAAAAAAGAACATCACTCCCAATTATTGGCACGGTGAGAGGGTACTCATCTAAGTGTAGCCATGTAAACAAATAGGGTGACCTTGAACAATTTCAGCGTTTCATCTTTCCCTGGCACAAATCCCGCACAACAAAGACTTAAGCGCAATTGCCTGCAAGGATTTATAGAACTAAAAGTCGTCTGCTGCTATAGAATTTCAAATGATTTGTTGTTGAGTTCAGAGATTTTAAATTTTTCTGAAGTTGAACGAGTACATGTTATCATTGCCTCAAATAAGTTTCTCATGTTCATTTAGGAGTGGAAGTACGGCTTCCTGGGGCAACAATAATTAACGATTGACAAATTTTACGAAGGAAAACATGATTTCTACGATAGGACAAATACTATTTGTTATTGTCTTATCTTATCTTATCTGTTTACAGACGCTCCTTCTATACAGAAGATTATTGCGTCCTACGCTTATCTATGGTTTGTGTTTAGTCCTGCATTTTTATTAGAGATTTAAATGTTGATAAAGTGTTGGTTTTCCTGGATTCTTCAGGCAACCCATTCCACGCCCGAATTCCGGACGGGAAGAAGGAAAACTTGTATGTGTTTGTTCTTGCATACGGAATAAGAAAGGTGTTTTTATCCTTATGTCTATCTGAGGGTTGTATTAAGTTATCTTTGTGTTGTATTTCTAAATTAGAATTAATTGCTTTATGTATGATTACTACTTTGCTCTTGGTTCTTCTATCCTCTAGTGTTTCAAGGTTTAATGATTTAACTAATGGTGTTACTCTTGTCAGTTTCGAATATTCTCCAGTAATGAATCTGGCAGCTCTTTTTTGAATTTGTTCTAGTTTATCAATGTTTTCTTTGGTGGATGGGTCCCATACAGAAGATGCATATTCTAGTGCAGGTCTCACCAAAGTGAGGTAGCATTTTAGTTTTATATCTCTATTACATTTGTTAAAGTTCCTTTTTATAAAGCCTAAGGTTTTGTTTGATTTTTTAATAACTTCGTTGACATGGGGATTCCATGATAGTTTCTCATTTATTAAGACTCCTAAGTATTTTGCATCTTTAGTTTGGGTCAGTTCTTTTCCATGAATGT
This sequence comes from Ampullaceana balthica, assembly GCA_944989445.1. Classification (NCBI taxonomy): domain Eukaryota; kingdom Metazoa; phylum Mollusca; class Gastropoda; family Lymnaeidae; genus Ampullaceana; species Ampullaceana balthica. Next base: position 511,530 of record CALYLW010000484.1, on the reverse strand, counting down.
AATATTTTGAATTTATGTGTTTCTTTTTCTTTGTTACTCTTAACAGTTGACACTTTTCTGGATGGAAAGACATACTCCAGTTAGTTTCCCATTTTATCAATTCATCTAAGTCTTTTTGTAAAATTTTGCTATCTTGTTCTGATTTAATTGTTCTATAGATTATACAATCATCAGCAAATAGCCTAACTTTTGTACCTGTTGAGATGTTGTTGGGTAAATCATTTATATAAATTAAAAAGAGTAAGGGACCTAGCACAGTTCCTTGTGGAACTCCTGAGTTAACCTTTATTGGTGCAGATTTAGATCCATTAATTATTACAGTTTGCTCCCTGCCCAAAAGGAAGTCTTGGATCCAGTGATGTAAGGAACCTGAGATTCCAAAGTAGTTAAGTTTTTTAAGTAAACTAAGGTAGTGAACTTTGTCAAATGCTTTTGAGAAGTCTAGTAATATTGTATCTATTTGATCATTTTTGTCCAGGCCTTTTGATAGTTCATCTATTAAACCTATTAATTGTGTTTCACATGATCTGTTTTTTCTAAAGCCGTGTTGATGTGGGCATAGGGCATTATATTTGTCAAGGTGGTTAACTATTCTACTATATATTATGTGTTCTAGTAATTTACAGGTGATACTAGTAAGTGATACAGGCCTGTAATTACCAGGGTCTGATTTATCCCCTTTCTTAAAGAGTGGACTTACATTAGCTAATTTCCAATCCTGGGGCACTTTACCCTGGTTTAGAGAGGCTTGTTATTGTTTTTGTGTTTAATTATTTTCTTTCAATTATCTTTTTATTGTTTTTTTTTCATCTTTCAAAATTGTGCCATAATTTCACATGCGATGTCATGACATATGCCAGAATTTAAAATTTAAAATAAAATCCAATTGATTGAATATTAACGGTTAGAAATAATTTGACTTATCAACTTTTCCAAACACGCACAATCTAGCTACACTTTTCGTCGTAAACATTTTCATGAACACAGACATAGTTTTCAACCTTGAGTCTACGTTCTATATAATTATGCATTAACTTAAGATTATTACATCATTAACGTATTCTTTGAGGGAGGAATTACAAGCATGCACGGTTTCACGTCAGAAAACAAATTTGCCAATGCCTATTCTACTTTGTAAAGTAGAAGCTATTTATGCTCCGCATTTTTATGTCCAAATTTTTAAAAGGTTGTCCTTAATGAGGTTCAGCCAGCCTTGAAAATGTTGGGTAACTGAGTGCATTTTCATTACATGTGCCAGAACTGAACCACGAGCTCGGTAGATTATATTTAATTTATTAGTTTAAAGTCGGTAAAAGGGACTACACCACACGCAGATTATATTTATTAGTTTAAAGTCGGTAATATGGATAAAACCACACGTAGAATACATTTATAACTTTTGGGTTGGTAAGATTGATTGAAACCGAACGATGCACACACAAGTTGTATGTTGGTCCTGTGGATTGGACCACAGGAAGGATACATGCATAAACTTAAGCTGTGTGTTGTGTGACTCAATCATGATTGGGGACATTCTGTGGAGCGTGTCGGGGAGTGGAAGTGCATGGCGGGAAGGGCTTGTGGAATTTTGAAGGAAGAATAGTATCGGTGCGTATCGGGGGTAAAGGCGTTTCAGTGCAGAATGGAGCGGGTGCTAGAAGGTTACATTTCTAAAAAGTGATAGTGTTAAAAAGGTGACACTGCACGTGGGAGGTCAACTATAGGATGGTGTCAGTGCTTGAGTGGGTTTTTTTTTAATGTCTAAAGCAGGGGTGGCCAGACCTGTAATAACTGAGAGCCATTTTTAATATATATATATTGGGCTATCCTTCTATGATAAATATGAAATATTCCTGAAAAGTAAAAAAAAAGTATTTATATAATAGTTTTTACTGTGCTAATGACCACACGATTTTTTAACTAATTTTAGAAAGCAGCGCAATTTTTGAAAGCAATTGTTTCGTCTAATTTCAAAATTATTGATTTGAAATGACTTTTAATTTAATCTAGAATTATATTTAATGAGGGTTTTCCCGCTTTGTGAATGCGTTGCGCATTATATTGACATATTCTTGGTGTGATGTAGCGTGAGGGGATATGACGTCATATTTTGTTAAGTTTCTGAATGACTTTTACTTTTTTGAAATGACTTTTAATATAATCTAGAATTATTTCACTTGAATAAAAAATCGGAAATTCTTTTCATAAATTGCGTTTAAATACTCATTCGAGTTTTTATTTCTTTTTTTTTAATGTGTGCTGCTTGATTCCTTCTGAGATTTCACACCTGCAATTACTGTATATTGTTAGGAATACGGCACTCCACAAACTACTGATAGATCAATGTAGTAATCTAGTACTCCAACATCTGATTGATCAATAAAACAATTCACCAACTGATAGATCGATGTGGCACTCCACCAACTAATAGATCAATGTGGCACTCCACCAACTGATAGATCAATGTGGCACTCCACCAACTGATAGATCAATGAAACACTCTACAAACTGATACATCAATGTGGCACTCCACCAACTAATAGATCGATGTGGCACTCCACCAACTGATAGATCAATGTGGCACTCCACCAACTGATACATCAATGTGGCACTCCACCAACTGATAGATCGATGTGGCACTCCACCAACTAATAGATCAATGTGGCACTCCACCAACTGATAGATCAATGTGGCACTCCACCAACTGATAGATCAATGTGGCACTCCACCAACTGATAGATCAATGTGGCACTCCACCAACTGATAGATCGATGTGGCACTCCACCAACTGATATATCAATGTGGCACTCCACCAACTGATAGATCAATGTGGCACTCCACCAACTAATAGATCAATGTGGCTCTCCATCAACTGATACATCAATGTAGCACTCCACCAACTGATAGATCAATGTGGCACTCCACCAACTAATAGATCAATGTGGCACTCCACCAACTGATAGATCGATGTGGCACTCCACCAACTAATAGATCAATGTGGCACCCCACCAACTGATAGATCAATGTGACACTACACCTACTGATAGATCGATGTGGCGCTCCACCAATTACTAAGATGACATCTGTAATGGAGTGATAATTTCAAGTGTTAGGTTGGTAAAGACCTCTACAGTTATGACTACTACAACAACAATTGTAACGTGAGGGTGTGGCATAAGGTCACCACCACTCACAGAGAAATAGATTACCACCCGCCTAGACAACATATTCTCACACAGCTAGACATCTTATTATCACACAGCTGTCACATGTGAATCTTGAGTGAATCACCAGTGTACCATGATTATATTTCGTGATCAGATGAAGGAGAGGTCATATGAGTAATAAGCGCGGGAAGAGAGAAGCCTTCCCATTGGCTGAGAAGGTTGGGCGATCAGTTGTCAGATAACTTCCGTGAGGGAAGGACGTGATGTGTGTGCTTGAGAATTCCACGTTGTATAACCTCAAATTATATTTCTGTGTACAAAGTATAAATATTGAAGTTGTTTTATTGAAACAAGTTCTTCAGTGGATTATTGTGTACAAGATTATGTATTGAGAGAACGCCTGCAAGAGTTACATATTAAATAAGAATAACCAGTTACAGTGACAACAGCTATACAGCTTATTCTCACACAGCTAGGCAGCATATTCTCACACAGCTAGACATCTTATTATCACACAGCTATACAGCATATTCTCACACAGCTAGGCAGCATATTCTCACACAGCTAGACAGCATACTCTCACACAGCTAGGCAGCATATTCTCACACAGCTAGTCATCTTATTATATCACACAGCTATACAGCATATTCTCACACAGCTAGACAGCATATTCTCACACAGCTAGACAGCATATTCTCACACAGCTAGACAGCATATTCTCACACAGCTATGCAGCATAATCTCACACACCTAGACAGCATATTCTCACACAGCTAGCCAGCATATGCTCACACAGCTATGCAGCATATTCTCACACAGCTAGACAGCATATTCTCACACAGCTAGACAGCATATTCTCACACAGCTAGACTGCATATTTCCAGCCTTATAGGCACCATATTCTTACCGACTTAGACACCACCTTGGCACAATACTCCCACCCACCTAGACACCTAATTCTCAAATAAATAAACATGGCTTCTCCAGACGTTTGATAGAAGTACATAACAAGAAAAAATCCGTTTTCCTAATCATGGAAAATTGACATTATTAGGCATTTTCATAATCCTAAATAGAAAGCTGCCTTTTCACCTGTTGGGCTATGCGCTCAACTTCGTGGCAGTTGTAAAAACGATCTTTATTTAATACTTGTTATTTATTCTGTTATATGGTACAAAAGCAATAAAGTAAAGATACAAAAACCCACCCCATTTAACTTTTCATAAGACGTAGCAGACGCCGTCAAGACGTGATTTAAGTCATGAAACTAGGCATGAAACCAGACATGACTTTAGGCATTCATTATTGAAGACTTAAGTATTTTATGAAGTTACTTTCTTTGTGTCTCGAACTAAAACAAAAGCTTTCCTCCACTTCCTGCCATTTTAAGTTCTTTAAGACGCTCACTTCACATCAGTGGTATGCGGTGCAGACAGACATCTGTTTTTATAATGAACATTGTTTTTTTCCCAGCATTTCTTTCATTAACGCGCACCTGGTAATTGTGAAGGCCTAGGAGGGCTTCGTCGAAAAATTCATCATGACCTTAACCTTCCTCAAAGTTCAAGGTAACATAGAAATGCTCATTTGCAATTGTGGAAAGACATAAAAAATTAACAAACAAATGCATTTTACAGACATAAATAATATGCTGTATTTTAGAAAATCCTATATTTTAATCTCCCTTACTTTAACTGGAAATATCACTCCATAGAAAAACACCAAAATATTAATGCAATGTATGAACTGTAATAAGTGCAATACATTATGTTTTGAACTTAGAGCAAAAAATTTTTAAAATGCTACCTGAAAATTAAATACTTCATATTTATTTAAAATACCACGGCATGTTGTAAACTATGAGATTTTCACTAAAAATATAATTATTAAATTAAAATCGTGACAAATTTTTAGTAAAATTGGAATTTTTGCATGTCTGAAATACCGAGCACTTTTGCCACTTGACTTTAGATTGACTTGAGAAAACCGTATATTTATGTAGCCATTACCAAAATATTGATCTCTGATAGACATTAGAATTTTAAAAATATTTTTCAGTCGACAAATTATTTGAGAATATTTTCACTTTATCAACATGATTTATGAACATAAATACGAGTTGAATTCACCTTCTGCGTCACATTTATGGTATCTAAAAAGTCTTAAGAAATTAGGAAAATATTTTAAAAAGCACTAAAACACCTCTTGAGTACAGTATAGTATCAGTCTGTTCAAAACAAACTAGATAAAATATATCTAGATACGCGATGACACCACAGCATAAACAAATTCGACTACTTCAAAGAATATTCTAAAAGTTGTTTACAATTACGATTCAAAAATTTTTTTAAAAAGTAGAAATCGAAGATTTTATCAACACCTTTACTTTCTTTCTGGCAAGGTATATTGACATTTATGCCCACACCTTCCAGGCACACAGCCATTTGCTGAGCATCTGTTTCTTGGGCTTTTCAAGTCCTGTTATCGTCTCGCACTTAAGCCTCGAGGCGCTGTTCACACCGTATCAGGGCCGTGGCCACGAGCTCCCGCCCCACTAACCCCACGGAATGCCCTACATCTGGACCCGCTCCTGCTGGAACGGTAGAGTTTTGATCAGGGCCGCTACCAGCCTTCCTCTAACATATAGGTAAGGTACACGATGCGTAGGTAAACACAGCAATTTTATATGACACATCTCATAAATACACACCACGTATGTACACACCAAATAGTACACGCCGTCTAGATACACTTCTTATATGTTTTACGTTCACAACGCTCCACATATGCACACGTCGCATACGTACAAATCACATAGATAAATACCACATAGGTACTCAGTACATAGGTAGCCAGTAAATAGGTACTCAGTACATAGGTGCACACTACATAGTTACTGAATAGACACACACACCACACATGTACACTACTCATACGTACATATAACATAGATAAATACCACATACGTACTTATTACATAGGTTTGTAATACGTAGGTACTCACTGGATAGGCACACACACACCACATATTACGCACTTCACATTGTAAACACACACAACATAGACACACGCACCTCACAGGCAAGCTCAATGGACTCACACACACACCATAGGTTTATTTTCCACTAAGCCACTGACATGCACACAACACGTGTTTGTATGCCTTGCACATCAGAAACATCTGTTATATCTGTTATCACTGAAATCGAGATGTATACTTTCTACGCGTTTACCTGTACATCATAAACTGGTGCTTCACCTGAGAAAAGAAGAAAAAAAAACTAATGTTTTATCGAGAATGTGTTGTAGATTATACAGTTATATTCACTGTAATCAAATTTATTTATTGCATTTCTGATATAACGTCAAATGGTTTGCTTCTTTGTTAAAATACTCGCACCCCTCTCAACTTTCTATTTTTTTTTATTTTTTTATGAAAATAAAATAATTTTGTAAAAACTTATTTTTGAATCTTTGATTTTGAAAATTGCACTAAAAAGTTTAACATAATCTTCAAATAAACAGGCGAAAATTAACAAACATTTTAAATACATGTACTTCTATTGGTGGAAAGAAAAACTAACAGACTGGGGCTTTATATGTTTTTGTTTCTGAATCTTTAGCGCCTATAATTTTATAATCTTATTTTTTAGCATGCAATTTAAATTCAAAATACCTGCAGCTCTTATAAGTATCTTAAAGGCCTGTAGTTGATCTCTTCTATATAATGAATAATGTTATTGAGAAATTTTAGAATAATTTAATTTTTTACTTGATAATAGCAAAAATATTTTAGAAATTAATGATGATTGTGAATATGTCAAGTAATTTTTTGTTTTTGTCATAATTAGATGAGACATGAAATTTTTAAACAAAAGATCAACAATCATAAAGGCGAAAAATACACTTTCAATTTGTAATATGTAAGAGAAAACAAGTAATAAAAACTCGAATGAGTATTTAAAGGCAATTTCAAACAAAGAATTTCAGATTTTTTTTTATTCAAGGGAAATCATTCTAGATTACATTAAAAGTCTATTCAAATAAGTAATTCTGAAACTAAACACAATATGACGTCATATCCCCTCACGCTACATCACACCAAGAATGTATCAATATATAATGCGCACAGTGTAACAATCAAACATAAGCATTCACAAAGCGGAAAAGAACCCATGAACTATCATTCTAGATTAAATTAAAAGTAATTTGAAATTAATAATTTTGAAACTAAACAAAACAATTGCTATCTACAAGTTGATGCTAAAATTACTGTGGTCGCACAAATGTACGTTCATTACACATTTCTTCTCCAACATTGTTCTAAATATAATTAGCTATTGATTGACGTTTGTTTCAACCCGATAGATGTTATGATTGGCGAGAAATTGACAAAATACTGAAATTTTTTCGTTTTATTTTTTTTATTTTGCAAGAAATCCAGTAAATCTTTTCGTTAATTTTTTGGCCCGCGCACATCCTTGGGACCTCCTTAACAAATTTGCAAAAAGACTCGTATTGTTCAGGAAGAGTTGCTGTTCAAAGCTGGAAAAGACTGGCCAGACATTTCGAATCTATAAATGCAAGTCCCACGGGAAATTGCCTTAAAAAGGTTTAATTAAAAATATATGGACATTCAACTCTCGACTAGTAAAAATAACGATATCATTTGTATTTATTTTTATTTTTAAAAATTGAAAGTATTACGACCCATAGAAAGAAATATTGCTTCTGTAACCGAGACTTCGGGAAGCTAAACACGTGTATGTAATATACCAACAAAAGTTTTCCTACACTTAATTAGACAGTTTTTTTTAATGATTATTTGTTTCATCCTAACGAACTTATGTCATTTTTAAGTTGTGAAAAATCTGATTAATGTTTTTAATTTGTTGATGTCAGCGCTATTGTTTTTATTGTCAAACCTGTTTGTTTCCTTCCTATATAATACACTTACCTTAATCTCCCCCAAGTGCTTACCTTAATCTCCCCCAAGGGCTTAACTTAATCTCCACTCTATACCCTCAGCATAATCTCCTCTCTATACACTTACATTCATCTCCACTCTATACACTTACCTTAATCTCCACTCTATACAATTATCTTAATCTCCACTCTATACACTTGCCTTAGTCTCCACTGTATACAATTACCTTCATCTCCACTCTATACACTTACCTTAATCTCCACTCTATACACTTACCTTAATCTCCACTCTATACACTTACCTTAATATCCACTCTATACACTTACCTTAATCTCCACTCTATACACTTACCTTAATCTCCACTCTATACACTTACCTTAATATCCACTCTATACACTTACCTTAATCTCCACTCTATACACTTACCTTAATCACAACATAAAACACTTAAGTTACTCTCCACCCAAAACCCTAACATTAATCTGCCCCCGAAATGTAACCATAATCTCTTTCTAAAATCCTAATTTTTGTTTCAGCTAAAATTTGCTTTAAGTCGACACAAATTTATTTAGTAAAATTCCACATAACATTTCTCAAAAGATATTTTTCGCGATGTTCTTTTTCACCGAACTTCCCGTGTTTTATAAAATATTTTTCTTAAATTATTATTTTTTTTATTACAGGGTTGTTGTTTTTTTAAAATAAAATTTGCTGCTTGCTTAGAAAACGATGTCTTGAGATTATTCAACAATGCCAGTTTTTTGTTTTTTTTTAAATTTTTAATTTTTTTTTGGTTTGTTAAACCATCTGTTTCATAGCCAATGAATTTGATAATAAACAAACTTAATTTTTCTGGTAATTTTTTTCCAAAATAAGGCCATTTTAGCCAAATCAAGGGGAAACAATTAAGACATTAAAAAAAGTATTAATCTTGATTCTGGTATTAGTGCACTTGTCTTCTGAGTGCCAAAGCGAAGTATCTGGCAACGTGTTTTTGTTTTGTGATTATTGCTACGTGTGCAAATAGATTATTGCTACGTGTGCAAATAGATTATTGCTACGTTTGCAAAACGATTATTGCTACGTGTGCAAAAAGATTATTGCTACGTGTGCAAAAAGATTATTGCTACGTGTGCAAATAGATTGACTTATGTAGGCAAGTAATAATAGCCTCCTGTGTGACGTAGAGTAAATGTTACTATTTAAGATATACTTAAGGTAGTATAGAGTAAATGTTACTATTTAAGATATACTTAAGGTAGTATAGAGTAAATGTTACAATTGAAGATATACTTATGGAGGTATAGAGTAAATGTTACAATTGAAGATAGACTTATGTAGGTATAGAGTAAATGTTACAATTGAAGATAGACTTATGGAGGTATAGAGTAAATGTTACAATTGAAGATATACTTATGGAGGTATAGAGTAAATGTTACAGCTGCCGATACGTTGATTTAGGGAGGTATGGAGGTGCTGATAGATTGATGTGGTGAGACGTAGAGTAAAGAATAAAAAAGGAGATAATTGTAGCTGTAAATGGGGTAGATGAGTGTAGTTGTACATGAGGTGGATGAGTGTAGTTGTACATGAGGTAGATGAGTGTAGTTGTACATGAGGTAGATGAGTGTAGTTGTACATGAGGTAGATGAGTGTAGTTGTACATGAGGTAGATGAGTGTAGTTGTACATGAGGTAGATGAGTGTAGTTGTACATGAGGTAGATGAGTGTAGTTGTACATGAGGTAGATGAGTGTAGTTGTACATGAGGTAGATGAGTGTAGCTGTACATGAGATAGATGAGTGTAGTTGTACATGAGGTAGATCAGTGTAGTTGTACATGAGGTAGATGAGTGTAGTTGTACATGAGGTAGATGAGTGTAGCTGTACATGAGGTAGATGAGTGTAGCTGTAAATGAGGTAGATGAGTGTAGTTGTACATGAGGTAGATGAGTGTAGCTGTACATGAGATAGATGAGTGTAGTTGTACATGAGGTAGATCAGTGTAGTTGTACATGAGGTAGATGAGTGTAGTTGTACATGAGGTAGATGAGTGTAGTTGTACATGAGGTAGATGAGTGTAGTTGTACATGAGGTAGATGAGTGTAGTTGTACATGAGGTAGATGAGTGTAGTTGTACATGAGGTAGATGAGTGTAGTTGTACATGAGGTAGATGAGTGTAGCTGTACATGAGGTAGATGAGTGTAGCTGTAAATGAGGTAGATGAGTGTAGTTGTACATGAGGTAGATGAGTGTAGCTGTACATGAGGTAGATGAGTGTAGTTGTACATGAGGTAGATGAGTGTAGCTGTACATGAGGTAGATGAGTGTAGTTGTACATGAGGTAGATGAGTGTAGCTGTACATGAGGTAGATGAGTGTAGTTGTACATGAGGTAGATGAGTGTAGCTGTAAATAGGGTAGATGAGTGTAGTTGTACATGAGGTAGATGAGTGTAGCTGTACATGAGGTAGATGAGTGTAATTGTACATGAGGTAGATGAGTGTAGCTGTACATGAGGTAGATGAGTGTAGCTGTACATGAGGTAGATGAGTGTAGTTGTACATGAGGTAGATGAGTGTAGTTGTACATGAGGTAGATGAGTGTAGTTGTACATGAGGTAGATGAGTGTAGTTGTACATGAGGTAGATGAGTGTAGTTGTACATGAGGTAGATGAGTGTAGTTGTACATGAGGTAGATGAGTGTAGTTGTACATGAGGTAGATGAGTGTAGTTGTAGATGAGGTAGATGAGTGTAGTTGTACATGAGGTAGATGAGTGTAGCTGTACATGAGGTAGATGAGTGTAGTTGTACATGAGGTAGATGAGTGTAGTTGTACATGAGGTAGATGAGTGTAGCTGTACATGAGGTAGATGAGTGTAGTTGTACATGAGGTAGATGAGTGTAGTTGTACATGAGGTAGATGAGTGTAGTTGTACATGAGGTAGATGAGTGTAGCTGTAAATGGGGTAGATGAGTGTAGTTGTACATGAGGTAGATGAGTGTAGCTGTACATGAGGTAGATGAGTGTAGCTGTACATGAGGTAGATGAGTGTAGTTGTACATGAGGTAGATGAGTGTAGTTGTACATGAGGTAGATGAGTGTAGTTGTACATGAGGTAGATGAGTGTAGCTGTACATGAGGTAGATGAGTGTAGCTGTACATGAGGTAGATGAGTGTAGTTGTACATGAGGTAGATGAGTGTAGTTGTACATGAGGTAGATGAGTGTAGCTGTACATGAGGTAGATGAGTGTAGCTGTACATGAGGTAGATGAGTGTAGTTGTACATGAGGTAGATGAGTGTAGCTGTACATGAGGTAGATGAGTGTAGTTGTACATGAGGTAGATGAGTGTAGTTGTACATGAGGTAGATGAGTGTAGTTGTACATGAGGTAGATGAGTGTAGTTGTACATGAGGTAGATGAGTGTAGCTGTACATGAGGTAGATCAGTGTAGCTGTACATGAGGTAGATGAGTGTAGTTGTACATGAGGTAGATGAGTGTAGCTGTACATGAGGTAGATGAGTGTAGCTGTACATGAGGTAGATGAGTGTAGATGTACATGAGGTAGATGAGTGTAGCTGTACATGAGGTAGATGAGTGTAGTTGTACATGAGGTAGATGAGTGTAGTTGTACATGAGGTAGATGAGTGTAGTTGTACATGAGGTAGATGAGTGTAGTTGTACATGAGGTAGATGAGTGTAGTTGTACATGAGGTAGATGAGTGTAGTTGTACATGAGGTAGATGAGTGTAGCTGTACATGAGGTAGATGAGTGTAGCTGTACATGAGGTAGATGAGTGTAGCTGTACATGAGGTAGATGAGTGTAGTTGTACATGAGGTAGATGAGTGTAGCTGTACATGAGGTAGATGAGTGTAGTTGTACATGAGGTAGATGAGTGTAGTTGTACATGAGGTAGATGAGTGTAGTTGTACATGAGGTAGATGAGTGTAGTTGTACATGAGGTAGATGAGTGTAGCTGTACATGAGGTAGATGAGTGTAGCTGTACATGAGGTAGATGAGTGTAGTTGTACATGAGGTAGATGAGTGTAGCTGTACATGAGGTAGATGAGTGTAGTTGTACATGAGGTAGATGAGTGTAGTTGTACATGAGGTAGATGAGTGTAGTTGTACATGAGGTAGATGAGTGTAGCTGTACATGAGGTAGATGAGTGTAGCTGTACATGAGGTAGATGAGTGTAGTGTACATGAGGTAGATGAGTGTAGCTGTACATGAGGTAGATGAGTGTAGCTGTACATGAGGTAGATGAGTGTAGTTGTACATGAGGTAGATGAGTGTAGCTGTACATGAGGTAGATGAGTGTAGCTGTACATGAGGTAGATAGTGTAGTTGTACATGAGGTAGATGAGTGTAGCTGTACATGAGGTAGATGAGTGTAGTTGTACATGAGGAGATGAGTGTAGCTGTACATGAGGTAGATGAGTGTAGCTGTACATGAGGTAGATGAGTGTAGCTGTACATGAGGTAGATGAGTGTAGTTGTACATGAGGTAGATGAGTGTAGTTGTACATGAGGTAGATGAGTGTAGTTGTACATGAGGTAGATGAGTGTAGCTGTACATGAGGTAGATGAGTGTAGCTGTACATGAGGTAGATCAGTGTAGTTGTACATGAGGTAGATGAGTGTAGTTGTACATGAGGTAGATGAGTGTAGTTGTACATGAGGTAGATGAGTGTAGTTGTACATGAGGTAGATGAGTGTAGTTGTACATGAGGTAGATGAGTGTAGCTGTACATGAGGTAGATGAGTGTAGCTGTAAATGAGGTAGATGAGTGTAGTTGTACATGAGGTAGATGAGTGTAGCTGTACATGAGGTAGATGAGTGTAGTTGTACATGAGGTAGATGAGTGTAGTTGTACATGAGGTAGATGAGTGTAGTTGTACATGAGGTAGATGAGTGTAGTTGTACATGAGGTAGATGAGTGTAGTTGTACATGAGGTAGATGAGTGTAGCTGTACATGAGGTAGATGAGTGTAGCTGTACATGAGGTGATGAGTGTAGTTGTACATGAGGTAGATGAGTGTAGTTGTACATGAGGTAGATGAGTGTAGTTGTACATGAGGTAGATGAGTGTAGCTGTACATGAGGTAGATGAGTGTAGTTGTACATGAGGTAGATGAGTGTAGTTGTACATGAGGTAGATGAGTGTAGTTGTACATGAGGTAGATGAGTGTAGCTGTACATGAGGTAGATGAGTGTAGCTGTAAATGAGGTAGATGAGTGTAGTTGTACATGAGGTAGATGAGTGTAGCTGTACATGAGGTAGATGAGTGTAGTTGTACATGAGGTAGATGAGTGTAGTTGTACATGAGGTAGATGAGTGTAGTTGTACATGAGGTAGATGAGTGTAGTTGTACATGAGGTAGATGAGTGTAGTTGTACATGAGGTAGATGAGTGTAGTTGTACATGAGGTAGATGAGTGTAGTTGTACATGAGGTAGATGAGTGTAGTTGTACATGAGGTAGATGAGTGTAGCTGTACATGAGGTAGATGAGTGTAGCTGTACATGAGGTAGATGAGTGTAGTTGTACATGAGGTAGATGAGTGTAGCTGTACATGAGGTAGATGAGTGTAGTTGTACATGAGGTAGATGAGTGTAGCTGTACATGAGGTAGATGAGTGTAGTTGTACATGAGGTAGATGAGTGTAGCTGTACATGAGGTAGATGAGTGTAGTTGTACATGAGGTAGATGAGTGTAGCTGTAAATAGGGTAGATGAGTGTAGTTGTACATGAGGTAGATGAGTGTAGCTGTACATGAGGTAGATGAGTGTAGTTGTACATGAGGTAGATGAGTGTAGCTGTACATGAGGTAGATGAGTGTAGCTGTACATGAGGTAGATGAGTGTAGTTGTACATGAGGTAGATGAGTGTAGTTGTACATGAGGTAGATGAGTGTAGTTGTACATGAGGTAGATGAGTGTAGTTGTACATGAGGTAGATGAGTGTAGTTGTACATGAGGTAGATGAGTGTAGTTGTACATGAGGTAGATGAGTGTAGTTGTACATGAGGTAGATGAGTGTAGTTGTACATGAGGTAGATGAGTGTAGTTGTACATGAGGTAGATGAGTGTAGCTGTACATGAGGTAGATGAGTGTAGTTGTACATGAGGTAGATGAGTGTAGTTGTACATGAGGTAGATGAGTGTAGCTGTACATGAGGTAGATGAGTGTAGTTGTACATGAGGTAGATGAGTGTAGTTGTACATGAGGTAGATGAGTGTAGTGTACATGAGGTAGATGAGTGTAGCTGTACATGAGGTAGATGAGTGTAGTTGTACATGAGGTAGATGAGTGTAGCTGTACATGAGGTAGATGAGTGTAGTTGTACATGAGGTAGATGAGTGTAGTTGTACATGAGGTAGATGAGTGTAGTTGTACATGAGGTAGATGAGTGTAGTTGTACATGAGGTAGATGAGTGTAGCTGTACATGAGGTAGATGAGTGTAGCTGTACATGAGGTAGATGAGTGTAGTTGTACATGAGGTAGATGAGTGTAGCTGTACATGAGGTAGATGAGTGTAGCTGTACATGAGGTAGATGAGTGTAGTTGTACATGAGGTAGATGAGTGTAGCTGTACATGAGGTAGATGAGTGTAGCTGTACATGAGGTAGATGAGTGTAGTTGTACATGAGGTAGATGAGTGTAGTTGTACATGAGGTAGATGAGTGTAGTTGTACATGAGGTAGATGAGTGTAGTTGTACATGAGGTAGATGAGTGTAGCTGTACATGAGGTAGATGAGTGTAGTTGTACATGAGGTAGATGAGTGTAGCTGTACATGAGGTAGATGAGTGTAGTTGTACATGAGGTAGATGAGTGTAGCTGTACATGAGGTAGATGAGTGTAGCTGTACATGAGGTAGATGAGTGTAGCTGTACATGAGGTAGATGAGTGTAGTTGTACATGAGGTAGATGAGTGTAGTTGTACATGAGGTAGATGAGTGTAGTTGTACATGAGGTAGATGAGTGTAGTTGTACATGAGGAAGATGAGTGTAGTTGTACATGAGGTAGATGAGTGTAGTTGTACATGAGGTAGATGAGTGTAGCTGTACATGAGGTAGATGAGTGTAGCTGTAAATGAGGTAGATGAGTGTAGTTGTACATGAGGTAGATGAGTGTAGCTGTACATGAGGTAGATGAGTGTAGTTGTACATGAGGTAGATCAGTGTAGTTGTACATGAGGTAGATGAGTGTAGTTTTACATGAGGTAGATGAGTGTAGTTGTACATGAGGTAGATGAGTGTAGTTGTACATGAGGTAGATGAGTGTAGCTGTACATGAGGTAGATGAGTGTAGCTGTAAATGAGGTAGATGAGTGTAGTTGTACATGAGGTAGATGAGTGTAGCTGTACATGAGGTAGATGAGTGTAGTTGTACATGAGGTAGATGAGTGTAGTTGTACATGAGGTAGATGAGTGTAGTTGTACATGAGGTAGATGAGTGTAGCTGTACATGAGGTAGATGAGTGTAGCTGTACATGAGGTAGATGAGTGTAGGTGTACATGAGGTAGATGAGTGTAGCTGTACATGAGGTAGATGAGTGTAGCTGTACATGAGGTAGATGAGTGTAGTTGTACATGAGGTAGATGAGTGTAGCTGTACATGAGGTAGATGAGTGTAGCTGTACATGAGGTAGATCAGTGTAGTTGTACATGAGGTAGATGAGTGTAGCTGTACATGAGGTAGATGAGTGTAGTTGTACATGAGAGAGATGAGTGTAGCTGTACATGAGGTAGATGAGTGTAGCTGTACATGAGGTAGATGAGTGTAGCTGTACATGAGGTAGATCAGTGTAGTTGTACATGAGGTAGATGAATGTAGTTGTACATAAGGTAGATGAGTGTAGTTGTACATGAGGTAGATGAGTGTAGCTGTACATGAGGTAGATGAGTGTAGCTGTACATGAGGTAGATCAGTGTAGTTGTACATGAGGTAGATGAGTGTAGTTGTACATGAGGTAGATGAGTGTAGTTGTACATGAGGTAGATGAGTGTAGTTGTACATGAGGTAGATGAGTGTAGTTGTACATGAGGTAGATGAGTGTAGCTGTACATGAGGTAGATGAGTGTAGCTGTAAATGAGGTAGATGAGTGTAGTTGTACATGAGGTAGATGAGTGTAGCTGTACATGAGGTAGATGAGTGTAGTTGTACATGAGGTAGATGAGTGTAGTTGTACATGAGGTAGATGAGTGTAGTTGTACATGAGGTAGATGAGTGTAATTGTACATGAGGTAGATGAGTGTAGTTGTACATGAGGTAGATGAGTGTAGCTGTACATGAGGTAGATGAGTGTAGCTGTAAATGAGGTTGATGAGTGTAGTTGTACATGAGGTAGATGAGTGTAGCTGTACATGAGGTAGATGAGTGTAGTTGTACATGAGGTAGATGAGTGTAGTTGTACATGAGGTAGATGAGTGTAGCTGTACATGAGGTAGATGAGTGTAGCTGTACATGAGGTAGATGAGTGTAGCTGTACATGAGGTAGATGAGTGTAGTTGTACATGAGGTAGATGAGTGTAGCTGTACATGAGGTAGATGAGTGTAGCTGTACATGAGGTAGATGAGTGTAGTTGTACATGAGGTAGATGAGTGTAGCTGTACATGAGGTAGATGAGTGTAGCTGTACATGAGGTAGATGAGTGTAGTTGTACATGAGGTAGATGAGTGTAGTTGTACATGAGGTAGATGAGTGTAGTTGTACATGAGGTAGATGAGTGTAGTTGTACATGAGGTAGATGAGTGTAGCTGTACATGAGGTAGATCAGTGTAGTTGTACATGAGGTAGATGAGTGTAGCTGTACATGAGGTAGATGAGTGTAGTTGTACATGAGGTAGATGAGTGTAGCTGTACATGAGGTAGATGAGTGTAGCTGTACATGAGGTAGATGAGTGTAGCTGTACATGAGGTAGATGAGTGTAGTTGTACATGAGGTAGATGAGTGTAGCTGTACATGAGGTAGATCAGTGTAGTTGTACATGAGGTAGATGAGTGTAGCTGTACATGAGGTAGATGAGTGTAGTTGTACATGAGGTAGATGAGTGTAGCTGTACATGAGGTAGATGAGTGTAGCTGTACATGAGGTAGATGAGTGTAGCTGTACATGAGGTAGATGAGTGTAGTTGTACATGAGGTAGATGAGTGTAGTTGTACATGAGGTAGATGAGTGTAGTTGTACATGAGGTAGATGAGTGTAGTTGTACATGAGGTAGATGAGTGTAGCTGTACATGAGGTAGATGAGTGTAGCTGTACATGAGGTAGATGAGTGTAGTTGTACATGAGGTAGATGAGTGTAGCTGTACATGAGGTAGATGAGTGTAGCTGTACATGAGGTAGATGAGTGTAGTTGTACATGAGGTAGATGAGTGTAGCTGTACATGAGGTAGATGAGTGTAGCTGTACATGAGGTAGATGAGTGTAGTTGTACATGAGGTAGATGAGTGTAGTTGTACATGAGGTAGATGAGTGTAGTTGTACATGAGGTAGATGAGTGTAGTTGTACATGAGGTAGATGAGTGTAGCTGTACATGAGGTAGATCAGTGTAGTTGTACATGAGGTAGATGAGTGTAGCTGTACATGAGGTAGATGAGTGTAGTTGTACATGAGGTAGATGAGTGTAGCTGTACATGAGGTAGATGAGTGTAGCTGTACATGAGGTAGATCAGTGTAGTTGTACATGAGGTAGATGAGTGTAGTTGTACATGAGGTAGATGAGTGTAGTTGTACATGAGGTAGATGAGTGTAGTTGTACATGAGGTAGATGAGTGTAGTTGTACATGAGGTAGATGAGTGTAGCTGTACATGAGGTAGATGAGTGTAGCTGTAAATGAGGTAGATGAGTGTAGTTGTACATGAGGTAGATGAGTGTAGCTGTACATGAGGTAGATGAGTGTAGTTGTACATGAGGTAGATCAGTGTAGTTGTACATGAGGTAGATGAGTGTAGTTGTACATGAGGTAGATGAGTGTAGTTGTACATGAGGTAGATGAGTGTAGTTGTACATGAGGTAGATGAGTGTAGTTGTACATGAGGTAGATGAGTGTAGCTGTACATGAGGTAGATGAGTGTAGCTGTAAATGAGGTAGATGAGTGTAGTTGTACATGAGGTAGATGAGTGTAGCTGTACATGAGGTAGATGAGTGTAGTTGTACATGAGGTAGATGAGTGTAGCTGTACATGAGGTAGATGAGTGTAGTTGTACATGAGGTAGATGAGTGTAGCTGTACATGAGGTAGATGAGTGTAGTTGTTCATGAGGTAGATGAGTGTAGCTGTAAATAGGGTAGATGAGTGTAGTTGTACATGAGGTAGATGAGTGTAGCTGTACATGAGGTAGATGAGTGTAATTGTACATGAGGTAGATGAGTGTAGCTGTACATGAGGTAGATGAGTGTAGCTGTACATGAGGTAGATGAGTGTAGTTGTACATGAGGTAGATGAGTGTAGTTGTACATGAGGTAGATGAGTGTAGTTGTACATGAGGTAGATGAGTGTAGTTGTACATGAGGTAGATGAGTGTAGTTGTACATGAGGTAGATGAGTGTAGTTGTAGATGAGGTAGATGAGTGTAGTTGTACATGAGGTAGATGAGTGTAGCTGTACATGAGGTAGATGAGTGTAGTTGTACATGAGGTAGATGAGTGTAGTTGTACATGAGGTAGATGAGTGTAGCTGTACATGAGGTAGATGAGTGTAGTTGTACATGAGGTAGATGAGTGTAGTTGTACATGAGGTAGATGAGTGTAGTTGTACATGAGGTAGATGAGTGTAGCTGTAAATGGGGTAGATGAGTGTAGTTGTACATGAGGTAGATGAGTGTAGCTGTACATGAGGTAGATGAGTGTAGTTGTACATGAGGTAGATGAGTGTAGTTGTACATGAGGTAGATGAGTGTAGTTGTACATGAGGTAGATGAGTGTAGTTGTACATGAGGTAGATGAGTGTAGCTGTACATGAGGTAGATGAGTGTAGCTGTACATGAGGTAGATGAGTGTAGTTGTACATGAGGTAGATGAGTGTAGCTGTACATGAGGTAGATGAGTGTAGCTGTACATGAGGTAGATGAGTGTAGTTGTACATGAGGTAGATGAGTGTAGCTGTACATGAGGTAGATGAGTTTAGCTGTACATGAGGTAGATGAGTGTAGTTGTACATGAGGTAGATGAGTTTAGCTGTACATGAGGTAGATGAGTGTAGTTGTACATGAGGTAGATGAGTGTAGTTGTACATGAGGTAGATGAGTGTAGTTGTACATGAGGTAGATGAGTGTAGTTGTACATGAGGTAGATGAGTGTAGCTGTACATGAGGTAGATCAGTGTAGTTGTACATGAGGTAGATGAGTGTAGCTGTACATGAGGTAGATGAGTGTAGTTGTACATGAGGTAGATGAGTGTAGCTGTACATGAGGTAGATGAGTGTAGCTGTACATGAGGTAGATGAGTGTAGCTGTACATGAGGTAGATGAGTGTAGCTGTACATGAGGTAGATGAGTGTAGCTGTACATGAGGTAGATGAGTGAAGCTGTACATGAGGTAGATGAGTGTAGTTGTACATGAGGTAGATGAGTTTAGCTGTACATGAGGTAGATGAGTGTAGTTGTACATGAGGTAGATGAGTGTAGCTGTACATGAGGTAGATGAGTGTAGTTGTACATGAGGTAGATGAGTTTAGAGCTTACGTTTCAGATATAGAAACACAAGAAGACACGGGCTAAATGTGGGGATACTTGGACACGCGTACTCCTTATGACAAGTGGATGACAAGTGGATGACAAGTGGAGGTCAAGAAAAAACACATACAAATTCTCGTTCGTCCCGTCTGGAACTTTGTTGTGGAATGGGTTGCCTGATCAAATAATGAAAACCAACACACTATCAACGTTTAAAAGCTCTAATAAAAATGCAAGACTAGACATTAACCATTGATCAGTGTAGGACGCAATGATTCTTCTGTATAGAAGGAGCTTCAGTATAAGATAAGATAAGATTAGATAAGATAAGATAAGATAAGATAAGATAAGATAAGATAAGATAAGATAAGATAAAATAAAATAAGATAAGATAAGATAAAATAAGATATAAACTTACAAGATCATATTCAAGGTAAACGAGTGAATAGCAATTTTGTTGTCATGGTAACAGTCGCTTCTTTAATGACACATGACTCAGATATTGTCATGACACATACCACCAAAAAAAAATATTATTCATTGAAAAACACAGTTGCTACCCTTGTACTGAAGCCGGTAGAGGAAAATAGAAAGTTGAGAAACAGACTGTTTGCAAGAGGCATTTTAACAGGCTCCCCCCACACATCCAAAAGGAAATTAGATTTAGACAAAGGGTTAACACAATTAGACATGTGGAGAAGTTAAAAATAAGTGATTCACACCACGAGAATTGTGACAGAGATGAAGAGAAAGGATGAACACAAGGACACGCGATGGATTTGATGAACACTGTCGAACACAATAACATACGGAAAGGAGTTAAAGAGAACGGACGTATGAAATTAGTCTTATTTAGGAAGTGAAAGGACGGACATACGCTTTGAGACATATGTTCGAGTTGAAGAGAACGGACATATGCTATGAATATGAGACATATGTTGGAGTTGAAAAGAACGTACACATTCTATGAGACATACGTTGGAGTTGAAAGAACGGGCATATGCTATGAAACATATGTTGGGGTTGAAGAGAACGGACATACGCTATGAGACATATGTTGGAGTTGAAAGAACGGACATATGCTATGAGACACACGTTGGAGTTGAAAAGAACGGACATATGCTATGAATATGAGACATATGTTGGAGTTGAAAGAACGGACATATGCTATGAGACATATGTTGGAGTTGAAAGAACGGACATATGCTATGAGACATATTTTGGAATGGAAACAACAGACGTATGATATGACATATGTTGGAATTGAAGGGAAGTGCGGGACAGAATATATGAAAGAGTATCTGAGAAAAAATAGACACTATGTGACATGTAAAGAGGAAAAAAATGGGAGTGGGTGGCGGGGTGTTGGGTGGGGGGTGTTCCACATTTTTATTACTTATGAAATTTTAGAAAATTGCAACTAGTTGGCCTTGTAGGAGAGAGGGGGCAGGTCGGAGGTGAGAAAGACACGTCAATCAAACAGCGTGCTGCCAGGTCTGAGGAGTGCTAATGGCCGAGACGGAGGGAGCAACTGCATGAATGATGGCCAGGACTGGGACACATCTATTTACCGTCTGCTAGCTGTTAGCATAAAGCACTACCTGGTCTAAGTGGCGGCGTGGCCTTGACCTCAATCTGACGGCTGGAATCATTACCAGGATAAACCCGAACGTTACATCACAACCCGCGCGACCACCTTTACCCCCTCTGTCAGGTTATTGCGCAAACCACTAACGATAGGCCATAGCTATTAATGAAAAATGTTAAGCTTACAGTTACACATGTTTGTCTCCCCCACCAAAACAATACGTGAGTTGTCTCCCATTTCCATATATACCAAGGACAAACGCGTGACACTGGTCGTGAATAATGTCAGCCGAATGGTCAGTACTCTGACATACTTGCGACATCCATGTGTGGCCAGTGGTCAAGATAGTAAGATCGCATGTGCATCTATGGGTCTGCTGAATCTCATATGTTGAGATTTGCTGACTCACTCTCACATTCGTCCCCTCGTTATAGAACTATAGTGACCATGACCTATAGTGGACGACCAATTATTAGACAAAGGAGCTTCTTACCTGAGCGTCTACCTTTAGCGTCTTCTTTGCCACCTTAGCTGTTCTGACGGGAGCCTGGCTAGCTGTCAAAGAGTCGGAGTTTGTTCGACCTGATATTGCTGCTGATATTGCTGCTGACATTGCTGGGCTTACTTGGAGTTGTAGTCATTGTTAGGGTTAATTTGAAGATGACTGTATTTTGTTAGTACAGTATATTTAAATTTATTTTATAATATTAGTTAGTAATAATGGCTTATTCAAACATTAATTCAATATATTTGTATAATGTGTATTTGTATAATGTGTATTTGTATAATGTGTATTTGTATAATGTGTATTTGTATAATGTGTATTTGTATAATTTGTACTTGTATAATGTTTATTTGTATAATGTTTATTTGTATGTGTATTTGTATAATGTGTACTTGTATAATGTGTATTTGTATAATGTGTATTTGTATAATTTGTACTTGTATAATGTTTATTTGTATAATGTGTATTTGTATAATGTGTACTTGTATAATGTGTATTTGTATAATGTGTATTTGTATAATGTGTATTTGTATAATGTGTATTTATATAATGTGTATTTGTATAATGTGTATTTGTATAATGTGTATTTGTATAATGTGTATTTGTAAAATGTGTATTTGTATAATGTGTATTTGTATAATGTGTATTTGTATAATGTGTATTTGTAAAATGTGTATTTGTATAATGTGTATTTGTATAATGTGTATTTGTATAATGTGTATTTGTATAATGTGTATTTGTATTCTTTCGACTTATTATTTCTAGCCAATAAATGCAGGAGAGTAACGTAAAGTAAATGCAATAAAACCATTATCAGAGCATCACGGTATCATATTATCAGTAAACGAGCAACAAAGCTCGTCCAAGGACGCTCCGCCACCGTTCGGTGGCATGTTGTAATTCCCCTCCAACAGCCGTCTCGACCGGCATTACATGTGCATCACTTCAAAAATACTATTCATTATAGTTAAAATAAATAACTTGTAAAAACGGAGCTTTTGACTATAAATCCTAACGCGCATAACTCAAAATATAGTCTTGGAAGAAATACTCCACCAAAAATAACTCGTTTTGAACGTCCGCGGAAACGTGTTCATTATGATTAGATGTAGGAGTCATATGTGTTTGAGGGATCAATCGCTATCGATGACCGCACGGAACATAGCCTTTTATTATATAGGATTCTATACCGTCCAGACAGTAGCAGTGGGGTTGACTGGCACAATGTGAAGGCGTGTCACGTGTGTTACAAGATCAGTGGACGGCGGCACGACTCTGACCAAAGCAAAGCTTAGTAGACCACGTAACCAGTTGAGAGAACGCTGTGGTAATATTAAACTAGCAGAACTCTTTAGGGGCCGTCCATAAAGTACGTCACGCTATTTTGGACCATTTTTAACTCCCCCTCCCCCCTGTCACAAACTGTAACACATATCGGACCATCCCCCCCCCCAAAGTACGTCACACTTTCGAAAAAAAATGTTTTTTAATAACAAAATAATTAAAATTTAATATAAAACACCGTGACGTCACACATGGCAGGACTCCCCACCACTCCCCCTGTCACAAAGTGTCACACTTTCTTACACCCCCTCCCCCTTCTGGAGTGTGTCGTACTTAATGGGCGGCCCCTTATGATAACAGTTTAATCTTTTTTGAGTGCGTTAATAAGTATGTGTAAATACAACGAATCGTCGTTGATAGTCCGCTTTCATTCGCAACGTGGAATTTCACGTCTTGTAAACATTGTATGTTTATTAAACGTTATCACCTGTACCCTGACATGTCAGACAGAATAGGACTGCAATAAAGTGTTCGAATAAAATGCAAGACACACGAACGACTTCTGTCATCAAAACAATAAATTAAAGCTGTATCCGCAGGCAAACATATCGGCTAAATGCCTTCGTCAGTACAAATAAAATACATTTCTTATTAGTATTTAAATTATATCTACATTGCATTTTACTTACTGCAAAATAAAATTTAAAAACCCGTAAAAAACCAAGTTTTTTACTATAAATCCTTTATGTATGAGACGTAACTAAAAGAATGTTCATTATAATACGCAGCGCAAGACCATCCAAAAATACAAAATTGTAGTTGTGTCGTAAAACATTATTAAACAATATAATTTGCAATTGTCGCGCAAGTAGTGTCTGTCAGTCCTGACGCTACTAATTTTAGAAAGCAGGGAAAACCAAATTACTGCACCAATGCATCAAAAGGTGTGCAAATTAAAGATACGCTGTAAAAAATATTATATGACGTCATTGATTTAGCTCATATTTTAATTTTGGAAAAGGGAACAATGTAAAAAGAGGATTTGATGATGGTTAATTATAAAATTTAAAAAAACAAAGGGGGCGCCGTAGGCGCCCTACAACCCCTATTATAAAATACTTTGTGTACATTTCAGAAAGGTTAATATTTCGTATTTATCAAACCAGGACACGTTAGTTGGGTTTTTGAAAAAGGTCGGCGCCGTAGGCGCCCCAAAAAAATTGCATTTTTTATAAAATAAATAGATTTCAGCTGAAAACTTCCGTCATTTTTGACGGGTGATACGCTAGTGTTTAATATAATGGGCACCGATCAGGAATATGTTTATAAAGAGTGTTGTCAATAAAATACGCACCTTATTGCGCGACAGGAAAGGTCGTTCAATATAATACGCACCGCGTAACTCTATCTCAAAAATTTAACATGATGCATAGAGATAAACAAAATAATCTAAAAATTCAATAATTTAATTACGGTACATGCGATCAATCTGAAATTTCGATACATTGTTTTTATCGTCGGCACGAAACTGCCTGCAAAATTTCAGCTCGCTAGCTTTCGAGAAAGTGGGTTAAAATCGATCCAAAGTTTTGGCGACAAGGGTGCAAGCAAGCAAGCAGACACCACGAGTTAATATAAAGGATTTAAAAAATAATAATTTAGTGTAGACTAAAAACAGAAACGAAAAAAGAAAGATGGGATCAAGTACACTACTAACAGTAGAGTTAGTTGTTTGCTTTTAGTGTGAGAACTACAGGAACAGTTGTAAAAAACGTAGCTGACAAGCAAGGGAGTTAACTTTTTAATACAGTATAACAATACTGAATAAATTAAGTAGCCTACCCTGAGTTTTGTCATAAATATTTATAGTGATCAATGCATTAGCGTTGTTGCAAGGAATATATATAAGATATATAGATATAAATATATAAGATACAGCAGGTCATTATTTTTTGGAAATACTAAGTGAATAATAAAATATTGTACTTCGTCTTAAATTTTATTTGAGAAATAATTAAAAGACAATTATAGGTAATAATATCAAACGAATATTTAGAATAAACAATTTTATTTTTAAAAAGAAAAAAAGAAGACAGTCATATAATCGGGCAGGGAATTTGTGCGATACAAACTGAATAAAAATATAAGAGTTTAATTGCATGTCATCACAAACTTATGACACGTCCTTCACCTTCGTCCCAACATGCACTACTTTACCTGCGCCCATGACGGCGTGTAAGCTGGTTATAACCAGTCGAGTGCTGGACCTAATGTAATTATTACTTCATTACTGCCAGAGCAAATCTCGCTTCTTCGCCTGTTTAGCAAACACAAAGAAAGGATATGTTGGCCATTCTAAAGTTTCAAGTACAAGGGATTGTTTTTAAAAAGTTCTTATTATGTATTTGGATGCTTCTGAACACGATGCAAACGAGATACTTTAAAGTAAGCGTGGTAAAGTCTATTAGTGCCTAGGCCGAGAGCAAAAAATGTACACATTTTTTTTATTTATTTTTTTTTCATTGAGGATAATGCAACATCCAGGACAATAAAGGCGAGGATTTAACCGACAACAATCAGCTGAGATCAACGAGTCACAAGATTCTAACCCTCTCATAGGACCAGACCAACAACAAAAGGACAACACGCCCCCCAGGCACCCCTCCCCACACCTCTTTACAAAATCAACGGAATCCCTGGTGGGTATGTGCATCATGTTAGGGAAATAGTTTTTTGTTTTTTTTAAATAACTACCGCGTTCCAAGGGAGATACTTTAATATATAAAACTATATAATTTGCAATTGTCACGCAAGTCAGTCAGTCTGTCCTGACGCTACTAATTTTAGAAAGCAGGGAAAACCAATAACTGCACCAATGCACCAAAAGGTGTGCAAATTAAAGATGCGCTGTAAAAAATATTATATGACGTCATTGATTTAGCTCATATTTTCAATTTTAGAAAAGGGAAAATTGTAAAAAGAGAATTAGATGGTGGTTAGGGGATACGGTGGTCGAGTGGCAGCACGCTCGACTGGCGTACCGATGGTCACGGGTTCGAATCCATGGGAAACCATGGATTTGTTCCCGGGGCCTAGGGCGTCCCCGAGTCCACCCAGCTTCGAGTGGGTACCTAACGCATAGTTAGGGAAAATAAAAGGCGGCTGGGTAATGCGTGGAACCCTTATAGCCGTGGCATGTGAACGCTGCATCACTTGCCAAAATCAACTGCTGCCTTGCAGATGGTCTTGGCTGACCAAAAGCTATGGAAGCACATCCAGAAAAAACAGCAGGCTGAAGTCGGAGACCACGGGCCAATTGGCGCAAAACTCGTCGGCACGCAATACTCAAATTGAGAACGAAGAAGAAGAAGAAGAAAGATGGTGGTTAATTATAAAATCAAAAAATGCTCTATTATAAAATACTTTGTGTACATTTCAGAAAGTTTAATATTTCGTATTTATCAAACAAGGACAAGTTAGTTGGGCTTTTGAAAAAGGTCGGTGCCGTAGGTGCTCTAAAAAAAAGTGCATTTTTTATAAAATAATTCGATTTCAGCTGAAAACTTCCGTCATTTTTGACGGGTGTACGCTAGTATATATATATTTCTAACAAGAAAGCTTCATCCCTTTGAAGGTAAATAATATAGGGTCTATTTGGAATGATTAGATTTGGAGTTTTTAACCAGTCAGGAAAACATTGCGAAATGATAGATGTTTAACATTTTAACTCGAAAGAACTTCGTTTTTTAATTTATAAAGTTTTAATCAATCAAAATTAAAAAATAAATTAAAAAACTATTCCCAAATCAAACACATTCAATTTTTTTCGTTAACATTTTGTTCTGTTATCGTCCCTTTCCCCGAAGCCATAAATGATTTGCAATTACAATAGAATTACATCTTTAATATGTTGTTGTTTTTAAAAGGGATGCAGTTCCTTGTGCGATCCCATTTCTCAATCAAAATTAAAAAATAAATTTAAAAACTATTCCCAAATCAAACACATTCAATTTTTTTCGTTAACATTTTGTTCTGTTATCGTCCCTTTCCCCGAAGCCATAAATGATTTGCAATTACATTAGAATTACATCTTTAATATTGTAACTTTATAACTCTTTTATGTAGGCGTTCTCACAGTAATTAATCTTGTGCACAATAATTCACTGAAGAATTCGTTTATCCAAAACAACTTTAATATACATATATATTGTACACATAAGAATCATTTGAGGTAATGTAACGTGGAAATCTTGAGTTATTCACTATCCATGCTTCCCTGTAGGAAGTCTACACACAACTGTTCGCCCAACACTTTCAACCAATAGAAATGCTCCTTTCTTCCCGCGTCCACCATACATGTGACCTTAAGTCACAAAATTATGTTAATCAGATGTGACATTCACCCCCATCCTTCAAAAAAATGTTTATGAAATACAACATTTTTGGTCTTCATAAAATCAAATCAATCTATATCTATATTCAAATTTCAAATATTTATCATCAATGAACATTCATTTTCTTACATACAACTTCTGGATATAGAATCAATAAGAAAAAATCTGTAGGATTGCAACAGTCTACCTGTGCTGAAAAAATGAAAATGGACTTTTAAACACATCTGTAATTTTGTGTAATTAAAACATTTAAACACTCAATATTATTAAAATTAACTAATAATCCAATGGAATTCAAACACTGTTCCTTGTCCATTGTTCAACAAATAAAAATATTAATATAACTACAGTCTCTGTTTGTATCCTTTAGGAATTCACAGGCTAATGTTTAAACAGTCTCTTATTTTATCATTTAGTAATTCACAGAATGTCTTTTTAATAGTCTCTGGTTTTATCAGTTAGGAGTTCACAGAATGTCTTTATTTATTGTCATTCTACTTAATATGTCTGCAACCACATTGTCCTTTCCCTTCACAGGTTTAATGTCAAATTTGTAGTCGGCTAATAGCATAGCCCAACGATTCACTTTGGCGTTGCTGATCTTCTTCTTGTTGAATGCCACAAGTGGTTTGTGGTCTGTTAGAAGAGTGAATGTTCTACCTAGAAGGTATTTTTGAAGTTTTTGTAGAGCCCACACTATGGCTAGACATTCTCTCTCTATGGTGCTGTAGTTACACTCTGTTTTGGTCAAGTTTCTGCTAAGATACTGTATAGGATGTAGGATACCATCATGTTCTTGCATGAGGCACGCTCCTAATGCAATGGACGATGCATCAGTAGAAACAATGAAAGGTTTGTCCCATTGAGGTGTAACTAAGATGGGTTTCTTCCTGAATGCCTCTTGAATGTTCTCTAATGCGACGAGACAATCTCCTGGAAATTGAAATTTTCTAATATCTTTGGTTTTTGTAACTTCTGTTAGTGGATGAACTATTTCTGCATAATTTGCAATAAAAGGTCTGTAAAAGTTACATAGTCCCAGCAGGGCTTGCACTTGTTTTTTAGATTTTGGGACAGACAGATTAAATATCTTGTTTTCATTTTCTGCAGTGGGAGTGACTGCACCGCCTCCTATTCTGTATCCCAAAAAATCTATATACTTCTTTCCAATGTTGATCTTTTCTGGTGAGATTGTCACATTATGTTTCTTGAGTCTATCCAGTACAGCTTCAAGTGTATGGATATGTGATTCCCAATCTTTAGTGTGGATGCATATATCATCGACATAATGTACCACAATTGGAATTCCTTTTAGCATCACTTTCATAAATCTGCTAAAAGTGGCCGTACTGTTGACCAGTCCAAATGGCATTACTAACCATGCTATGAATGCAGTGTATTTTATAGAATCAGGATCCATGTTAATCTGCCAAAAACCTATGTTTAAGTCAAATGTAGTGAATATTCTGGAAGTACCAATTATGTCTATAATGTCTCTTGGGTCTCCAATAGGTTCATGGTCCAATTTGGTAATATTATTCAACTGTCTGTAGTCACAGCACAGTCGAATCTTTCCATTCTTCTTTTTTACTATGACAGTTGGTGAGGTATAGTTAGCTTCAACTGCTTTTCTTATTTTGTTTTCTTTAAGTAGGTAGTCAATTTCTTGCCTTACTGTGTCTCTATGTGCCATTGGAATAGGGTATACTTTGGTCTTGAAGGGTTCATGTTCCAAAACTTGTATCTTGTGAGTCACAGTTTTTGTGTTGCCTGTTTCTTTTGTTATGACACCTTTGTATTTTTGAAAAATTTTGATCACTCTGTGTTTCATATTATCTGGTATGTCAGATGATATTTTTTTTTGATATGTTCTCAAATGTCTGTGTCTATTTTTGATTTCTCTGTGTCTTGTACTTTGCTTGATTAGTCTTTGCTTTGCTGCTTCAATACTGTAAAGAATTTTATCTCTAGTGTCTGACATCAGCTGATATCTGTCCTGTATGGCATCTTGTTTACTTATAAGCCTTTCTTTGAAATTCTTTAAGGGACTTGTAGGGTTTTGGCCAAACATTAACTCAAAAGGACTAAAGCCAGTGCTTTCATGTTTGCTGCTGTTGTATGCAAACAGTATTAAGGGTAAATATTCATGCCATCTGTCCTCATGGTCCACTGTCACCTTTAATAGCATGTTCTTGATGGTTTTGTTTAGTCTTTCAATCACTCCATTTGACTGTGGATGGTACACTGTGCTGTGTACTTGTGTAATGTTTAACATTTTCATAATGGCTTGTGTCATCTGACCCTTGAATTGGCTGCCATTGTCTGACAGAAGTGTTTGAGGGAAACCATATCTGCTAAAAACATTGAGTAATGCGTTGCATATATTTTCTGCGTCTATTCGCTTCAGTGGGATAGCTTCACCCCATCTGGTGGCTATGTCCACTATGGTTAGAGCATACATATGTTTCTTCTTTGACATCTTTTTGAATGGTCCTATCAGGTCTATGGCAATTTTCTCGAATAAGAAGTTTGCCTTGTCAGATGATTGTATGGGTGCTGTGTGCCTCCCATCTTTGGGATTATGTCGTAGACACACTGTACATGCCTTGATGTATTCTTTTATCTGCCTTGCCATTTTAGGCCAGTAAAAGTTTTCTGCTATTGTAGTAATTGTTTTCTTGGCGCCCATATGTCCACCTAAAGGACTGTCATGTGTCATTTTGATAATGGTTTCCTGTAACTTTTTGGGAAGAACCACTCTTTTGCACGTACCTTCCTGTGCAATGTTTATTAATATGCCTTTATCTAGCTTGTAATTTTTGTTGTGGTCTGTTTCATTGTCTTTGATAAGTTTCATTTTTATTTCCCTGATTGTGTTATCTTCTTCTTGTAGTTGTTTGAACTCTTGTTTGGACATCAGTTGGCTTCCTATTTCAAGTTTCTCATCAACTTCAATGTCTGTGATCTCTTTTCTTTTTGTGGTGGCTCTTGTTTGTACAGTAGCACATACTTGATGGTTGTTGTCATGCCAGGCCTTGTATACTTCATCAGTATTGTCTACCACACCTTCAATGTTCCCTATAATAAGATCACAAATGGCGTCTTGTAAAACTCTGGCTCTAACTTTACCATGAAACCAGGGTGAGTTGATGGTGAAAATTGCAGTTGGACACTCTCTCTTTGTGCCATCAGCCATTATCAGCGTGTCTTTTTTCCCATCATACTCTTCTTCTTTCACCATCTTATCACGGACTACAATTGTTGTGCATCCAGTGTCACGAAGACACATACACTTTCGATCATTGATGTACACTGGGTAACATTTCAGTGTGCCATGATCATTGATAGTGGCCACAGTACTACTAGATTGTGATTCTTCTTGTTTCATTTTTCCTTTATTATCTCCCTCTTGGTAGTCATTCCTTCTCCAGGGCTGATCATGATTTCTGTATCTGGAGTCATGATTGTATCTGCCTCTCCATGATCTTCTACCT
Organism: Ampullaceana balthica; assembly: GCA_944989445.1. NCBI lineage: Eukaryota > Metazoa > Mollusca > Gastropoda > Lymnaeidae > Ampullaceana > Ampullaceana balthica. Next base: position 480,470 of record CALYLW010000484.1, on the reverse strand, counting down.
TTGCTTTCAAAATGACCTTGTCTTGACCTTTCTTCTGTTTTCTTTCTTATAGGGCTGCCATTAGGTGACACCCTATTTGGTTGTCCTTTATTGTGGTAACACTGCTTCGCCATATGTCCTGGCTTGTTACAGTACCAACAAATAGTTTGTCTGTTGCCTTGGTTTGGCAGACTCTGGATTCTCATACCTTGCCTTTTTTCTTGACTTTTAATTTGTATTGCTGCAAATATGTCTTGTCTCTTATCCATTTCCACATTCGGATGAGAGTCTTTGAATGTTCGTAATGCATTTGTTAGCTCTGCTTGAGTACGAACTTTCTTGTCAGTCAAATATGTGAATAGGGTTGGTGTTGCATTTTCTAAAAACTTGTCAATTAACACCATGTCTATTATGGCCTTTGGATTGCTCGTATCTATTGCTGTCAGTTCCAGCCATTTTGTTAGTTTGACTTGTGCTTCATGTACTATGATCTGTGGATCTTTGTCCATCTTGATTTTCATTTCATGAAATTCTCTTCTATAATCATTTTCTGACTTTCCAAAATGACATAGAAGTGCCTTTTTGACATTCTTATATATGCTTTTGTCTTCTTTGGCTATACTGTTATAAGCTTCAAATGCTTCTCCAGTTAATTGAGTCATCAGTTGTGCTGGCCAATCTTCTTCATTATAGCCTTTCATAGCCATTATGGATTCGAAATAATCCAGATAAACATCCATTTTTTCTTTTTGGCTATCATATTTTCTTACTTTGATAGTATCCCTTGGTGCTGACCTTCTATTTGTTTTATCGCCAGGATTGTGGCCTCTATTCCCTAGCTCAATTTGTAATTTTAAGGTGTCTTGTTTCATTTTTTCAAGTTCTCTTGCACTTATGAGTTTTTGCCTCTCTTCGTCATTAGCAATTCTTGCTTTTTCTTCAGCAATTCTTGTTTTTTCTTCAGCTTCTCTTTGATTTTCTTTTTCTTCAGCTTTTCTTCGCTGTTCTTTTTCTTCAGCTATTCTTTGATTTTCTTTTTCTTCAGCTTTTCTTAGCTGTTCTTTTTCTTCAGCTATTCTTGCTTCTTCTTTAGCAATTCTTTGATTTTCTTTTTATTCAGCAACTTTTTCTTCAATGAAATCTCTCATTTCTTTTCCTTTTAGTCCCATCTCTTTAGCTATGGCGGTGAATCTTTCGTAGTAATCCATGTTTTGTTTGATTGAATAATATGAATCTAGCAATTCGGTAAGGAATGTATGGATATATTATATATATTGATAAAGTTATAAATCGTCCAAATGAAATATCTTGAATTCAAAATGTTAAGTTCAAATAAGTGACACGTCTAAACCATGAAATCTAGTTATTGACAAGGTGAGACAACAAAAGAATCCTCACACGGGATCTTTAGTATACTTTATATATACGCTCCCTCAGATTGACAAAATATATTAAATGGTCCGATCGTTTTGAATAAAAGTCACTTGGTTAAAATTTCAATTTTCGAGTAGTTTTTAAACAATTTAGTTCACTCCATTAATCCAAAATTGCGATAATCAAACTCTTCACACAATGAATGGATAAAAATTCCGTTTCCTTATTTATAATTCACACCAACACATTTAATAGTCCATAGCTTCTCGGTTCGATGTTATGTTTACAAATATTTCCTGGAATCAACTAGCACTGAGCCTGTTGACGTCACGACCTATATATGTTCACCGTGTGTCACCATTCAGTAAGCCTACACGACCCAGATTCCAGTACTGTGTAGTATGCTTGTACTTTCGTCGAATGTGACGTAGAACCAACTAGTCTGATCCAGTTTTATACACTGCGGACACGTGCCGATTATGCCGCCATTTTGAAATCTTCTTGTATTTTCATTGAACCACAACTTGAACTTGAATATTCAAAAAATACTATAGCTGTTATTATTTCTTATTTTAAAGAATACTTTCCTTTTTTGGAAATATCCAATACTTATTTCCACGAAACCTCTTTCATTGTGTTCACATAGAACTTTTACTTCTGCACCAATGTAACTTTATAACTCTTTTATGTAGGCGTTCTCACAGTAATTAATCTTGTGCACAATAATTCACTGAAGAATTCGTTTATCCAAAACAACTTTAATATACATATATATTGTACACATAAGAATCATTTGAGGTAATGTAACGTGGAAATCTTGAGTTATTCACTATCCATGCTTCCCTGTAGGAAGTCTACACACAACTGTTCGCCCAACACTTTCAACCAATAGAAATGCTCCTTTCTTCCCGCGTCCACCATACATGTGACCTTACGTCACAAAATTATGTTAATCAGATGTGACAAATATGTTGTTGTTTTTAAAAGGGATGCAGTTCCTTGTGCGATCCCATTTCCATAAAATACATTTTTTATGTCCCATAACCTCTTGGTGGTAGGGGGTTCCAATGTTTCAATTAGAACTTTCTCGGGGCTTGGTAGACCTTGGCGGCTCCCATATCCTCTCCAGGTCAGCGGAGGACTTTTTAGCTACAGTCATTAATCAACATTTTTTGTGTGGCTTTAACGTGTACTAGATCTCACGCCCCTCAGCTTGTGAGGTGAGTGCACTATTGACTTCGCTACATTATTTGTATTTTTTTAAAATTATGTTCCACCCTCTGCCCCCCCCCGCCCCGCCCCCGCCAAGTATTTGTTTCTGGATAATGAAGAAATTGTATGCCAAGATTTCATTTTTTCTCTATGGGGCTTGTCATTTCTAAAACTGGAAAACGTCATATAACTCATTGAGTAATGTTCTATTTTTATATTACATTTTAGCGGAACAATGTTTTGAAGCATAAATACAAACAAATCAATAAGTTATCAAAATTGTTAGCATAATAAAATTACGAATCTGTTTCTTTCTTGTTTCAAGTCCAATAAGCTGTATTAAATTAACGAAGAATTAACACATAGCTAATAAGATACTTCCTTCTCAAAATCAACCTACATTTACATAGTGACTCGTATCTTTTATGAAATTTGTCCACAAAAAAGACCCGTATATTTCTATTAATAGATATCCGCCATATCATGATTATGATAAATAATAATAATAAATAAAATCTGGAAATGAAATTAGTTAAAATATAAATCAATTTTTATATCACTTGAACATTTACCCTTAAACCTGTTACTAAATTCGTGTGACTTAAATTTATCTAAAAAACGTTAATTCACATATAAATGCATCCGGACAGTGCATCCGGAATTCCCGTAGGAATTCGATCTTTTCGTTTGAGGGACGAATCAACAGAATTAGGACACCAGTGTAACATTTATTAATCAGCATAAGTAGTACACAAGTTTAGCATTCATGAATCAACAGAATTAAGACACAAGTTTAACATTCATGAATCAACAGAATTAGGACACAAGTTTAGCATTCATTTTATTTGATCACACTACGCCGCTGATAATTCCATTTATTCTCATATTTCAATCCACGGGGGATTGCACGTGCCTTCAATGCATGTTAACTGTGTAGTTCTTTGTCTCTAGCGTGGTTTATGTCAACAATAAACTCTTAGCCAATTATTCATTTACTTTTTTTTTATTTGGGAAAAGCGTTAAATTTATGACAGTAAATAAATGCCGATTTTTAAAAATTAATTAATTTTTTTAAATAAAGGAAACATAAAATGCCGTTCTGTTAGGATCGTTGTTTTTCCTGATTGATTGGTAGGGTTCTAGAACAGTGATGGCGAACCTTTTTAGGGCCGCAGTGCCACAGTCGGCTCGCTGAGCCTCATCAGCCGGCACGCGACTAAAAAAACTTACTTAATCTAACCAGCTCGGCCAAACACCCATTTTTGGGTTTCATTTGGAGTGTTGGCACTTTGCTAATTAATAAGTTGGTTTTGGTTGAATTTTGGGCACGTGGCCCTAAAAAGGTTTCGCCACCTCTGTTCTAGAACAACACTTCCCCCATAGACTTTTAGCCCTAATTCGGTTGTGAAAAATGGGTTAATATGTTGAGCAATCTCATTTGTTAGAAGCAAGAAGACACAAAACATAAGATAATAATCAAATCATAAAATAGATTTGTTAATCGCGTTTTTATTCTTTGATTGCTGTAATTTCTTAGTTACTGTTTCTGCTAACTTACTTTCAAATACCCTTGTATAGAAGCTATATATAAACTATACTGTTTTAGTTCAGATGAAAGATGTAGTAGTGCGTTTAGTGGAGGGGAAGGGCTGGCGGGTTGTTTACGAGTTAATTTATTGGGGGTGTTAAACCACACTCAGTTTAATTATAGCAGTGCTACATCATGGTAATATTATTTTACAGTTCTAGTGATCCTTGACATACATGGCTGTGCTCGACAGGGCTGTCACCAGTCGGGCTGCTGTTCTTGACATGGCTGTACTTTATAGAGATGTCTTCATTCAGAAAACTTTTTATGACAGGGCTGTACTTAACAGGGCTGTCACCAGTGGGACAACTTCATATGTGTTCTTATTTTTTTGCCTTCACAATATGTATTTATAGTTGTCTATTCTATTATATCCAGGTTATTACTCGTTAGTCGATCAACAAAGACCAACCACTCCATGCACCCTAACATGGGCTGCTGGACTAGAAGCACACTTGCAAGGCAGTGTTGAAAACTAACCACTCAATGCACCCTAACATGTGCTGCTGGACTAGAAGCACACTTGCAAGGCAGTGTTGAAAACCAACCACTCCCTGCACCCTAACATGGGCTGCTGGCCTAGAAGCACACTTGGAAGGCAGTGTTGAAAACCAACCACTCCCTGCACCCTAACATGTGCTGCTGGCCTAGAAGCACACTTGCAAGGCAGTGTTGAAAACCTTTCCATCAGCACAAAGAAGACGGAAATCCACGACAGACCCAGGCAAGCCCTACATCGAGCCAAACATAACCGTCAATGGTCACAAAATCAACCCAAATGAACCGCTTCGCCTACCTCAGCAGCAGCACGTTGTCTCATAATGCAAAAATTGACTACGAAGTGAACGTGCGAATGTCAAAAGCCAGCGCAGAGTTTTGCAGACTTTAAATTCTAAATATATCAGAAGTTATCTATTCTAAAATATATTGTTTCCCATTCTGTAATACACTGGTACAAAACACATCAAGTTGGCATGCACTGCTGCCATGATGGTATAACAAACAAAAGTTCTATTGGAAAAGTTTCGACTCTATAGCTCTCATTGTGTTGTTTTCCGATAGATGCGCAAGCGTTAACTGTATTAAATGACTGAGTGGCGCCCCATTGCACAGAGTCAATAAAGAAATGTTTATGACAACACTGAATCATAAGGAACCATGCATTGAAAAGCAGTGGTCCCCGTATTGAAAAGCAGTGGTCCTCGTATTGGAAGAAGCCCTTAGACGTTACAGGAATTTGTTTTTTTTAATAAATCAGTATGACAAAGCATAAGGGAAGGCGGGTGAAAAACATAAATGATGCATGGTAATAACTATATAGATAAACTAATAAACGAATTTACAAGATGTACAATATTATCATTTATTATAATGACAATTATACATCATTCATGACAGGAGACATTAGTAAATGGGCATTTTGCTGACCCAGACATTTAGCGGCCCACCTATCTCCAAGATCTGTACACATGTCTCAAAGAGTGTTAGTGTGGACAAAGACAGAAACAATAAAAAAGAATTAATCTCGTGTCTCTTTTTATAAATGTTCGACACACAAATTTACAAAGTTATGAGCATATTTGAAATAGGTTATGTTTAGATTTATCAAAAGTATTTATATTTGTGTCACATAGATTATGGTCTTACCTGGTTGTCATTAAAAAAATAGGAATTGACTCTTAAAAAGAGCTTAATAAGGTGTCGATAAGATGTTTATAATAAAAATAACATTTAACCAAACATGCGTGCTAGTCTTTGTGCAGCCTTTTTGACATACCTGGTTAAAATTATGTTTCAAAATTGAAAATGCCAGGTAAAACATTTGTAAAACCGGTACAATGCGGATACGACCCAAGCACAGTACGTACTGATCTACCACACTAGTTTTGATGGTCACCCGTAAAAATCAATGCTCGATGAATTATTGAGCAGTTTTATGAACGCAATCAAATACTAAGCGATGAACCAGTATTTTCCTACGGTGTAGTTTCTACTGTGTTGAGAATCTCATTTTTTAGACATAGTAGTCCCGGGGGTTGTGTTACAGAATATTTGACGTCACAGAACCATGACTCTGGCGAAAACGATGAAAAGGAAAATATGATCAAACTAAACATCATCTCAATTATATAACAGTTAATGTTATGTGTTCAAGAGCATGTACTAGAACAATATCACGGGATTTCACAAATACAGATCGTCGTGATGGATAATATAAATCTCATTTTGAATATGTTTGAGTCGACTTCTTGTCAGAGCTAATTTGAAAACGTTTTAAAACGATTTATTTCTTGTAAAACAATGTTAACGACGACTTTTCTGAGATGCTCAATGTCACCATCTTTCTGACATCCAAGCCCTTCATCCATACAACCCATGCCACTAACAACTGCTGCTTTAACTTACCTTATTTCTTGTGCATCAATAACTACCGGTATGTTTTATGTTATTTAATGAACGAATAATTAATCCAGTGTAACAGCCAACACTTTTCAACAAACATTTCGATGCCAGCGTTTTGATAGCAACAATTAAATCACAATTTACCTGCCTCTAAGTTGCCTAGCCTCCTTGCCGTCCCAACATTTCCATCCCTAAAAGCTAATAACAATGATGAAAAACACAAAATTACCCCTGCTCAAAATGATTCCTACGAGTCCACATTTTTAATCTTCCGGTAATTGTGACCAAATCCTTACATCAACTATGTATATTCCCTCGAGATTAGTAAGGAACAAGTTTCTTTTTTAAAATGTTCCCTCCATATTTAAAAGAAACAAGTTCCCTATTTAAACGACTCCTCTCCATAATAATAAGGAATATTTTCCATTAAAACAAATAAAAGCTGCCTGCCAGATCGCTGGCAATTGCACGTGACCTGCCCATGGCTACGTAAGACTGTTGTTATGTGTGATAGCATCAAAGAACTCTTTAAACTTTCCGAGCGGTCCTATAAGCAAACATGCGCGGAAAAAGGGGGGGGGGCACAATTCCAACAAGGCCTCCACTGAAACAAAAGGGATGAAGTTCTGAAGTACTATTGTGTTACTGATCCACATGAGAAATTGAAAACACTTTGATAGCTGTTTTTGTGTGTGTGTTTTTGGTTCTCGTTATCGGTTACTGCGTCCGTGATGATAAACAAGCGTTTCATAAGTAGTAGACGCCCTGGGCAAGATAAACTGTTAGGGGCCGTCCATAAAATACGTCACGCTATTTTTGACCATTTTAACTCCCCCCTCCCCCCTGTCACAAACTGTCACAAATCTCGGACCCCCCTCCCCTAAAGTACGTCACACTTTCTAACAAAAATTTGTTTTTTTATTAACAAAATAATCAAAATTTAATATAAAACACCATGACGTCACACAAGCCCGGACCCCCCCTCCCCCCTGTCACAAACTGTCACACTTTCTTACACCCCCTCCCCCCTCTGGAACATGACGTACTTCATGGACGGCCCCTTATTAAAACCACCTCCCCCTATTTATAACTCTGAATAACATTATTTTCACCAAAAATATATGAAATACCAGACTATCCCAACATCGGACCCGCTTACTGACCCACTTTACGATACATTTCCTGACCCGCTACTACATACACTTACTGACCCACTTCTAGATACTTTTCCTGAACCATTTTTATATACATTTTACCTGAATCACTCCTAGACACATTTACTGACCCACCATGATGCTACTTGTTTCAAGTAGCATATGGCCTATATTTAAATCAGTTTTTTACTAGTGATTAAACAAATGTTAAAAGAGTAATTTGATTCGATTCAATTTTATTTCATATGTATTTTTCTTTAGTTTTATCCCAGATTGAATGCACTTTATACATACTTCATTACAGCCACGTAAGACAAAAACCTGGTCAATAAGAGATCAATAAATTTACTGATCTAATGACCTGTCAAAGCTACAAACTGGCAAGGACAGATGTCAACATTGTGTACTGATCTAAAGACCTGTCAACGCTACAAACTGATAAGGACAGATGTCAACACTGTGTACTGATCTAAAGACCTGTCAACGCTACAAACTGATAAGGACAGATGTCAACACTGTGTACTGATCTAAAGACCTGTCAAAGCTACAAACTGGCAAGGACAGATGTCAACATAGTGTACTGATCTAAACCTATTCAATAAAAAATACACGTGAAACCTATTGAACGACGCCATAACAACGTAACGTCTGCTTCAGAAATATAAACAGCCATTAAAATTGACAACAAACCACCACCAACAAACAAACTTTTGATTAAAGAATGTACCAAACGATAAAACTAATTAATGTTCAAAATGTTCAAAATTAGATGTTTGATTGCGTCGTAGTTTTTACGAGTTGTGATGAAATAATACAAGTATGTACTAACATCGTAATACAAGTATGTACTAACATCGTAATACAAGTATGTACTAACATCGTAATACAAGTATGTACTAACATCGTAATACAAGTATGTACTAACATCGTAATACAAGTATGTACTAACATCGTAATACAAGTATGTACTAACATCGTAATACAAGTATGTACTAACATCGTAATACAAGTATGTACTAACATCGTAATACAAGTATGTACTAACATCGTAATACAAGTATGTACTAACATCGTAATACAAGTATGTACTAACATCGTAATACAAGTATGTACTAACATCGTAATACAAGTATGTACTAACATCGTAATACAAGTATGTACTAACATCGGCAATCCAATAGTGGGAAACTCAATTTAAGGCCATACATCTTTCTCCGTACCTAAAGCCCCTTCATGTTTCCTTCCCACTGAATTGATTTCTCAAATTATCAACTTCTCGACTGATAGTCTTTCTTATTGCCTAAACTTTCAAGTTTTTTTTCTCTAACCTTCTGTTTCTACTTTGCGATGGTTCCTAACATCCAAACTTTCCCCCAACACTCTTCTTCTTGATTACCGCTAAAATGCTTACTAATACTCTCGCTTTGTTGTCTAACCTGCCTTTATGTCGCGTTCTTTGCCTTTATCTCACCTAACCTGTCTTTATCTCGCCTATCATGCCCTTTTATCGCCTAACCTGCATTTATGTCACCTAACCTGCCTTTATCTCATCTCGCCTAACCTGCCTTATGCCACCTGACTTTCCTGTATGTTTGTTACCTGCCTCTAAGTTCCTAGCCTCCCGACATCTTGCTTTTTTGCTAACCTCTAAACTCCTTGCCTAACTTTCCTTCATATATCCCTAACTTCAAAACGTCTTTCCTTGCCTCCCATCTTCCATTATACTGACTTCCAAATTTCTTGCCTAATATGCCTTGATGCTGTCTTACTTTCGATTCTTGCCTAATATGCCTTGATGCTGCCTTACTTTCGATTCTTGTCCAATCGCTTAACTTCTTTACAATTCTCCAAACCTCTCAAATAATCTGCCATCAGTACGGCTAACCTCCATGATTCGTACGTCAACTCTTTTTGTTCATCGTAAAAAATTGCTTTCCTTGTTTCTTGCCGTCCATGCTCCTTACTTCCGTTTCCTCGTTCTCTCCCCCCCCCCTTTTTTTTTCCTCCTTCCTTCTCCTACCTGCTCCTCTCATGTCAACTGGCCCCTTCACTTGTCAGGCTTAAGCATGACGTCTCTAAGACGACTCAGCTGCACCTTCCTAACGACTTTCCTCATTACAGGCGCAGGTCGTAGACCTAATAGGATCAGGGATTCTCATTGGTAGGAATGAAGAAAAAGAACACAACTCGCCGACAAAAGCCGGAAATAAAATGCGTATCTAACGTACCATAAATTGTATATCTAAGTCTACTATAAAATAAATGTTTGTTATAGAGAAAACAAAATTTTATGGAAGTAGGAGCCTTGTTCAATTATCACTGGGGACAAATTAATGGTTTGTTTAATTTGTATCATGCAAACCGTTCACAATCACACGTTTTAATCAATGATGTATTACAATAAAGCCAATAGCCGCATTTTTCAAAAAAAATAAATAAATAAATAAAAAAATTGGCAGGAAGCGATTAAAAATAGCTTAAATCTCTTGTCATTTTTTCCTCTGGTTGTCGCTCGCGGCATAATGTGTATTTATTTACTTGCTTAAATATGTGTTTGTGTGTGTGTGATATTTTCGATAAATAAATCGGTCATTAAACTTTCGAACACATCTCACGTGGTCAATGGATCAAAGAAAAGTGGGGCGGTAACTCTTCGGACAAAGCCCCGCCCTCATGTATGAGGTTATCTTATTTTGATTGATGCGCCGTTGAACTGGTAGATATACCAATTACTTCAAAGCTTGTAAGAATGTTATGAGATCCCACTTCTTTCCATGTTCTATGAAAGGAATTCACAATATGTTTTAGATCTCAATGTTTGCAGATAGTTTCATTCATTTAAAAGGTTAGTTATTACTAAGGGATAGTTCTATTCATTTATAGGGTTAGTTATTACTAAGGGATAGTTCTATTCATTTATAGGGTTAGTTATTACTAAGGGATAGTTCTATTCATTTATAGGGTTAGTTATTACTAAGGGATAGTTCTATTCATTTATAGGGGTAGTTATTACTAAGGGATAGTTCTATTCATTTATGGGGTAGTTATTACTAAGGGATAGTTCTATTCATTTATAGGGGTAGTTATTACTAAGGGATAGTTCTATTCATTTATAGGGGTTAGTTATTACTAAGGGATAGTTCTATTCATTTATAGGGTTAGTTATTACTAAGGGATAGTTCTATTCATTTATAGGGTTAGTTATTACTAAGGGATAGTTCTATTCATTTATAGGGTTAGTTATTACTAAGGGATAGTTCTATTCATTTATTGGGTTAGTTATTACTAAGGGATAGTTCTATTCATTTATGGGTAGTTATTACTAAGGGATAGTTCTATTCATTTTTGGGTGTATTAAAGGGAGTCTATAGGGTAGTTATTACTAAGGGATAGTTCTATTCATTTATAGGGTTAGTTATTACTAAGGGATAGTTCTATTCATTTATAGGGTTAGTTATTACTAAGGGATAGTTCTATTCATTTATGGGTTAGTATTACTAAGGGATAGTTCTATTATTTATGGGTTAGTTATTACTAAGGGATAGTTCTATTCATTTATTGGGTTTGTCATTACTAAGGGATAGTTCTATTCATTTATAGGGTTAGTTATTACTAAGGGATAGTTCTATTCATTTATTGGGTTTGTCATTACTAAGGGATAGTTCTATTCATTTATAGGGTTAGTTATTACTAAGGGATAGTTCTATTCATTTATATGGTTAGTTATTACTAAGGGATAGTTCTATTCATTTATAGGGTTAGTTATTACTAAGGGATAGTTCTATTCATTTATAGGGTTAGTTATTACTAAGGGATAGTTCTATTCATTTATTGGGTTAGTTATTACTAAGGGATAATTCTATTCATTTATTGGGTTAGTTATTACTAAGGGATAGTTCTATTCATTTATTGGGTTAGTTATTACTAAGGGATAGTTCTATTCATTTATTGGGTTAGTTATTACTAAGGGATAATTCTATTCATTTATTGGGTTAGTTATTACTAAGGGATAGTTCTATTCATTTATAGGGTTAGGTATTACTAAGGGATAGTTCTATTCATTTATAGGGTTAGTTATTACTAAGGGATAGTTCTATTCATTTATAGGGTTAGTTATTACAAAGGGATAGTTCTATTCATTTATAGGGTTAGTTATTTCTAAGGGATAGTTCTATTCATTTATAGGGTTAGTTATTACTAAGGGATAGTTCTATTCATTTATAGGGTTAGTTATTACTAAAGGATAGTTCTATTCATTTATTACCATGTTTTTAAATCCCTTATATTAACTTCGAAATCTTGTCGTCATCTCTTTCGCGGGCGGAAAAACAAAAGTCTAAAATGACAGACTTGCCGTGATGCTATCGAGCTGAAAAATTGCGCATAGACTTGGGTCATGTAACAATGCATCGTATTGAAATTTCGGATCGATCGAATGTACCGCAATGAAATTAATGCATTTTTAGTTTATATCTTTGTAACTATATGTAATTCAATTTCACAGTTTGTTATTGTTCGACGTCCCGTGCCACTTGAGTTGTTCACGCATGTCATAGGTGACCACAACTACCCCTCTCCCCCCCCCTGGTTTCACACCAAAGGGGACTTAAGTCAGTTTTAACCTGTAAATGTTTGTCCCGTTGAGTTCTGTCTCATATGTAAGGGATTTTTATAAAAAAAACTTTGCTTTTACGGGGTTGTTTACCACGTTTTTACACGCTTTTTAAATCCCTTATATTAACTTCACCGGCGTCTCTCTCTCTCTCTCTCTCTCTCTGTCTGTCTTGGGCGGGCGGAAAAACAGAAGTCACAAATGACCCACTTCCCATGATCCGATCGAACTGAAATTCGGCACACGGACCCGTCTAACCTAACAATGCATCGTATCAAAATTTCAGATCGATCGAACGTACCGTAATTAAATTAATGCATTTTTAGTTTATCCTTACATGAGGTATGTAATTCAAACTCACTGTTATTGTTTTTTGTCCACGTGAAAGTTTGAGTTGACGCGTTGAGGCGACCCATCGAAGCACCGGCGTGCTTTTGTTTACATTTTACGTGTCACGCTGAGCTCGGTCAAGCGATCGAAGACCAGACTTTTCCCCTCTCATTTCTCAAGTACTTTCATTTCATATGACTAAAAACGTGGGTCGGGTGTTTGGTATAAAAATTAAAGATTTATAATTTAGAAGACAAAAGAGAGATCTATATATATATATAAGTGAGAGAATTAATGAACTGCATATGTTATACCTCATAAGCGCCCGCCCCACGTTTTTAGTCATATTAAATTAAAGTACTTGAACTTACAAGTTTTAAATTATTTTCTTCTTTGTAGTCCACTTATAAAAATTTGGTTTTTAAAAATCCTTTTTTACCTTTATTTTTTTTTAGGGATTGTCATTACTAAGGCCGAGAAACGTCATAGGACATATTTATATTGCCAGACAAGCATTTCGCAAGCCACTGTTACAAAGGTTGTGTATTAGGACAGTTTTCACAATGAAAACGCCGTTCCATGTGTAATTTGATTTTTTTAAAAATTGCTTCTCCACACTCGTCTTTCCGTTACGTAAAAAAATATTAATCAACTTCAGAGGATTTGTAAATAGTTTAAATAAGCCATTTGCCATCACTTGTTACAAGCCAAAGTGTGTATGTCAGACTGTTTATTTATGATTCATGTGACAGTAATGGCCGAGCAGCAGAGCCTTCAGTTAGCAATCCGATGGGTCTCAGGTTCGTCTCAAACATGACACCATTTTATTCAATTAGACTAACATACTAATAATAAGTAATACAAGATAAATCATTTTATTCACGACCTAATTTCGTTAAGAATTAATATTAAAACAAATTAAAATTGGAATAATGTTTTTTTATCCTTTCAAGTGCGAACGGTGCTTATATTAAGTAGAGTAAATGTTTCATAATCCATATGCGCAAAAGCGTCCAGTGGCCCAATACCCCATAAAACGCATCAGTGGTTCATTACACCATTCAGCTCATACATTTTCCTATACCCCATACAGCCCATAACGGCTCTATACCTCATACAGCCCATAAATTGTCCTATATCCCAAACAGCCCATAAATGGTCCTATATCCCACACAGCCCATAAATGGTCCTATATCCCACACAGCCCAAAAATGGTCCTATATCCCACACAGCCCAAAAATGGTCCTATATCCCACACAGCCCATAAATGGTCCTATATCCCACACAGCCCATAAATGGTCCTATATCCCACACAGCCCATAAATGGTCCTATATCCCCCACAGCCCATAAATGGTCCTATATCCCACACAGCCCATAAATGGTCCTATATCCCACACAGCCCATAAATGGTCCTATATCCCACACAGCCCATAAATGACCATATACCCCACACAGCCCATAAATGGTCCTATATCCCACACAGCCCATAAATGGACATATACCCCATACAGCCCATAAATGGCCATATACCCCATACAGCCCATAAATGGCAATATACCCCATACAGCCTATAAATGGCCATATACCCCATACAGCTTATAAATGGCCATATACCCCATACAGCCTATAAATGGCCATATACCCCATAAAACGCATCAGTGCTTCATTACACCATTCAGCCCATACATTTTCCTATACCCCAAACAGCCCATAAATGGTCCTATACCCCATTCAGCCCGTAAATGACCATATACCCCATACAGCCTATAAATGGCCGTATACCCCATAAATAGCCTTATACCCCATACAGCCCATAAATGGCCATATACCCCATACAGCCCATAAATGGCCATATACCCCATACAGCATCTAAATGGCCATATACCCCATACAGCCCATAAATGACCATATACCCCATATAGCCATAAATGGCCATATACCCCATACAGCCTATAAATGGCCATATAACCCATACAGTCCATAAATGGCCATATACCCCATTCAGCACATAAATGGCCATATACCCCATACAGCCCATAAATGGTCATATACCCCATACAGCGCATAAATGGCCATATACCCCATACATCCCATAAATGGCCATATACCCCATACAGCGCATGAATGGCCATATACCCCATACACCCATATATGGCCATATACCCCATACAGCGCATAAATGGCCATATACCCATTACACCCATATATGGCCATATACCCCATACAGCCCATAAATGGCCATATACCCCATACACCCATATATGGCCATATACCCCATTCAGCCCATAAATGGCCATATACCCCATACACCCATATATGGCCATATACCCCATTCAGCCCATAAATGGTCATATACCCCATACAGCCTATAAATGGTCATATACCCCATACAGTCCATCAACTGTCAAGACCTTTAAGGAAGCATTTCATCATTTTCGTCATTCAATTATTAACCCTCCTTTCTCTTAGTAATAAGTATAGCCATGAATTTCACGAATTCCATGTTTGAGAACCGTATGTCATTGTCAATATACGTGACAATGTTGGCCCCTCCCCTTTTCTTAGGCTTTTTAATAACCGCAATAATGATCTGTGGTAGACCTGAGGTTACACATTCTAGACTACTTGTTAGGCGTCAATCATTGGGCGTACGTTCGTATGTAGTAGGGACGTCCTTCTGCTTAGCTTTAGAGACTGACTGCTTAGCTTTAGAGACTGTCTGCTTAGCTTTAGAGACTGTCTGCTTAGCTTTAGAGACTGTCTGCTTAGCTTTAGAGACTGTCTGCTTAGCTTTAGAGACTGTCTACTTAGTTTTAGAGACTGTCTGCTTGGCTTTAGAGACTGTCTGCTTAGCTTTAGAGACTATATACTTAGCTTTAGAGACTGTCTACTTAGTTTTAGAGACTGTCTGCTTAGCTTTAGAGACTGTCAACTTAGCTTTAGAGACTGTCCACTTAGCTTTAGAGAATGTCTACTTAGCTTTAGAGACTGTCTGCTGAGTTGTACGGTCGCCTTTATGCTTCTTGTGTAGAGACATCTTTCTACTTAACTTTAAAGTCATTTTTCAGCCATAGCTGCAGAGGCGTCTTCTTGTCTGTAGACAGATGTCCAAAACTGTATTGTTTTCTCACAAGTACCAAACACTTTCCTATTACATGTCTGCTTTCTCAAATTCCATATATTATATTTCTAGCGCTTCTTTTATAGACATGTTTTGTTTTTTCTTTGTTTGTGATGGGATCCTTTGACGTATTTTTCATCAAATTCCCGATGTGCCACTGAATTGAAAGTTTGGACACTATTAAGCAGTTAAATGGCTCTACAACATTTTATGGTGACAGGAGCATCTAGTGACAATCACACTCAATTGTTTAAAACTTCTAAATTTCATCTCAAATTCGTCCCTGTCAATGATGTCACCTCTAGATTATAATAGCATATGCCGAAAAATGATGGGAAAAAAAATCATGATCACTGAATTACCCTTTGTTGAAACTTAAGGAAAGATAACTAATCTAATATAATCAGATTAATAAGCAAACGCAGGTCATGAGACCCTCCCCCTCCCACCCACAAGGCACGGCCCGTGTCTTAGCTGTCCAATAGTCCCATACTACCGAGCCGCGAATAGGCACGATGGGGACGCCTTTTTCTTGTGACCCACCCGTTACTCCACCTCTGATTGACCTGGCGGGTGAGAGCAGTCTCAATTCATAGCGCCCTGTCCGTTGAGTGGTACAGAAGAGGCATTCCCTTATCATGAACCCCCCTAACCCCCCGCCCCCCCCCAACACCACAGCAGCCGTCGGACCTTTTTTTAAAATAAGTATCCAGCTAATTAAATAGTGCCCTCCCCCCTCCCCCCCCCGGGTTGGTTAAACGAAAACTAACATTGGGGATTCACATCAACGTTTCTATATATACGTATACTGTTCCTGTTAACAGTGAGTGATTGTAAACACAAAGCTTCACTGCACTAACATCTAACCTCTAATGTGGTAATATATCTTAGAAACTTTACCGTTTCATTGCCTCGTGTTCAGAGGCGTAGCTTAAGACCCTATTTCATTAATATTTAACGTCTTAGGCCTCATTTTAGTTCCGCTCTGTACCTCGGCGCCCGAGAACATTTGCACCCCAGCCCCGTTCTCTACGCTTCTGCCCATGTTTCATTTAAAAGTATTGTACCGAATTTTAAAACATAATCGGATTGAAATGAGCACTATAAAATTTATAATCTAATATATCTCTTTAAATACCGTTGCGGAAATCATCTCACATGTATCAAACTAATAACTTTCTCAGAGTTTAGCCTTGTTACACTGTCCGATGGTTGTCAAGTTGTTGAATAGCTGACATTTCCTCACTGCAGCTTCTACTTGGTTACAAAAATAAACATTCGTAATGGGGACATAATATATGACATAATTAGATTGTGGGGGGGGGGAATTTATGGCATAGTTAACTCAAGGTCAAACCCAGTTATGATTTGCCCCTGTTCTTGCCTTTCACTTTTACATTTTTCTCCTCCCCCCCTTCCACCACAAGCCACTGTTTTCATGCCACTGGCTTGCATGCCCACATTCCACCCCCACACACACACACATTTTCTTTCATGTCACCCTGAGCGGCATGAAGAAATCATTACAATCGTTTGCTTGCCGTCCGTTCAAGCCTGGGTGTGAAGTTATTAGCCCGACCGACTTCACATCTCGGAGCGTGAATGTTAGTTCTCTAGCGGTGACAACTAGCTTTCCTTATTTCTGTCTGATGAATGTGGTTATTAGTCACCTCACCATGTCATGTGGTATTTGGGCCTTCTATATTTAGACCGCTCAATGTTGACATATTTAATAGATCGTATTGTTCCTGAGTTGGATTATTTTTTTACAAAAGCAGTGGATTACCTTATTTGTGGATATGGCACGCCTACATAGTTGTTGGATTATAAATAAGGTGAATGAAATATTCACATAATTTGTGAACTGATCATTTGGTGAGTGATTGCCTACATAAATACTTAAAGAATTTTATTATTATTTTGTTGTTGTTGGTGTACATAAAGCTCGTGTTTTCTGTTATATAGATAGGACAGTTATAAACAGGAAAATGCCATAACAATTCAGCCGTCTCAAGAAGAAAACTGTCATGTAGATTTGAACGTCTATAATATTCAACTGTAATATAGAGTCCGTAGTCTATTTATTATTAAGTAATACAACAGATTGAATTACATCCATTTATAATTTTGACAGGACTCATTACCCCCAAAAGTCATAGATCCGAGAAGTTAAACTAAAATTTCGCATTTCGTGTTTTAAGAACTTCATTTTAATAAACACACCAGAGATTTTTTGTTTGTTTGTTGTTTTTTTTTGTTGTTTTTTTTTGGTTAATATAAAACTAAGACAGTTGTTCTTGTTATAAAAATAAGATAATCGATTTTCTTTTTGACATTTCCATTTCCAGGAAGCTAGTTATTATACTTACCTAGCGGCGGTGCAGAAACTTATATTTAAATGTATTTTTTTAAAAGTAAGCATTCTGTTGACGTAGCCAGCAACAATCTCCGCAGTCTATTCTGAAACTCTTCCGTCTGCTGTATTGACAATTTACTCCGTGAAAACACACAAAAAGTGTTTTAATAAATAGGGCAAGGGATGTGTTCCGTAGATTTAGCCCGTAGCTGTGATCAACAGATGTTGGTCAGAACATGTTGGACAATACACATTGGAAGAAACAGCTTTATTTGCAATGTTGATTTGTGTAGGATTTTGTTACTATCGTGTGCGTCCTTGTGAGTTCTTTAAATGCTAAAATTATGCACTTTGAAAACAATTCAATTTAAATATGAACCAATGGCGCAAACGGTCGAACAAAGACAGGTGATTCTTTCACAGGAAAGCCGACAGAAGTGTTTCAACATGCATGTTGAATTATGTGCGTGCACACCTACACACGTATTTTTATGGAAGGGGCCGTCCATAAAGTACGTCACGCTATTTTTGACCATTTTTAACTCCCCCCTCCCCCTGTCACAAACTGTCACAAATCTCGGAACCCCCCCCCCTAAAAAACGTCACACTTTTGAACAAAAATGCTGTTTATTTTTTAAATCCCTTATATTAACTTGCTTTGTAAGTTTAAGCGATCGGACTATCCGAACATTTGTTTATAATTCTTTCACGTGACAGTTCAGTTCATGCGTTGACGCCGACCGTCGATGTTCACACCCCTTACCGTCCCTGCGCCCGGTTTTAAAAACAGGGGAGATAATTCTGTTTCAGTCTATAAATGTCGCATTTAAACATAATCCCTACTTTTAGTTATGTCTCATATATAAGGGATTTATAGTCAAAAACTTTGTTTTTACATCATTTTTTTTATTAACAAAATAATTAAAATCTAATATAAAACACCGTGACCTCACACATGGCCGGACCCCCCTCCACCTGTCACAAACTGTCACACTTTCTTACACCCCCTTCCCCCCTCAGGAGCGTGACGTACTTTATGGACGGCCCCAAAGCTGCAAGAACGTCTGTTAATACATGTTAAAAGGTATGCGTATACACCTATATAAGTATTGTTATATACGCTGAAGAAAGTGTGTTGGTGTGCAAGATTAAGCATATGCGTGTGGTGTCGTCCATAAATGACGTCACGCTCCTGAGGGGTTGGGGGAAGGGTCACGCATTTGTGACAATGTGTGACGAGGGGGAGGGGGGTGTTTAAGAAATGTGACGTCACATAAAAAACGAGCAACTTAAAATAAAAGTTCACCTTAAATATTTGATTGCTGGCAATTTATTTAATGCGTTTTCCAATGGCTTCACACTTGTTACGATATTAGAGTGCAGACTTACACTAAATACATGTTTAAATGACAAAAATGCAACGTGCAAATTTTCAATTATCTATTAATTTTTATGTTTTTTGGGGGGAGGGGGGCTGGGTAAAAAATCGAACAAAATGGCGTGACGTCATTTATGGACGGCCCCTGTACACCTACCCACGTATTGTTGAATTATAGGAGCAGTGTATACTGTATACCCTCTTATCGGTACTGACAACAGGTTACCAAGTAGACTTTAGTAGACAGTAGTGTGGAGCACGGAAGGTTCTATTATTCTATGAGGGTGAGTGGTTAGTGGAGGACTTATTACTGTATATCCTCATTTCTTTTGTCAGAAATGTCTGATGTAGCTTCTGAAGGAATAGGAGGAACAGCGCAAGATAATTATAGCGCCGAACATCAAGAAACGAGAATCAGAAGTGGTCATTGTGTTAAATATCAAGATATTATGATTGTTAGTTACTCCATGACCTGGGGTATGGGCCGCGAATCACATTTCTACAGATATCTTTCCTGAGCCCTATATATATGTATGTATGTAATAATATTTATTTTATTCTTTAATGGTGTGTCTTATTATACTATTATGTATTTGATATTTGTAGCCCTTATTAACTTTTTTGTGTGTGTCATGTTTAATGTTTGTCATAAGTATCTTAGCAGCTTTTTCAGTGAGCAAATTGTTTGTGAGTTTAAATAAAACATTAACTAATCAATAGCTATTTTACATGTTATTACTAAGGTCTGTATTGATCTGATCACCTATCAACTCAAAACGGCATTCGTCATCATATCAACAATAGACTCCGTCCTGTATTCAAGAAGCAGCTTCGAGTTTTGTTTCCACGTTTTAATAATAGATTTCTGACACGCTATACTGTGATCGATATCCCCCAACAGGACATAGTAGGACCCGGTAGGACACCCCCAGGACACAGTACAACGTGTGTTCCGTGTTCACACCTTGAGACGTGATATCCAATCAGAAATCAATTCATCAAATTGGAACGATGGTCCGCTACCTCATGTCAGTGGCGTCACTAAGTCTTGCTGGCAATTGGGGGTGAACAATCAAACCAAAATTCAATCTACAATTCGTTAAGCTTGTTCAAATGATATAAATGTGGGATGCAAGCCTCAAGTGGGAAACATGGCACGGAACTGTCAGGTGTTACGTTACATAAACACCGCTTCTGTGTGTGAATGAACTTCTATTTGTTTTCCTTTGTTTTTAAAGAATGTCATATGCCCAGTGAACCGAAAATATCAATATACATAATTTGCAATGTATGTCACGTACCGTCTGTCCCGTCCGTCACGCTACTAATTTTAGAAAGCAGCGCACCAAATTACTGCACCAAAAAATAACTCTTTTCGAACGTCCACATAAAATTGTTCAATAGGGAAATAAATCAATAAAATGAAAATAAAATATATTTTATTTAATAAAATGTGCATGGTAGATGGTTACCGCTATTTTGTAATCTGATGTGTATTTATTTTGACATTTTCAGTCATTTTTGACGGGTGATACACTCGTATTTATATATTTATATATTAATTATTGATCTATTAACTTGAAGTGAGATCCAAGCAAATAACAACCTTGGTTACAAAAAGAAAGGAATTTCCGCACAGTTTCTTAGTAATCCTATTCCACGTTTACTCCTCTTCTTCTTCTACTATTTCTCAAAGTACCACGCTCAGTAGTGGCCCCTGATCAGTTGCCTGATCATTAAAGCTCAATATGAATTCTGACGTTATGTCAATACATCTGTGAAGATTGGAGATGATACTTGCAGGGCTGCTCAGTTGCGGGGCGGGTGGGGGGTAGTGACCAGAGGGTGTGGGTCAGAAGGTCATAACACAAATGCGTCAGTTTCAGTGTCCTCGGCGGATCTTTTCTGAAGACTTGTTTCAGTCACTGAGGCATTGAATGTCATGTATTTTTTAATGTTTTTACGCCAATGAACCAGAATAGCTATATTACAGCTTACTGTCACCGTGAAATTCTTAAACATTGAAAGGACCACTCCACCCCCATCTACACCCCCCCCGGTCATACAATGGTCCATGCCACACTCACATGTGATTGACATGTGATGAATACATACTTTTGTGATTCCTAGGTTTTGTCCTTTTTTCCCCTGAGATACGCCCTTTCCTTTTAAGCAGCACAAACGTCTGCTGATGATAATAGTTTTGGGGTTGGTTATTGTGTGTGTTTGTATTTGTTTTCTACCGAAATCAAAAGGACCTTTGACTTAACGAACCGAACCTCCCTCAACTGTTACGAATAGTCTCGTGGATTTAATTTGATGAAATCGGCTGGACAAGGCATTCAGACACATAACAGTATATGTATATACATTTATTTCAATATAACTTTTTTTATTAAGCCCTACATCCTTTAAGTACGTCTCCAGAAATTGTTTTTGACGCCCATGTAAAACATAATAATTCGAAGACTTCAAGGGAAGAAACAGCTATGTGACATTTTGGAGTTTTTTTTTAGCTATCCCTTGTATCTGATAGAGGATTTTAAAAATACAATATTATGAATCGGGTTTTATTTAAAAAGGTGTGTATCTGACCCACTGACCCAATTAACAATTTAAATCTATTTAGTTAATTTATCAGAAATCTGTATAATTTTGAACTTTAAAACTTGACTATCTCAAAACTACAAAAATGTGACATAGCCGTTTCTTCCCTTTGAGCTCTATAATTTGTATTATCACAATCCAGCTGCACCCCAGGTCAGTTACAAAAAATATATAACTTTCATAGGTAAATTACACAGCAAAGGCACACATGCAATTTTAGAATATCATATTAAGTGTCACGAATCCATTGAGTGTATTTACGTAGTGGCGTCCAACATGTTGCCAACAAAATTTATTTTATAAATGATCAAAGTCTGGGACAATGGCCCAGCACTCACTGAAAAAAGAGCCCTGAATTTTAATATGAGTGACAGTGTGTCTCTTGAAGAAACTAAATGCAATTCTGAGAACACGCACACGCAGAGATTCATGGGATGCTTAAGAACAAAATTTATTACTACACAAACTCAGACAAGCCACAAAAGGTAATATGAACAGTACGATTGCAAATAATATTTCTGCGACTTTTGATTACTAAAATCACCTTATTTTATTAAAAATAATATGACATAATCTTTTTAAGTGACATTCTAATTTGACCTTATGGTCACTTATGTATGGTATTTTTTAAGGCTGCGGAAATTAACGATTAATTTCTTGATTAATCGTTAAAAATTTTAACTATTAAAATTTTTTTTAACAATTAATCGATGCACCACTTATAAATGTACTGGAAGTCAAAAGCAAAATATTTCGGAGGATAAATATAAACTAATTTCCGGACAATTAGACGAATATTTTGGTTTTAAACTATTGACTAACGTGAATGTTCAAAATGTTGATAAAGGTTATTGTGTCCATTGAGAGAAATCGCTTGCCTACCATGCAATTTTCCCTCTAAGTCTAAGCTTCGTTATTCCTCATATTAATTCATTGTTCATCAACCCAATACAAATTAAATGTCAAGGATCCCAGAGAAAGGTCGAGTGAGGGATTTTTGGATACGAGGGCTGCACGCGGGGTGCTGTGAGGGGTGGGACATCTCCCCGGATATTGCTAGTTGCTATCATCAGGCCACCAGTTCCAATAATTGATGAGACGTCACGATCAAAGTGTTGCGTCTTTAGGGAATTTCCATTCAGATTCATGCTCTGCCGTCTGAAAAATTACATTCTGCGCAGGAAGATGGCACGTGTATTGAAATATCGGAAGAGATAATTTTTAAAGCAATAAAATACTTATGACTAACGAGGAGTATTTCTACGTAGACAGAAAAAGAATACATATCTTATAAGTAGGTCTGAAACAGGGAGAGATCGTTTACCTAAAATTACTGTCAGTTTTATAAAATCATCGGGAAAAAAGTTGTCTTTTTTAACGCATGGTACCAAACTATATATATATATAATTCACCAAAGCGATTATGTCCAAACGAGCATGACGAATGACCCTCGCTGGGGTCGACCAATCAGTTTATAGTTGGTAAGCAGAGGTGGTCTCGAGACCAACAATGTTTCGTGCATTTACTTGCGTTTTTCCTTCTCACGACAACGTGTGTTTCGTAGTGTACTGGTTATCACGTCAGCCTTACACGCGGATGGTCCTGGGTTCAAGCCCAAGCGAAAACATATTTTTTTAATTTTTAAAAATGTGTGTTTGTGCTCTTTCTTTTCCCCTTTTTTTTGCGAACATGACTGACCCTCACTAGGATCAGCCATCACAACAATGCGTCGGTGGTACCCCCCACCCACGGACGTTCACTGACGTTGTTTCGTTCGATTTCTTCGTTCTGCAATTTTTGTCTGTTCTTTCCTCCCTTTCTTTGCACTATCCATGAGCAAGTCTGCGGCGTATGCTACGCTGCGGGGCGTATCTAGTTTAATATATTCATTAAAACCAGAATCTCTCTTCATCGCTGCTCGGTTGATATACATTTTCTCTTTACCACTCCTGGATTTATGAACAATATATCTGTACCACAATTCTGTTTATGTCCAGTCATTCTGTAATGTCCAGTCAGTCTGCAATGTCCAGTCAGTCTGTTTATGTCCAGTCAGTCTGTAGCATTATTTTGTTGTTTTGTTGGTTTATATCTGTTCCAAAAACAAAGAACTTTTTTTTCTCAAACCCAATCCTGTTCCTTTTTTTTATAACGCCCGGAATCTTCAATGGTGACTTTTTTCTTCACGTCCCAGCAGCACAATCTTGTCTTTCGTTTATTATATTGCAGCGCTATCCTGTCATTATCGGTGTATATTTAGTACATGTTATATTTTCTTCGCTGTTAATTGTATAGTTAGGGTTTCCATCCATAATCATCTTTTATTATAATCCTATGCAGGGGCGGATTAAGACTGCACGGGGCCCCTGGCTGCAATTCAAACTGGGGCCCTATCCAGCCAGTGTACCTTTAGATAAAATGATTGCTAGCAGCTAATATAAGACTGTAACTTGTAAATATTCATCCAAAATGATTATTCATGAAGAAACCGAATTCGAAGAAATAACTTTTTGTCGGTATCATAAAATTGAGTGTAAAATACAATTAATAAAATTAAAAAACACATGAAGACAAAACACTCACACCCCACCCGGGGATTGAACCCGCCACCGCTTGCACTTTTAAGCCTTAGTACTTCACATTCGGCCACGAGAGCTCATTTAGGGTTGTCAATTTAAAATATATATATAATATTCTTTAATAATTTCTGTTATTGAGCCTATCAAATCAGGTTTTTTGACTGCTAAGACTATCGTGTGGGAAAAGAGATCATTTTAATAGATGAGATTTTATTAATTTATCATATTTTCAGCAATTCATGTATACATTTGCCAACATTTATTATAAAATATGCTAAGTTTGGGGGGCCCTAAATCATCGGGGGCCCCTGGCTTTAGCCCGTTCAGCCCCCCCCCCTTAATCTGCCATAGATCCTATGTTCAGAAGGAAAACTTTCCTCTTGACATTAACCGTTAACTCGTCAAGTGTATAAATATTGAATTCATTATTCATTATCGTGTTGCTAAATGGAATCTTTGATTGTATCGTCTAGTGCAAAGTTCTTCACATGTATTAATAGATGGCTTGTTCGCTTGCCTTCGGGTATATGGGGGCAGGTGCGCAGAAAAATCAAAGAGATAGTCGAATATTAAATAAAACCGAATGCGATTAACATAGCATTAGAATTATTTTAATTTAAAGTAAGAATAAGACTATTAATGTTAGGGATGATTTCAGATTTTTATTTGGTACCATCTACCCTGGTACCTACACGATAGAAAGAACGACTAATCGACCATTGGAGGCTTGATCTGGTCATTTGGCCAGGAGATTTTGGGTTGTAATATATAAATGAATTACTTGTCTGCCTTTGAAAGAAGTTAAATACATGTTGTATAAATTGAATGGCACAGTCTCCTGCTCTCCTACAAAGAAACAAAAATATTTAAACATCTGATACGCTATAGAGTTTGAAATTTCTCCTAATGTACGGATTTTAAAGTCTTCTGAAATATTTAAGGATTGTAAAAAAGACTTTAACAATTTTTTTCCAATTTATTTAGTGTCCGTTTTAGTTTTTATTTGTTATGAAATTACTGCGTGCTTTTTTTTTCCTTCTTTGCACGCTTTGGTTATAAACTGAATTCTTTTGTCTGCTGAAGAAATTGTCGACCCAAATCATTTATTTTTTATTTGCAAACACTCATTAAAAAAAAATCAATTATTTATTTATTGTCCGTTTATTTGTCCGTTCGTTGTAAACAGCCGTCACATCCTGAAGGAAATTCCCCTGTAAATGTTAGAAAACGATATAAAAATAAACTACAGTTTAATTTACGCGTTGCTAAAAGATCCAGAGTGGCAGTTTAATTTATATCTATTACATAAAATTGAATGTATAATTTTGATGGATATTAACCCAAAATGCCCCCACCCCGACCATTTCCAGGAGCCAAATTTTTCTGAGCACCACATCTCTAAGCAAATGTTGCCTACTGATGC
Organism: Ampullaceana balthica; assembly: GCA_944989445.1. Taxonomy (NCBI): domain Eukaryota; kingdom Metazoa; phylum Mollusca; class Gastropoda; family Lymnaeidae; genus Ampullaceana; species Ampullaceana balthica. The sequence continues at coordinate 454,352 of CALYLW010000484.1, read as the reverse complement.
CTGTTATATCAATAGCGTTAAAAAAAAACTTGTTTCATGTACTAACAAATTTAAGTGAGAGTTTGTACTAAATGGTAACATATGTATATCTTTAGCAAACACAAAACATGCAGTTAGTATACATGTACCCAAAAGAGATATTGTAATATTTAAGTAACACTTTCTACAACATCGACGACTTTGCAGTGTAACGGTATCATTTCTACCTTTTCATCGCGTTATATTACAACTTCTTTCCACGCACATCAAACACAGTCTTATAATACAACCTCTACTGACTAATAGATCACCGTAACTTGTACACAAATAACTGTTCACATCAATAATAATTTGAATTATATGTATCCATTACAATTTCTATGAAATGCTACCTCTTCAACAGATACCAAGTTTGGACAACTCCTTAATTCACGGACACTAAGTTCGGATAAATCCCCAATCCACAGACATCAAGTTTGGATAATTCCCTCTTTCACGGACAACAAATTCGGATATTTATTTGAAGGATGTACGTGGTACTGTACCAGTTTTTTCTAACGGAGATTTTGACTAAAGGGTAAGGAACTTTTATAAAATATCTGTTTTCCAATCTCACGTGTATCACATTCTCAAACATGTGTGTAATGTTTTAGTTGCTTACTTCAGATATATTCAAGGTGTCATTAACTCAGATTCATGGGCTGTTTATGAATTTATTAACTGAAATATTTCAAATATTTGCTTGAGGCATCACATTATTACCTTAGTCATGTCAATATTACCTGGTTAGTTGAGATATTTCTATGTTACAGAAGAAATTTCAATATTGCACCTAATATATTTCAATATTTCCTGAAACATTTATTTTAACTTTGATATCTTAATATTTCCTGCAACTATTCATTATGACATATAACATTAAACTATTACTTGAGTTATTTCAATATCACCAGAGACATTAAATATAACATGTAATGCATGTTTAAACATGACCAAAAACTGTAGTATTCCCTAAGGACAGAGTGATAATAATAAAACAAACCCGTAAAAACAAAGTTTTTGACTATAAATCCCTTATGTATGAGACATAACTAACAGTATTGATTATTTTCAAACATTTACAGACTGACACCGAGTGATGTCCCTTGTCTTTAATAAATGGGGGTGGGATGTGAGGGGGTGTCGGCACGACGGTCGGCGTCAACACGACGGTCGGCGTCAACTCAAACTCACGTGAAACTGGAAGAAAAAAAACAATAACAAACAGTGAATTTTGAATTACATACCTCATATAAGGATAAACTAAAAATGCATTAATTTAATTACGGTACGTTCGATCGATCTGAAATTTTGATACGATGCATTGTTAGGTAAGACGGGTCCGTGTGCCAAATTTCAGTTCGATCGGATCACGGAAAGTGGGTCATTTTCGACTTTTGTTTTTCCGCCCGCCGAGCCCATGAGATGATGAGAGAGAGACAGAGAGACAGACAGAGAGAGAGACAGAGACGGCGGTGAAGTTAATATAAGGGATTTAAAAATACATGTTTTTTTCTTCAAAAGATTGAAACTATGCAATTTCGCATAAAACTGCGTTATATCCAAGCCTTGTTCGACAACAGATAAGAAAAATAAATATGTAATTATTCTTACGTATTCATAACTGCTTTTTAATTGGTTTTGACTGAATTTTTTTTTGGATGAAATGAACAACTTTAAAATTGGTTTTCCACATAACACATTTTCCCTGATGTTTTTGATGGACGAATTGTAAAGAGCTCTTTAATACCAATTAGATGGAAGGTTTAATGAAGCTCATTGCTGAACAACCGTGTTATAATTAGGGCCCAAATTACATCATCAAACGAGACGGTTAAAAAATGAACAATTTAGAAAAAATTGAAAATAAATACGTGTTTTTCAGTGCTGGTGATTGGTAAAGTGATGGTAATGATTGGTAAAGTGATGGTAATGATTGGTAAAGTGATGGTAATGATTGGTAAAGTGATGGTAATGATTGGTAAAGTGATGGTAATGATTGGTAAAGTGATGGTAATGATTGGTAAAGTGATGGTAATGATTGGTAAAGTGATGGTAATGATTGGTAAAGTGATGGTAATGATTGGTAAAGTGATGGTCGTGACCATTGTTCATTTTAAGCTGCACGGCTGCGCAGATATCTGACTGACGCCGCGCAACAGCTCAGAATTACCGCGCAGCAAATTTTGTAAAATATTGCACCACAAAAAGTGGATGCTTAGAGGGAACATTGCGACTGTTGACCGGTTAGTTTGTGGTGGTTATTGGCCAAGTGATAGTGGTGATTGATTAAGTCGTTGTGTTGATTGGCCAAGAGATGGTGGTAATTGGTCAATGATGATGATGACAGGAAAAGTGATGGTGGTGATTGGCTGAGTAGTAGTGGCTACTGGTAAAGTGATGTTGGTTACTGGTTAAGTCGTGGGGGTGAGTAGCGAAACAATTTTTTTTTCCAATTCGTGATCATTGACCTACACTTGTATTTTAAGTCTTTTAAAAGTACATATTCAACTATGTCATTTTTTTAAAAATCTGTATGAAATAAACGTTATAGAGAGTATCAAATACAATAAATATAAACAGTGGCTTAAAGGCAATGACAATATTTGTGACACTAAAAGTTCAGCCCTGGTATCTATCTAAGTGTTATACTTCCATATAAAAATTGCAATAATAATAATAATGTAATTGTATTTGAGTAGTGAAGCAACCTGTGAAACTCTAATGTAAATGTATGAAAAGTACATAAACCAAGATCAGATTAGGACGTGATAATCTTTTGTATAGAAGAGGCGTCTGTAAAATACACACATACATTGGTACCTTGAGATACGAGTGTCCTGACATACGAGTTATTTGAGATACGAGCTGTCGAGCGAGCGAAGTTTTGTTTTGAAATACGAGCAAAATTTGAGATACGAGCACTCTCAGGAACTGACGACCGATGAATTACAAGAGTTACAGTCCAAGTAGCAGTCGGGGATTCTGCTAGAAATTCGTTTTGAGGAAGAACCAGATGTGGAGGAGTTTATCTCTACAAGTGAGATAAAAGAGATCTTGGGAATGTGGGAGAGAGTTTCACAGCTCTGGGAAAAGAAACACTTCGAAAAAGTTGCATCTGGTCGTGCATCGGAGCTATTTAATGACACTTGCCTAACTCGTTTCCGCAGAATTCTGAAAGGGAGGAAGAGACAAACCTCCTTGGACAGTTTTGTGTGTGTTCTTTTTTAATCAGGCGAAAAAGGCAAAGACCAGTGAAGAGAAAACAGTCTTCCTCATTGCGCAGCAAACCATGACTCGATAGACAACTTAAATGGAGAGTATGTGCCCGTCTTGAAGCAATCTACTCATTAGCCATCAGCTAGTCTCTTACTCGCCCAACAAATGACGCTTTGCGTTTTTCAGGCACATGTCATCAATAATAAAAACAACCCGTAAAAAACCAAGTTTTTGACTATAAATCCTTTACGTATGAGACGTAACTAAAAGAATGTTCATTATAACACGCAGCGCAAGACCATCCAAAAATACAAAATTGCAGTTGTGTCGTAAAACGTGTTTAATATAATGCGCACCGATCAGGAATAGGTTTATAAAAAGTGTTGTCAGTAAAATACGCACCTTATTGCGCGACAGAAAGGTTGTTCAATATAATACGCACCGCGACGCTCTATCTCAAAAAATAGCATGATACATAGGAATAAATAAAATAATCTAAAAAATCAATAATTTAATTACGGTACATGCGATCGATCTGAAATTTTGATACATTGTTTTTATCATCGGTACGAAACTGCCTGCAAAATTTCAACTCGCTATCTTGCGAGCAAGTGGGTTAAAAATCGATCAAAAGTTTTGGCGACAAGCAAGCAAGGTCGGTCGGCCGCAGACACCACGAGTTAATATAAAGGATTTAAAAAAGCCCATCTCTGAGCTACACCTTCAGTCTCGTGGGCTCTAACATTCCGTAAGGTAATAAACTTTATGCCTAACTAATTCAGCGACACACCTATGCGCGAATCTCTAACTAAGCGCCTCACCTCAACAGTACTTTTATCGCGGCTATACAATGAATTGAACGTATCGGGTGACTCAAACACTAGCTACGACGCTTATTGTTTAAACGTGTGATCTAATTTTTGTTTGTCCCAGGTTTGGCCTATGCTGTGTGTTTTTGAGATGGGTACATCTCCGGGGGCGACTTTGTTTTAAAATAAACTCTCCGGGGGAGACTTTATTTTGGGGGAGACTTTATTTCGTGACACCGGCTCACAAATGAATCGCTAGGAAAAAGGGACTTTCCTTTTCTGTGTCACTCGCTATGCGAATCTTCGCTCGTTAAGGAAGTAATTTATTTTTTTTAAAGTTGCTCGTTATGCGAAAAACTCGTTATAGGAGATGCTAGTTATGGGAGGTTTGACTATATATATATATATATATATATGTTGCAGCCCTAATAAACATATATAATTTGCAATGTCACGTAATGTCTGTCCATGAAGCTACTAATTTTAGAAAGCAGCACACCAAATTACTGCACCAATGCATCAAAAAGTGTGCAAATTAAAGATGCGCTGTAAAAAAATATTATATGACGTCATTGTTTTAGCTCATATTTTAATTTTGGAAAAGGGAACAATGTAAAAAACAAACCCGTAAACACAAAGTTTTTGACTATAAATCCCTTATTTATGAGACATAACTAAAAGTATTGATTATGTTCAAATGCGACAAATATTTACAGACTGAATCTGTCTTAACTCAACTTTGCTTTTAACCCTGGGGGGGTTGGGAGAGGGGAAAGGTCTTGTCACCGATTGCTGGACCAAGCTTAGTGTGACACGCAAAATGTAAAAAAAAGCACGCCGATACACCGAGATGTGTTCACCTGTGGCTGGCCTGAAGTCAAGTGACCCGTAAAATGTAAACATAGCGACCGCTACATATAGTTTATATAGATAATCTAAAAATGCATTAATTTAATTACGTTACGTTCGATCGATCTGAAATTTTGATACGATGCATTGTTAGGTGACATAAGTCCGTGTGCCAAATTTCAGCTCGATGGCTTCACGGGAAGTGGGTCATTTTTGACTTCTGTTTTTCCGCGGTGCCCGCTCAAGACAAACAGAGAGAGAGAGATAGAGAGATAGAGATAGATAGAGAGAGGAGAGAGAGAGAGAGAGAGAGAGAGAGAGACAGAGATTCAGAGACGGCGATGAAGTTAATATAAGGGATTTAAAAAGAGGATTTGATGATGGTTAATTATAAAATAAAAAAAACAAAGGGGGCACCTTAGGCGCCCTACAACCCCTATTATAAAATACTTTGTGTACATTTCAGAAAGTTTAATATTTCGTATTTATCAAACAAGGACAAGATAGTTGGGCTTTTGAAAAAGATCGGCGCCCTTTAAAAAAGTGCATTTTTTCAAAATAAATAGATTTCAGCTGAAAACTTCCGTTATTTTTTGACGGGTGATACGCTAGTTACTTTAATATAAGTGTAATTATGCGTTATTCCTTTATTTTTTAGTGATCGCTTTGTTTAAATTGAAAGTGTGATGGGGGCGGATTTATTTTGGGGGGAGACATTATTTTACAGGGTAGGGGACAATTTATTTTAATCGAGAGTAAAATATTTTCTTCCCCGGAGAATTTATTTGAAAATAGATCCTCCGGGGGGAGACTCTGTATAAGGGAGGGTTATTTTGCAACACCGGCACTTTCGCTGATGTAATATTATGTGTTAAGCACTCGGTCTGTTAGCGTATTGTTTTCGTTTGTACAAATTTTGAATTCAGACATTATTCGTAATTTTTTTTATGTGCAAAGCGTAATAACCTGTGCTAAAATGCCTTCGATAAAAAAATTACACAAGAAGACAAACATAAGAGAGAAAAATAAATAAAAATAACTGTTGAAATGAAACGAACAACTATTGAAAAACGAGAACAAGGTGGCTAATCTAGCACGCAACTACAATCGGCCAATATCAACGATCTGCACTATTCTCAAGAACAATTAAGGAGATGGATGCTTCAAATGAAGTGTCAAGAATGTTTACGAAACGGTTACTACACATTTTCGTCAAATTTTGTAGCGTTTACTAAAACAAATGTCTTTGGACAGTTTTCTAGTTGAAAAGGAATAATGTTGTGGCATAAATTCATATTTTTGTTTACGTTTTTTTGTGTGTTTCATATCTAAATTTTATTCTAGTTTTTTAACTATTTAACAATTCCCAAGTAATCTTATTTGAATAAATGTTGATACAAAATTTCAGCACTAGAACAGATTATCGTAATTTTACTTTGATTTGTATGGGAAAAATTATTTCGTATAATGAGTGTTTCGCTTAACGAGTAAGACTTTGGAACGAATTAAACTCGTTATGAGAGGTTTGACTGTATATATATATACTAGCGTACACCCGTCAAAAATGACGGAAGTTTTCAGCTGAAATCTATTTATTTAATAAAAAAATGCACTTTTTTTAGAGCGCCTACGGCACCGACCTTTTTCAAAAGCCCAACTAACTTGTCCTTGTTTGATAAATACGAAATATTAAACTTTCTGAAATGTACACAAAGTATTTTATAAAATAAGGGTTGCGTTGCAGGGCGCCAACGGCGCCCCGTTTGTTTTTTTAATTTTATAATTAACCATCATCAAATCCTATTTTTACATTGATCCCTTTTCCAAAATTAAAATATGAGCGAAAACAATGACGCAATATTATATTTTTTTACAGCGCATTTTTAATTTGCACACCTTTTGATGCATTGGTGCATTAATTTGGTTTTCCCCGCTTTCTAAAATTAGTAGCGTCAGGACAGACTGACTGACTTGCGTGACAATTGCAAATTATATAGTTTTATATATATCTATATCTCTATACATATAAGACGCATTTGTTGTCTGTCTGTCTGTCTGTCTGTTCCCTAATAACTCAAGATCCAGACAACCAAATAACGTGAAATTTGGTACACGTACACAAAATTATACCGGAAAGGTTATTAAACAGGTTTCGTTCCATATATATAAGATACTGGGGGCCGGGGGCCCAAAATGTAGTTTTTCCTTATATGAGCTATATAAAATAAGAATTATTGAAAAATTAAGACTTAAAATAATGACGATAAATAATAAACATTTTGGTGTCGAGATTAACAAGAAGGCGACTATCGCCATAAAATAATTTTTTTGTTGTTGTTGCTTTGTTGTTGTTGCTTTTGTTGTTGTAGTTGTTGTTTTGTTGTTGTTGCTTTGTTGTTGTTGCTTTGTTGTTGTTGCTTTTGTTGTTGTTGTTATAGTTGTTGTTTTGTGTTGTTTTTTTTGTTGTTGTTGTTTTGTTTTTGTTGTTGCAGTTGTTGTTGTTTTTGTTGTTGCTGTTGTTGTTGCTGTTGCTGTTGTTGTTTTTGTGTTGTATTTGCTGTTGTTGTTGTCCACATCCCTTGCCCTGCGACGAAAATGTCCTTCATTTTGTTGTTGCTGTTGTTGTTGTAGTTGTTGTTTTGTTGTTGTTGTTGTTGTTGTTGTTGTTTTGTTGTTGTTGTTGTTGTTTTTGTTGTTTTGTTGTTGTTTTGTTGTTGTTGTTGTTTTGTTGTTGTTTTGTTGTTGTTTTTGTTTTTGTTGCTGCTGTTGTTAAACCCGGGAAAACCGGGTACTTGCCCCTAGTATATATATATATATATATATATATATATATATACACGTATAACACACGCAGGCACACACATACACGCAGACACGCGCGCACAAACACATACATCTTATAATTATTCGAGCGAACATTTTTCTAACAAACATAATTTTAAAAGCTATTCATCTAGGATAGTTCTCACATAAGTTGGGTGCCTTGTTTTTGAATTGTTGCCGCATGGTCGCGTGTTTTATTGTCTTCGTCTCATTAATCATTAAGACGACACAATGATTATTTGTCGTGTTGTTTTACCCTTATATTCGGCTTCCACGATCCATATACTTTGTTTGATGTGAAATATTCTGAGATAATTACCTTGACATCAAGATAGTGACAACACCGTGAAGCAAATTTTCGTTGTGAATATTCCACTCCATTAGGCGCCAACAAATGTCAATGATGAGTAGTCAAAAACAGTTCAGTGCAGATCGCCTATGTTGAAGACCGCGGTTTGATTACAGACTTTACTTTTGTTAAAGCTCACCCAACTGTTACAGTCCGTCCTTTTGTTACAGATCGCCGAAATGTTACAGCCCACACTTTTGTTGCAGCCTGATCTTTTACAGCCCATCTTTTTGTTACTGAATGCCCAACTTTTACAACCCGCACTATTGTTACAGCCTGATCTGTTATAGCAGCTTATCTGTTAGATCCCGCCGATCTGTTACAGCCCGTACCTCTGTTACGGCCTGCCCATCTATTCCCACACGCCCATCCGTAACAGCCCACACATCTGGTACAGCCTCCCCATGTGTTACAGTCCGCCAATCTGATACAGCCAACCCATCTATTACAGCCCTTCCTTTTGTTACAGCCCGCTCATCTGTTACAGCCCGCCATTCTGTAACGGCCCGCATACATCTCACAGCCCGCCCATCTATTCCAACACTCAAATCCGTTACAGCCCGCCCATCAGTCACACCACGCCTTACCTGTCACAGGTGACTTTGCTCAGCTCTCCACCGCAACTCGCCCAATTGATCTTACCGTACAGGTCATTTAGCGGTGACAGTGTAATAAGCATGTATAGATTTTTACTTGCCTGGCGAGCAGCAGTGATGATACATCTGTCCTTATTTTTCCCCAGAGCAATTTATCGGTTATTTTATGTCAACTCGGCTCGTGTACTCTTGATACTGGGTAAATAATAGGAGGCATTTTCTTGACAGGATTCTATAGTAAACATGCGAAACGTTTTAATTGTTAGTTCATTCTGACGAGCCTGTCCGTCGTGCTTATCTTTTGTACACGTGCCTTGTGCCTGTCTACTGTACCCTTGACTTGTGGCAGTCTACTGTACCCTTGACTTGTGGCAGTCTATGGTACCCTTGACTTGTGGCAGTCTACTGTACCCTTGACTTGTGGCAGTCTACTGTACCTTTGTCTTGTGCCTGTCTACTGTACCCTTGACTTGTGGCAGTCTACTGTACCCTTGACTTGTGGCAGTCTACTGTACCCTTGACTTGTGCCTGTCTACTGTACCCTTGACTTGTGGCAGTCTACTGTACCCTTGACTTGTGGCAGTCTACTGTACCCTTGACTTGTGGCAGTCTGCTGTACCCTTGACTTGTGGCAGTCTGCTGTACCCTTGACTTGTCGCAGTCACCATGTCTTCATTTCCTGTGTTTGTCTATTGTACTCGTGCCTTGTGCCTGTCTACTGTACCCTTGACTTGTGCCTGTCTACTGTACCCTTGACTTGTGCCTGTCTACTGTACCCTTGAATTGTCCCTGTCTACTGTACCCTTGACTTGTGCCTGTCTACTGTACCCTTGACTTGTGCCTGTCTACTGTACCCTTGACTTGTGCCTGTCTACTGTACCCTTGACTTGTGCCTGTCTACTGTACCCTTGACTTGTGCCTGTCTACTGTACCCTTGACTTGTCGCAGTCACCATGTGTTCATTTCCTGTGTATGTCTATTGTACTGTTTCTTGTGCCTGTCTATTTATTGTTTCCTGTGCCTGCCTCTTGCATTGTTTACCTGTGCCTGTCCCTCTATTGTTTTCTGTATTCCTGCCTTATGTTTGCTGCGTCTGTCTCTTGCATTGTTTACCTGTGCCTGTCTCTTGTGATTTGTGCCCTGTTCCTATTCTTCTTTTTAAAAATGTTAATTTTTAATTCGTAATATGCAGGACGCTTTTTAAAGATATTGTTTATAATTTCATTTAATTTTTCTGTTTAACTTGTATTTAATAGAAAGTTGTTTTTTTACCATGAATTAAAAACCAAAACTATTTTTTTTAAATTCCATTCTTATGTTTCTCATCGCATTTAGCTATTCTTTTACGGCTACTGCCTTTTGCTGCTTAATAATGTGACTACGAATAGATTTATAAGCGTAGGATGCAATAATCTTCTTCAAATTCAGAGTGCCTGTAGTATATAAGATGACTACTTATCTATGGCTGTTCTGTTAGTGCTGGTGTTGAGCTTATCCCCAGAGTATCCTAAACATGTTCAGAGCACCTTCAACGTTTTAAAACTATGTTACTTATGATTTTTATCCTGACTTTTACTTGTTTTCTCATGTTTTAAAAATATATCTTAAAGGACCGGAAGTCACCTCTTCATGGTGATAGTTTGCTTTTGGCAACTCATCAGTATATTTTTTTAAATGTCACCATCCAAAGCACTATTTTATGTGAAGTTCTAGGGGGAAAAAGGGGGGGGGGTAGATCTAAGGTCAGTATCACGCACAATTTCATTCTTCTTCGCATGCGTGACATTGATTTTTTTTTAAAGCTCGGCCAGGAGCCAAACATGCGCCGTTTCCTATCGATAAACGATAAACGCTATTGACAGTCCACTCACTAGCGGCCATACGAACGGTAACTCCTCATTCACGACTTCAAAATACTCCTTCAGTGGCTGATATTTTTTATTGTCTCCTCAACATGGCATCGATATTTAAAAATACAGTTTATCGCGATTCCAGGCAATATATATTATTTTTTTCTTTACAGGTTTTTAAAATAAATTTAAATAATGAAATATAAAATTTGATTTATCTTCCAACACTTAAAAGTGACAAAAACATTTATAAGAGATTCACTGAATACAGGCAAGTCAGGAGATGTATTGTCATTCGCAACGTACTTACATTGGATCAAAAAGTCGCTTTTTTATTTAAACACGAAAAGTCATTTGTATAATACTTAATCAAGAAAATCCAAGTGTGTATAATTTAATCATGAAAAGTCAGGTTTATATTATTTAATTATGAAAAGTCAAGTGCTATTACTTAATCATGCAAATTTTAAAGTATATTACTTAATTACAGTGTATACAGCCAAATCTAATGAAGTCATCATGCAAATAATATTATTTTTTGTTCCCTTCTTCCATCTATTATGGAACTCAGTGTATACTAAAAAAATATACGACACAGGATCGAATTGTTTAGCTTCCTCATTGCGCCATCTCATGATAGCATTGACGACCCCACTGCAGGTGGTCGTCCTGACCTATCGGATTCTTCAATCACCTCGCTGATCCTCACGACTGTTGTCTATCCACGACCAGAAGAGTTCTTAAGCATCTTAGATCTATGCAGCCAGCAGCAAAAGAGTTGGAAGAAATGAACTCTTCACTTAATCTTGGCATCGTATTTTCTTGGCTTCTTTCATTGGAATTTTAAAAAGGTGATTAGAAAACATTCAGGAACTTTAAAGAAACCTATGCAAATATTCACATTGGGGAAATATATTTAAATTTTCATTTTTAAATGTACGTGTTTTGAAATATTATTTACAAAGTCTATTCAAGGAATTCAAACTCTCCAAGTTTATTTGAGGGTTTTATGGAATTTGAGAAATGAAAATAATCAAAAGCTTCACTACCAAGCCACTACCGTCTTTTATTTCACCAGCCACTACCGTCTTCTATTTCCCCAGCCACTACCATCTTCTATTTCACCAGCCTCTACTGTCTTCTATTTCACCAGCCACTACCGTCTTCTATTTCCCCAGCCACTACCATCTTCTATTTCCCCAGCCACTACCATCTTCTATTTCACCAGCCTCTACTGTCTTCTATTTCACCAGCCACTACCGTCTTCTATTTCCCCAGCCACTACCGTCTTCTATTTCCCCAGCCACTACCGTCTTCTATTTCACCAGCCTCTACTGTCTTCTATTTCACCAGCCTCTACTGTCTTCTATTTCACCAGCCACTACCGTCTTCTATTTCCCCAGCCACTACCGTCTTCTATTTCCCCAGCCACTACCGTCTTCTATTTCACCAGCCTCTACTGTCTTCTATTTCACCAGCCTCTACTGTCTTCTATTTCACCAGCCTCTACTGTCTTCTATTTCCCCAGCCACTACCATCTTCTATTTCACCAGCCACTACCATCTTCTATTTCACCAGCCACTACCGTCTTCTATTTCCCCAGCCACTACCATCTTCTATTTCCCCAGCCACTACCATCTTCTATTTCCCCAGCCACTACCGTCTTCTATTTCACCAGCCACTACCGTCTTCTATTTCCGCAGCCACTACCGTCTTCTATTTCCCCAGCCACTACCGTCTTTTATTTCACCAGCCTCTACTGTCACCTATTTCACCAGCCTCTACTGTCACCTATTTCACCATAGCATCCAACCTTCACTACCAAATCTCCACCGTCATGTTTCACCATACAATCCTAATTCCACTACCCAGCCTCCACTTTCATACGCTTCACCATGGAATCCAAACTTCACTACCCGACTTCTACCGTAATCTATTTCACCAATCACGTGATCCAATTATTGGCATGTTGGAATGGATCAACTTTTCCCCAAACTCCGGACATTAATGAGTCTAGACCGTGTTGTAAGGTGAACCTCAGCCCACGAGATACAGAGATTGATTGGGGGTAAGGGAGGGGTGGGGGGGAGCGATGGCCATCTCGGTGGGGTAGATGGGGCCAGGTGAATAGACGGATAGACCCTTGCTTGATGAGGGGGGTAGATGAAGAAATTAGGATGAGATAGAAGGGATCTTATCTTATCTTATCTATACAGACGCTCCTTCTATGTAGAAGATAGTTGCGTCCACAGACCATGACAGATGATCTGTTGGCAAGTGATGCAGCAATCACAGGCCACGGCTTTGTGGGTTCCACGCATTACCCAGCCGCCTAACTAACATGTAGTTAGGTACCCATTCGGAGCGGGGTGACTCAGGGACGCCCTAGGCCCGGGAACAAACCCTTGCCTTCACACGGATTCGAACCCGTGACCATCGGTACGACAGTCCAGTGCGCTGCCACTCGACCACCGCGTCTCCCGGGATAATTAGATTGGTGATACGTGGGCGTGAGATTGAGATAGATGCAAGGAGATAAATTGCTTATAGTGCGTTATGCTGCTGGGATCTTATCTTATAGCTTACAGACGCTCATTCTACACGAAAGAATATTGCGTCCAATGCGTATAATTGGTTTATTGTGTCTACTCGTCCATTATTATTAGAGTTTTAAATGTTGATAATTTTTTGGTTTTCCTGATTTCTTTTGGCAACACAATTCATGCCCGAACGATAGACGGCAATTAGGAGGATTTGTAATTTTTTGTTCTTGCATACGGAATAAGAAAACTGTTTTTATCCCTTTGTCTATCTGAGAGTTTTATTAGATTATCTTTGTATTGTATTTACAAGATATAATTAATTGCCTTATGTATAATTACTACTTTGCTTATTCTTCTTCTATCATCTAGTATTTTTAGGTTTAGTAATTTAACCAATGGAGTTACTCTTGCAAGCTGAGGATATTCACTATTAATGAATCTTGCAGCTGTTTTTTTAATTTGTAATTTTTAAAGATTGTGCCCATACAGAATATACATATAGTATAATCTTAATCAATTTAAAAGTATAATTTTTTAGCTTTATTTTTCTGTTGCATTTATAATAGTTTCTTTTTATAAAGCCTGACATTTTATACATAGAGTTTTTTCCGTGTTAGATAGGGATTTTTGCTGGGATCGTCACAGCGTAGGAGTATTGGCGGGAATTAAGATTCCTGAATTGACCTTAGTTCCAGACATGAGTTAAAAACCCTGATATGACCTGAAATTTTAAAAACTGACATCAAATGGTTTGTGGTGTCAACATGGCGTTTGTCCTCTACTCGAGGTCTGCACATCACGGCTGTCTGCACAATGGGACACTTTGTGGACAAAGCCATTAGGTCGTTCGACCTTTAGCGATCGTCTGCTATTGTATTGATTCCCCTTCTACTACTACTACCCCACCACTTTGTACCCCGCTCCCAGTTGACATCCTATCTAGTTGTTAAGCTACTCACTAAAATGCCTCTAATTGTGCGCGGCCATTAGCGCACTAACTCTACCTGATGGGTTCAAACATACTGATCATTTATAAAAAAGAGGGTGGGGGGCATTTCTACTGCAATAACGCAATTAAACATGATAGAAATAAATGGAGGACCTGAGACGATAATTTAGGCTTTTATGGGATCGCTGTAAATTTAGATCAGTGATCCCCTATCATTTAAGATACTCCCCAATAATTTAGTCTATTGATTATCTATCATATAGTGTCACCATTAATACTGTAGACCAGTGATTCACTATCATTGAAAGTAAAGCCAAATAACTTAGACTAGGGATTATCTATCATGTAGCGTGCCCCCTGACAGTGACGTAACGTAGCTTGCCAGCACCCGTAGAAAGGCGAGCAAGATTCGCCCCTAACCTATGGTCTGTGTACAGATAGCAGTCCCTTCCTTCGGGCTTCCATAAGACGCAAATGCAGTACTGGAACTTTTACGTAATAACTGACTTTTTATAATTAACTTTAATCAAGTATTAAGTATTAAAGAACTTGAGTTATTAATAAAAGAGTTATTAATAAAAAATACACAAAGTATTCAAATTTATTTAAAGTCCCTGACATTCGATGGTACTGCCCAATAGGATGTGTAAAATTCCTCATTTTGTGGCCTTCTAATGAGGGCAGGATGAACGCAACGATCCTGCATTCCTTTCACGCTAGTTGTGAGATCCCTCCATTAAAAACTCTCACATGGGTTTCTGCAATATCTCTCAATCATCTGTAGAGCATCCGCTTACTGTACAGTAATGTTCTGGCTGCTTTTCGTCACTGCCGCGCCAATCAGTATCAAAAGTGAAATGAAACCATTCGGTTCTACGTAGGTTGGTCTCATTGTAACATGTAATATATACCATTCTATTGAGTGGGTTGTAGGGTCGTATCAACCTGCAGTGCATGATGCAAAAAAGGAGGATACTTTCAACCTCCCACTCGTGCCCAATAGTTGTGAATTTATGTGATCGTTCCTGTCAATACTGTGGTCTGTGGTATCATTCCGCTGATCGTTCCTGTCCATACTGTGGTCTGTGGTATCATTCCACTGATCGTTCTTGTCCATACTGTGGTCTGTGGTATCATTCCACTGATCGTTTTTGTCCATACTGTGGTCTGTGGTATCATTCCGATGATCGTTCCTGTCCATACTGTTGTCTGTGGTATCATTCCACTGATCATTTCTGTCCATACTGTGGTCTGTGGTATCATTCCGCAGATCATTCCTGTCCATACTGTGGTCTGTGGTATCATTCCGCTGATCGTTTCTGTCCATACTGTGGTATGTGGTATCATTCCGCTGTTGTTAAAACCAGATTTCCCCGTCTCATTGATAACGTTTGCCGTGACATCCACCGTAAATAGAGATGTAGTTCTTAGAGTCCCGCATATAAATTATCTTAAGGCGTGTCTTGATTTTATCTATCTTTTCCAGAGTCGTCTTGAAGGACTGGAGTCGCATGCAGCATAGTTATTCAATGAACTTATACTACCCAGGAATGGCGCCCTGACTCTGAGTGGAATTGATCCATAGCCCCATTGTGTGCACACGCTATAGTATTTCTTTCACAGATAGAGCTTGACGTTTTCTTGGACGTTTAGGTCTTGTACAAATGGTGAATATGAACCTTTTAAATCCAGTTTGACCCGCAATTAAAACGGTAGCTTCTCCTCGTTGAAACTAAACAATCGCTTCGTCCCAGGCCAAATTTAATCAACTCTTTTAACGTTTTCAAACATTTATCAAGTGCAAGAAGTTTATGTTTCTAGGTATCTGTGTTTCATGTCGTTACTATTGGACCCTAATAATGAGATAAAAGAAAAGACCATGATGCAAGGCAACACACTTCCTGCGTAACACTTGATGAATTTGTCTTCCTGCCTCTAAAACCTTCAGTCTTTTATTTAAGCCTTGTTTTGTACATCGAATGCTTGATTTCCTTACAATTTCCTCCCATCACTTGATCGCTCACTAATACTTTTCCATAACACTTTAAGGCTAGTACTTACCAACCCATACCACGTATAAAATCTGTATTGCCACGGGCACCCCTCGTGGGTTCTGGGGCTGCTTCAGCGGACTGTCAATCATTATTGACTTACGTGGGCCTTGCATGACCCTTAAGTGACCCACGATGACTGACCTCTCCACTGTGCCAACTCCATCATTATATTCTAACTGTAATCTTAATAATGTTTCTCTCTCTCTCTCTCTCTGTGTGTGTGTGTCTCTCTGCCTCTCTCTATCTCTCTATCTCTCTCCATGTCTATATACCTCTCTCTGTCTCTATCTCTTGCTCACTCTCTATCTATCTCTCTCACTCAATCGCTATCTCTCTCTCAATCTCTCCCTCTCTCTATCTTTCACCCTCTCTCTATCGCTCTCTCAATCTCTCTCTCTTTCTCTTTCTTAATCAAATACAATGCAGTACCTCCGTGACGTCATCTGTACGTGCTTGGGAAACTCCTAAAATATTGTACACTGCTGAGTTTATAACAGAAAAGTTGGGTGGTGGATAGTTTTATTTTAAACTTATAAATTCTGAATCTATTTCAAAGGTGTGTGGAATACACCTATGGAACAAGTCTTTCTTGGACGTCAATTTTAAATGCACATTTCCAGAACCGTTGTTGGGTTGTGGACAAAATCGCTGTTTGCTAGCCATTTGGTTGTGTATAGTTGTGATATTAGTTGATGAACCAAACAGTTGTTTCTCTGTTACCAAACAGTTGTTTCTCTGTTACCAAACAGTTGTTTCTCTGTTACCAAACAGTTGTTTCTCTGTTACCAAACAGTTGTTTCTCTGTTACCAAACAGTTGTTTCTCTGTTACCAAACAGTTGTTTCTCTGTTATCGTGTTGGTCGTAGAGATAAGTCCTTAATTGGTTATTACAAGAGTTGTTATAAAATCATCGGGTATACAATAATATTTGCTTGTCCATTTACTACCGCAGACAGAATCAGAGGAGTAGCGAAGGAATGGTGTCCCCCGGGGCGCCGAGATACAAGTGCGCCAAAATGAGACTTACAATTTTACATTAAAATAAGGGGAAAACTTAATAAATAAAGGGCGCCAATTTTATGTTTTTTCCTCTATATCAAAAATATTTTAGTTAAGCCTCATGACAGAATAAATCATAAATCCGTTCACAAAAAGCACCGATTGTTTCAGAGATAGTTTCAAACTAAATATTTTTAAAAAGCTGTAAAAAGATTAATTAATTACGTTTCCCCCTTCGTTTTATTATATCTCAGTGGCATAATTACAGTGCGCTAATAATTATGGCTCCTATTGAATGTTAAAATGTTTCAGATACTTCCGTAAAGACGATAACTCATCTGGGATATCAGGGACTGAGTGTTGGAAAGAACAGGATGCAATGACCCAAATGCACCAGTTGTTATCGCCAGAACTAATCATTTAGGAAGCTTGTTCCAGTCACTAATTGTATATATATAACCTTTTTTTTAAAGGCGTCATTCCAATAATAGGGACCATCTGCTGACTAGTATTTCCCCCCTTTCAGCTTCGTTGTCCGTATGCAAAATAACAAACTCGTGTGAAAAGTTGGACAGCATCTATTTATTTTTTTAGTGAATAATTTTACACACCAAACACATATATTATAGTATACCCATCGAAATTTGCTGCGCGGTAATGCTCAAATGCTGCGCGGCTTAGGTTAGATATCTGCGCAGCCCCGCAGCACAATGGGAATATTGTAGACCAGCTCACCTCACTGTCTGCATCACATGCAAATTAACCTTGTCGCAGTGTGGCATGGCAACCCACCGCCATTAATTATCACATTGTTAGAGGAGAGCTGTCCAGGAATGCATGCTGTCTACATGGGGTGTGGGATGATGAGGGTGGGGCCGTGGTGTTCCGTGGTTATAATGATGGGCTTGTCAATCATGGTGGTTTTATCAAGGGCGCTGCGCCAAGATGTTGTGAAACGGCGTAGTACCACAGCTTTTTATACAGTTGTGGTACCATGGCGTTGTAACATGGTGTATTACCATGGCTTTGTACCGTGGCTTTTTATACAGTTGTGGTACCAATGGCGTTGTAACATGGTGTATTACCATTGCTTTGTACCGTGGCTTTTTATACAGGCGCAGTACCATAACGCTGTACTATGGTGTTGTACTATGGCGCTGTACCAATGGCGTTGTAACATGGTGTATTACCATTGCTTTGTACCGTGGCTTTTTATACAGGCGCAGTACCATAACGCTGTACTATGGTGTTGTACCAATGGCGCTGTACCAATGGCGCTGTACCAATGGCGTTGTAACATGGTGTATTACCATTGTTTTGTACCGTGGCTTTTTATACAGGTGCAGTACCACAACGTTTTACTATGGTGTTGTACTATTGCGCTGTACCAATGGCGTTGTAACATGGTGTATTACCATTGCTTTGTACCGTGGCTTTTTATACAGGCGCAGTACCATAACGTTGTACTATGGTGTTGTACTATGGCGCTGTACCAATGGCGTTTTACCATGGCTTTTTTAAACAGGTGTGGTACTCTGACGTAGTACTATTGTGTTATACCATGGCGTTGTAATATGGCGTTGTGCCATGGCTTTGTACCAAGGTGTGGTACCAGGACGCTTTACCTTGTTGCTGTACCTATGGCGTTATACAATGGCGTTGTGTACCAAAGCGTCGTGCCCTGGTGTTGTACCATGGTCTTGTACCAAGGCGTTTTATTATGAGCATGAATTTCTTTTTATTGCTTCAATTTTAACCACTCATCTAGCTGTGCTATTACTTGTCGATCATCGTTTTGTCTTTTATTATAAGCGGCTCTATACATATACATTGTTCTGTCATTTCTTTCCCACGGCTTTAAAACAATCCCTCATTTTTATTTAGACATTTCACCGCCACAGCTAATTGTGTTTGAGCTGCTAGACTATTATATTAGGTAGACATCACGTGTCACTATAGGTAAGTGCGGGCTACCTGCTAGAGGTGGTTGTTCGGTGCCATCGTATGCCACCTTAATGTAAGTGGTGTTTAGCGATTGCAATCACACCATACCCCATGTGTCTTGTTTCTACTAGGGTGTCTCTAACAAGTATAAAATAACGGCTGCGTCGTAACATCGGTTGATCTCAAACTGTAGTAATTATTACCCATGTTAAACGAGGAGTGGTCCTCACACATACAGTGCAGGAATCATAAGTATCTATGATTAATAGTTCGATTTTCTTTTAAAAAGATGTTTTGAGTTTTAAGTGGGAAGACCTTGCGATGATAAAATTGCACACCATCTCAAATGTCACAGATGACACAATCGACATGTCACGGTGACCCGAGGTGTCAATTAGAGTTGTCTGTTCTCATCTGTATCGTGTTCCAGTCTTCTTCTGTTACGGGTTAAGCTATCACAAACACTCTCTCTCTCTCTCTCTCTACTCTCTCTCTCTCTCTCTCTCTCTCTCTCTCTCTCCCCTTCTCATTATCTTTTTCTTCATTCATTTCTATAATTACATAAATACATACAATTGTATATCTCTCGCTTACTCTCTATAGCAGGTGTGCCTCCTTCCTACTATGTTTAGTGCAAATAATTCGATTTATTTTTTAAATGACTTTCCATTGGATTTTCTCCCTATCAGATAAATACATCATATTTCATTAAACTAAAACACGACAAAACGAAATCAAATTGAAATGAAGTTGATATAAATTATGACACCGAAATACGATTTTGATGAAATGTATCAAACAAAGACGCTATATTTGACACCACTTAGGCGCATCGTATGTGACATAAGCATAAGATAAAACAATTAAACGTAAATGTTATTCTAATTAAGACATTGCTATGTGGCATCTGATGTCATTGTACTATTTCATGGAACAATCTTTGTAGTCAATTAACTTTCATAAAAGAGAATAATAAAAATGCAGTTCTATGGATTATGGGGGACTTTAATCTTCCAGATATAAATTGGAAAAATTATGCAATTGATAACCATCAAACTCACAAAGAAATTAATGAACACTTCCTAGACACTATAAACAACATAAACCTAGAACACATAGTAAAAACAGCAACAAGGAAAAATAAAACACTTGATTTATTCCTAACAAATAGACCAGGACTAGTGTTAGACTATAAAAATCATTCCAGGACTGTCCGACCATGATATTGTTAGGGTCACCAATACAATAAAAACTAAAATTAATAAGATACCTAGAAGAATAGTCTATCTTTGGAATAAATGTAATTCAATAAAACTACACCAATCAGCGGCTAACTTCCAACAAACTTTCCTAAGTAAATTTAACACAAATAGCCCAGTAGAAGAAATTTGGAAAGATATAAAAACAAATCTAAAAACTATAATGGATGAGAATGTTCCAACAAAACTAACATCAAATAAAATTAACAAATGCTGGTTCAATTCTAGATTGAAAAAGTTATGCAAACTAAAAGAGAACTTATTTAAGAAATATAAAGCTACCTATTCATATAGGATACACAAAAAATACTTAAAGATTAAACACTTGACACAAAAACTTAGTCGAAACCTCCAAAATGAATATATAAACAATGTAATTACCAAAGATAACAATAAAAACTTATGGTCCTTTATCAAATCTAAAAAAATGGAATCTTCAGGAATAGCCACACTAAAAGGCTCAAATAATCAAACCTATAATGATAATGAAACTAAAGCTAATATCCTTAACACATATTTTGCATCATCTTTTTCTGCCTCAGGCGACAAGGAAGTTTTAATAAATTTAAATAAAATGGAGGAAATAGGTAACATAACTGTAGATGAGATAGGTATACATTCACTCCTAAAAAACTTAAAAATAAACAAAGCTACTGGCCCAGATGATTAGCCTGCAAGATTATTAAAAGAACTAAGCAATGAACTGTCCCCAATCCTTGTAGTTCTCTTTCAAGCCTCTCTAAACCAGGGTAAAGTGCCCCAGGATTGGAAATTAGCTAACATAACTCCACTCTTTAAGAAAGGGGATAAATCAGACCCTGGTAATTACAGGCCTGTATCACTTACTAGTATCACCTGTAAATTACTAGAACACATAATATATAGTAGAATAGTTAACCACCTTGACAAATATAATGCCCTATGCCCACATCAACACGGCTTTAGAAAAAACAGATCATGTGAAACACAATTAATAGGTTTAATAGATGAACTATCAAAAGGCTTGGACAAAAATAATCAAATAGATACAATATTACTAGACTTCTCAAAAGCATTTGACAAAGTTCACCACCTTAGTTTACTTAAAAAACTTAACTACTTTGGAATCTCAGGTTCCTTACATCACTGGATCCAAGACTTCCTTTTGGGCAGGGAGCAAACTGTAATAATTAATGGATCTAAATCTGCACCAATAAAGGTTAACTCAGGAGTTCCACAAGGAACTGTGCTAGGTCCCTTACTCTTTTTAATTTATATAAATGATTTACCCAAGAACATCTCAACAGGTACAAAAGTTAGGTTATTTGCTGATGATTGTATAATCTATAGAACAATTAAATCAGAACAAGCTAGCAAAATTTTACAAAAAGACTTAGATGAATTGATAAAATGGGAAACTAACTGGAGTATGTCTTTCCACCCAGAAAAGTGTCAACTGTTAAGAGTAACAAAGAAAAAGAAACAAATAAATTCAAAATATTACATTCATGGAAAAGAACTGACCCAAACTAAAGATGCAAAATACTTAGGAGTCTTAATAAATGAGAAACTATCATGGAATCCCCATGTCAATGAAGTTATTAAAAAATCAAACAAAACCTTAGGCTTTATAAAAAGGAACTTTAACAAATGTAATAGAGATATAAAACTAAAATGCTACCTCACTTTGGTGAGACCTGTACTAGAATATGCATCTTCTGTATGGGACCCATCCACCAAAGAAAACATTGATAAACTAGAACAAATTCAAAAAAGAGCTGCCAGATTCATTACTGGAGAATATTCGAAACTGACAAGAATAACACCATTAGTTAAATCATTAAACCTTGAAACACTAGAGGATAGAAGAACCAAGAGCAAAGTAGTAATTATACATAAAGCAATTAATTCTAATTTAGAAATACAACACAAAGATAACTTAATACAACCCTCAGATAGACATAAGGATAAAAACACCTTTCTTATTCCGTATGCAAGAACAAACACATACAAGTTTTCCTTCTTCCCGTCCGGAATTCGGGCGTGGAATGGGTTGCCTGAAGAATCCAGGAAAACCAACACTTTATCAACATTTAAATCTCTAATAAAAATGCAGGACTAAACACAAACCATAGATAAGCGTAGGACGCAATTATCTTCTGTATAGAAGGAGCGTCTGTAAACAGATAAGATAACAAAGATAACGAAATCCGATATACAGATATAAAAAAACACATGTTTAGCGAGTCAGGCAATGTTTGAAAATATGTGATGGTCTGTCAGAAAACAATAAAATATGCCAAAGAAACACATTTTATCGTCTTAAAAATCATAAAACCATCAGGGTTGCAGTCATTACAAAAAAAAAGTTTAAAAATTGGGTTTCAAATAACGTTGTAACCCCCCCCCCGGGGGGGGGGCCGCTAATTGCTTGTTTATTGGGGCGCATCTCAATCAGAGAGCAAAGGACAATTCTATGTTGCGATATCTCTGTTAGGGTCATTTATGCAAACAGAATTAAGAACATTGAGTTAATGAGTGGGGTCGCTGTTGCGGTGTATCAATTAGTGCATTACTGGTCACCCTGTCATAACACCGATAAGGAGAGTCAATACTCAATATGCGGGGTGGGGAAATGGCTGCACAATAGTGGAATGATGTGGCCAGACAACTGAGGGATAATTGACTGTTGACTGTTGGATAGTGGACTGATGACTGCGGGATAGTGGGCTGATGACTGCTGGATAGTGGACTGTTGACTGTTGGATAGTGGACTGATGACTGCGGGATAGTGGACTGATGACTGCTGGATAGTGGAGTGATGACTGCGGGATAGTGGATTGATGACTGCGGGATAGTGGATTGGTGACTGCGGGATAGTGGACTGATGACTGCGGGATAGTGGACTGTTGACTGCGGGATAGTGGACTGATGACTGCGGGATAGTGGATTGATGGCTGCGGGATAGTGGACTGATGACTGCGGGATAGTGGATTGATGACTGCGGGATAGTGGACTAATGACTGCGGAATAGTGGACTGATGACTGCGGGATAGTGGATTGATGACTTCGGACAGTTAAGAGACAGCTGCGGGATAGTGGACAGCTAAATAAACTCACACCGTTAATCCTTAAAGTTACTCAAACTATCGTTCAATTTTTTCATCAGACGTTCATTCCCTAAATCCGCTCTATCGTTCATTCCCTAAATCCACTCTATTGTTCATTCCCTAAATCCACTCTATCGTTCATTCCCTAAATCCACTCTATCGTTCATTCCCTAAATCCACTGTATCTTTCATTCCATAAATCCACTCTATCGTTCATTCCCTCAATCAACTCTATCGTTCATTCCCTCAATCAACTCTATCGTTCATTCCCTCAATAAACTCTATTGTTCATTCCCTAAATCCACTCTATCTTTCATTCACTAAATCCACTCTATCGTTCATTCCCTAAATCCACTCTATCTTTCATTCACTAAATCCACTCTATCGTTCATTCCCTAAATCCACTCTATCGTTCATTCCCTAAATCCACTCTATTGTTCATTCCCTAAATCCACTCTATCGTTCATTCCCTAAATCCACTCTATCGTTCATTCCCTAAATCCACTGTATCTTTCATTCCATAAATCCACTCTATCGTTCATTCCCTCAATCAACTCTATCGTTCATTCCCTCAATCAACTCTATCGTTCATTCCCTCAATAAACTCTATTGTTCATTCCCTAAATCCACTCTATCTTTCATTCACTAAATCCACTCTATCGTTCATTCCCTCAATCAACTATATCGATCATTCACTAAATCCACTCTATCTTTCATTCCCTAAATCCACTCTATCGTTCATTCACTAAATCCACTCTATCGTTCATTCACTAAATCCACTCTATCGTTCATTCCCTAAATCCACTCTATCGTTCATTCCCTCAATCAACTCTATCGTTCATTCCCTAAATCCACTCTATCGTTCATTCCCTCAATCAACTCTATCGTTCATTCACTAAATCCACTCTATCGTTCATTCCCATAAATCCACTCTATCGTTCATTCCCTCAATCAACTCTATCGTTCATTCCCTAAATCCACTATATTGTTCATTCACTAAATCCACTCTATCGTTCATTCCCTAAATCAACTCTATCGTTCATTCCCTAAATCCACTCTATCGTTCATTCCCTCAATCAACTCTATCGTTCATTCCCTAAATCCACTCTATCGTTTCATTCCCTAAATCCACTCTATCGTTCATTCACTAAATCCACTCTATCGTTCATTCCCTCAATCAACTCTATCGTTCATTCCCTCAAATCAACTCTATCGTTCATTCCCTAAATCAACTCTATCGTTCATTCCCTCAATCAACTCTATCGTTCATTCACTAAATCCACTCTATCGTTCATTCACTCAATCCACTCTATCGTTCATTCCCTCAATCAACTCTATCGTTCATTCCCTAAATCCACTCTATCGTTCATTCCCTCAATCAACTCTATCGTTCATTCCCTCAATCAACTCTATCGTTCATTCCCTCAAATCCACTCTATCGTTCATTCCCTCAATCAACTCTATCGTTCATTCCCTCAAATCAACTCTATCGTTCATTCCCTCAATCAACTCTATCGTTCATTCCCTCAATCAACTCTATCGTTCATTCCCTCAAATCCACTCTATCGTTCATTCCCTCAATCAACTCTATCGTTCATTCCCTCAATCAACTCTATCGTTCATTCCCTCAATCAACTCTATCGTTCATTCCCTCAATCAACTCTATCGTTCATTCCCTCAATCAACTCTATCGTTCATTCCCTCAATCAACTCTATCGTTCATTCCCTCAATCAACTCTATCGTTCATTCCCTCAATCAACTCTATCGTTCATTCCCTCAATCAACTCTATCGTTCATTCCCTCAATCAACTCTATCGTTCATTCCCTCAATCAACTCTATCGTTCATTCCCTCAATCAACTCTATCGTTCATTCCCTCAATCAACTCTATCGTTCATTCCCTCAATCAACTCTATCGTTCATTCCCTCAATCAACTCTATCGTTCATTCCCTCAATCAACTCTATCGTTCATTCCCTCAATCCACTCTATCGTTCATTCCCTCAATCAACTCTATCGTTCATTCCCTCAATCAACTCTATCGTTCATTCCCTCAATCAACTCTATCGTTCATTCCCTCAATCAACTCTATCGTTCATTCCCTCAATCAACTCTATCGTTCATTCCCTCAAATCCACTCTATCGTTCATTCCCTCAATCAACTCTATCGTTCATTCCCTCAATCCACTCTATCGTTCATTCCCTCAATCAACTCTATCGTTCATTCCCTCAATCAACTCTATCGTTCATTCCCTCAATCAACTCTATCGTTCATTCCCTCAATCAACTCTATCGTTCATTCCCTCAATCAACTCTATCGTTCATTCCCTCAATCAACTCTATCGTTCATTCCCTCAATCAACTCTATCGTTCATTCCCTCAATCAACTCTATCGTTCATTCCCTCAAATCACTCTATCGTTCATTCCCTCAATCAACTCTATCGTTCATTCCCTCAATCAACTCTATCGTTCATTCCCTCAATCAACTCTATCGTTTCATTCCCTCAATCAACTCTATCGTTCATTCCCTCAATCAACTCTATCGTTCATTCCCTCAATCAACTCTATCGTTCATTCCCTCAATCAACTCTATCGTTCATTCCCTCAATCAACTCTATCGTTCATTCCCTCAATCAACTCTATCGTTCATTCCCTCAATCAACTCTATCGTTCATTCCCTCAATCCACTCTATCGTTCATTCCCTCAAATCAACTCTATCGTTCATTCCCTCAAATCAACTCTATCGTTCATTCCCTAAATCAACTCTATCGTTCATTCCCTCAATCAACTCTATCGTTCATTCCCTCAATCAACTCTATCGTTCATTCCCTCAATCCACTCTATCGTTCATTCCCTCAATCAACTCTATCGTTCATTCCCTCAATCAACTCTATCGTTCATTCCCTCAATCAACTCTATCGTTCATTCCCTCAATCAACTCTATCGTTCATTCCCTCAATCAACTCTATCGTTCATTCCCTCAATCAACTCTATCGTTCATTCCCTCAATCAACTCTATCGTTCATTCCCTCAATCAACTCTATCGTTCATTCCCTCAATCAACTCTATCGTTCATTCCCTCAATCAACTCTATCGTTCATTCCCTCAATCAACTCTATCGTTCATTCCCTCAATCCACTCTATCGTTCATTCCCTCAATCAACTCTATCGTTCATTCCCTCAATCAACTCTATCGTTCATTCCCTCAATCAACTCTATCGTTCATTCCCTCAATCAACTCTATCGTTCATTCCCTCAATCAACTCTATCGTTCATTCCCTCAATCCACTCTATCGTTCATTCCCTCAATCAACTCTATCGTTCATTCCCTCAATCAACTCTATCGTTCATTCCCTCAATCAACTCTATCGTTCATTCCCTCAATCAACTCTATCGTTCATTCCCTCAATCAACTCTATCGTTCATTCCCTCAATCAACTCTATCGTTCATTCCCTCAATCAACTCTATCGTTCATTCCCTCAATCAACTCTATCGTTCATTCCCTCAATCAACTATCGTTCATTCCCTCAATCAACTCTATCGTTCATTCCCTCAATCAACTCTATCGTTCATTCCCTCAATCAACTCTATCGTTCATTCCCTCAATCAACTCTATCGTTCATTCCCTCAATCCACTCTATCGTTCATTCCCTCAATCCACTCTATCGTTCATTCCCTCAATCAACTCTATCGTTCATTCCCTCAATCAACTCTATCTTTCATTCCCTAAATCCACTCTATCGTTCATTCCCTCAATCCACTCTATCGTTCATTCCCTCAATCAACTCTATCGTTTCATTCCCTCAATCAACTCTATCGTTCATTCCCTCAATCAACTCTATCTTTCATTCCCTCAATCCACTCTATCGTTCATTCCCTCAATCCACTCTATCGTTCATTCCCTCAATCAACTCTATCGTTCATTCCCTCAATCAACTCTATCTTTCATTCCCTAAATCCACTCTATCGTTCATTCCCTCAATCCACTCTATCGTTCATTCCCTCAATCAACTCTATCGTTCATTCCCTCAATCAACTATCGTTCATTCCCTCAATCAACTCTATCGTTCATTCCCTCAATCAACTCTATCGTTCATTCCCTCAATCAACTCTATCGTTCATTCCCTCAATCCACTCTATCGTTCATTCCCTCAATCCACTCTATCGTTCATTCCCTCAATCCACTCTATCGTTCATTCCCTCAATCCACTCTATCGTTCATTCCCTCAATCCACTCTATCGTTCATTCCCTCAATCAACTCAGATCATGGTCAAACAATATCATTGTGTCGGACATGATGTTATTTAATAAATAGCACAAAAAAGAAGGAAAAAAACAAAACATTCGGGAATACATTTTTGTTTGCACGTCAGTTGCGAAATCGATTTCCAATAATATCGAGTAAAAGCCAGAGTTCAGTGAATGGTGACTAGTTGATGGCCACCCCAACCCTCTCTTACCCACCTTTCCAAGCAGGAAATTATTCTTTGCCAAGATCTGTGTTTACAGTACATGTATAAGAATTGTGGTCTTTCTTCACACTAAAGCGGCAATCAACAGAAGAAATCTCTGAATAACTGTTAATTTCTCTTGAATTCTGTTTTTAATATCTTAAATATGTATAGTTTTAATGTTTCTGTTGTTTTCTTAGTTTAATCAAAACTATTTCTTTTTTTTTATTCCACGGTATATATAATTAACTGAATCTAACAATATATCTAGTTTAATTTTGTTTAAAACGTTCATAACAAATAGTACTCTACAGCAGAGGTGGAAAACCTTTTTGGTGCGGCGTGCGTAAATTTTCAACCAAAAGTTACTTATTAATAGCAAAGTGCCAACACTCAAATGAAACCCGAAAATGTGGGTTTAGCTTAGTTGGTTTGACTAAATAAGTAATATTTTAGTCGCGTGCCGGCTGATGAGGCTCTCCATGCCGACTGTGGCACGCGTGCCATAGGTTCCCCATCACTGCTCTATAGCATCATGTAAATTTTTATCAAAAGCAAAGAGAGTTAAAGGTAATAAATAAAGGTAAAAAAGGATTTTTTAATAATCACGTTTTTATAAGTGGGCTAAAAAGAAGAAAATAATTTAAAACTTACAAGTACTTTAATTTAATATGACTAAAAACGTAGGGAGGGCGCTTATGAGGTTTAACATATGCAGTTCATTTATTCTCTCACTTATAGATCTCTCTTTTGCCTTCTAAATTATAAATTTTTAATTTTTATACCAAACACCTGGCCCAAGGTTTTAGTCATATTAAATCAAAGTACTTGAACTTATAAGTTTTAAATTATTTTCTTCTTTTTAGTCCTTTTTTACCTTTATTTTTTTTACTCTTTTAGTCCAAGTGATGAGTTTTTAAGTATTGATTATGTTCAAATATAATACGCATTGCCCGACAAACATTTACAGACTGGAAATGAGTGATCTCCCCTTGATGTTAAACATGGTTGATGTGGTCGGGGTTGGTGTGAACTCGGCACGTGACTGTAATGTAAACAAGAGCAGACGGATAATACATATGCTTATATATAGATAAACTTAAAAGTTCAATAATTTAATAACGGTACATTCGATCGATCTGAAATTTTCATCCAAGATCTATCTGTGGTAAAATTTTGAGATATCTAGGACCATCAGAAGTGGTTTAATTTTACGTTTGCAGATTTGACAAATTGTGGACAGTCAAACAAACAGGAACGAAAGTGAGTTCATAAAAACGTGGTAAAAATAAAATGCTTTTTATCTCGTTGTTTAACCATGTGTATGGTTCCTACAGCATCATCATCTATCATCTATCATCTATCATCTATTCCTTATAATGTTCATTAACCACTTCTACTCTTTTGACATAGCCACCACTCCATTGTTAAAAAATGGGGTGAGTGCAGGAATATGTTGCAGTTACCCCTGTCTTGATTTAGAAGAGTGGTCTTTTGTCTGTCTTTTCATGGAATATTGGTATGGTTTGGTGGATCTTGAATCTTGGACCTTTAAATACCCTACGGGACGCAAAGTTTCCTAACCCTTGCTGATCGCTTGTTAGCCTCAAATAAATATAGTTAACATTTTTCTTATATGTACATAAAGTATTTCCAATTTTTAAAGGAATGTTATTTATTCTAAGTCTTTATTCAAGACACCGATGTGTGTGTCTGCCAGGAGCCTGAAGTAAATCAAACTCATCAACTGATTAGTTAGAGAGATAAAACTTGGCACAGATGCTCACCGTTGATGTGAATGCATTACGAATTTTATCTTTAAAAAACAGTAGTTTGACTTCACTTACTTTTCGATTGAAAAACAATCATTTGTACCAAATGTGTTATCAATACAATCATTTTTACCAAATGTGATATCAATACAATCATTTGTACCAAATGTGTTATCGATACAATCATTTGTACCAAATGTGTTATCAATGTGCAAAGTGTCAGAAACAGAAATCTCAAGTCCAAGCAAGGAAAAAAAAATTAAAACGTACGTCATCTAGAGTTTAGAGGTTGTAGCCATAAACTTGTACAAAGAACTTTGTTATTCATTAATCCAATACATACATTAAAGAAATAGAGGGTGGGTTTTTTTAAATATAATTTTTTTAATGCTTTTATTGATCTAAGGACTATGGGCAACAATGTATCTAAGGAATATGGGCAACAATGTATCTAAGGACTATGGGCAACAATGTATCTAAGGACTATGGGCAACAGTGTATCTAAGGACTATGGGCAACAATGTATCTAAGGACTATGGGCAACAATGTATCTAAGGACTATGGGCAACAATGTATCTAAGGACTATGGGCAACAATGTATCTAAGGACTATGGGCAACAATGTATCTAAGGACTATGGGCAACAATGTATCTAAGGACTATGGGCAACAATGTATCTAAGGAATATGGGCAACAATGTATCTAAGGAATATGGGCAACAATGTATCTAAGGACTATGCAACAATGTATCTAAGGAATATGGGCAACATTGTATCAAATCATCTGAGATCAAAGAATTGAGTCAATATTTAACATGGTGGTCTAGTCAAACAAATTCCAATTACTTCCACACAATTTCGCTAGAAAGTTTTTTAAATCTGCAATAGTTTTTTGTTTCTTTTCTTTTCTTTTTATTTATTTTTTTTTCTCAGAGAAGGCAATACTTTTTTTTACTGTTTATACCAGTGCTTCTCAAAGTGGTGGTCAACGGACCGGTGCCGGTCCGTGTTCAATCCGCCGCCGGTCTGCAGAAGTTATTAAAAAAAAGACAGAAAAAAATAAGTATAATCCTCCATTTTCAACCATTAATACTAACCATGTAGAATATATCAATTTTCGGAAATAAGCACATAAAATGAAACAAATCAAATATAATAAATTACATTTCGCTACCACCTCAGCTCAAGGAAAGTAGTTCAACGGTCCTTGGTGCAAAGGAAACATTCCTGCTGGTCCATCATACTAAAAAGTTTGAGAAGCACTGGTTTACACTACTAGTAATGCAGCAATAAGTCGCAAACATATCTTTAAAAAAAATTACTATTTTCTTTTAATTAAAGAATCTAAAAAAAAGCAATTTCACAAAAATTTGATTTTCAAAGACATTTTAGGCAATATTTTTTAAAGGGATTTCCTTTTACAGTACCGTCACAATGAACTTAGATTTTAACGAATGCCCTAATTGAAAGTGTCATAACAAAGCCACAACAGTTACTGGTGAGAGCTCGATAGCTTTCAGCCTTTAGTTAACTTTTAACCACAATTTATCTTTTTCACCATTAAATGGAAAACGCATACATGTCAGGACAGATCTGATTGAGTGCAAACTAACCATTAAAGAATTTTCAGTTATGAAAAGGACTAACGCCATCATCAGATAAACCTTCTAATGTTACCAACTGCTGGGTAAATTGATTAATTTTTTTTTGAAGTTTAAGCTTTGAGATGGTCATCTCTATTGCATGCCAAGATTTGAATTGACTCTTTGTGTCATAAATGTCAGTCATGTGTCAAGGTTATAATTGACTGTATATGGCAAGGATGTCAGTAAGATGTCAAGGTTTCAATTGAACTAAGCTTGCATTAATTTCTTAATTTAGGCATTTGTTATCTCGTGCATCTTTAAGCAAATGGAAACAAACGAAAACCTTGGACGGTGTTAGCTCTACCGGGTCATCCATAAATAACGTCAGACAGAAAGGAGTGAATTACGTATTGGTAATGAAGTTACTGCGAGGATCATTATGTAGCTTGGCTAATTGGAGGCCATAGGAGGAAACGGATTGAGGTGTGCTACTTGAAGGCGGTTGAGTCCTATATGAGGTAGAATCAACACCGTATGCAGTTGGGTAAGCTGCGTATGGGGTTGTGTCCTCTCCGTATGGGGTTGTTTCCTCTCTGTGTGGGATTTTGTTCTCTCGTATGGGGTTGTGTTCTCTCCGTATGGGGTTCTGTCCTCTCTGTATGGGATTTTGTTCTCTCCGTATGGGGTTCTGTCCTCTCTGTATGGGATTTTGTTCTCTCCGTATGGAGTTCTGTCCTCTCTGTATGGGATTTTGTTCTCTCCGTATGGAGTTCTGTCCTCTCTGTATGGGGTTGTGCCCTCTCCATATGGGGTTGGGCCCTCTCCGTATGGGGTTGGGCCCTCTTATGTTCTCCTCAGGTTGTTTTTGGTCCTCTTCCTTTGGATCCACGGATGGTTTCATTAGTACTATTCATAACTGTACAGAAGCGAATTAGAAAGAGGTTCTCAGGTATGCCTGTAATTCCGAGTGTCGTTGGATGGCCTGTTACGTTTCATCTAACATGGCGATCAAACCAAAAGTTTAAGTGAGCGATTCACCACACGGCCGTTTCATCGTGGCTTTTGTTTCTGAACATTCAGGCGGAAGCCACTTCCCTAGTCGCCCGCAGCAGTTTTAGAGTCAGTGTGGGTAGGTGGGGGGACTGAGTGAGGAGTTCTGCTAGTGAGCAGGGCGTAAGGGTGATGTGGGAGGGGTAAGGGGGGGGGTATTTTTGACCACACAAAAAAACGTTTTTAAGGACGTCAACAACAATGGCATGACGTTTTTTTTAGACTTATTTTGGACGTCATTAAAAAATGGAAATCTCGGTGGAAAAAAAAAGAAGAGTTCTTTTTTTAAAAGATATATTAGTTGTTGTTTTTTAATCCAGCTAAAGTAGATGAAATTGTAATAAGAGATTTAGCTATGTTAGTAAAGCTTTATTAGGCTATTTGGTCAAATATAGATCTGACTGTATAAGATACTCTAAGTATTCAGGATGTGTCTGGCTTTATTGTCAGGATATATTTGGATATAAATTTATAGGGTAAATATATTTTTAAAAAATATATACAGTGTAGTAAAAATATATGTTTAGGATATTTGATGGTTATGTGGTCCAGATATTGTTGGCTTTATGTTCAAGACATGTTTGGTTATGTGGTCAAGTTATAGCTGGTTATATAGTAAAGATATGGTTGTTTGTATGGTCAAGACATGTTTGGTTATATGGTCAAGTTATGGTTGTTTGTATGGTCAAGACATGTTTGGTTATATGGTCAAGTTATGGTTGGTTATATAGTAAAGATATGGTTGTTTGTATGGTCAAGACATGTTTGGTTATATGGTCAAGTTATGGTTGGTTATATAGTAAAGATATGGTTGTTTGTATGGTCAAGACATCTTTGGTTATATGGTCAAGTTATGGTTGGTTATATAGTAAAGATATGGTTGTTTGTATGGTCAAGATAAAATAATTGTTGGTTACATTGCCAATAAATGATTAATTATAAGTTCAGGATATAGTAGGATATAGTGAGGATATAGTAGGATATAGTAGGATATAGTAGGATATAGTAGGATATAGTAGGATATAGTAGGATATATCTGACTAATGGTAAGATATATTTGACAGTGTGGTTAAGATGGCTAATAGTTCAAGATATATTTAGAATATTAAAATGGAAAAGTCTGTGAGTGTGAGTTAATCAGATTTAGAAGCTTTAAATTTAAATTTTAAATTTTTAAAAATAAAAACATGACAAAATGGTCAAAGTAATATGAATTGTTTAAACGTAAGTTACTCTCTTTGTACATTCCTTGATTTTAAAAAAAGAAAATAAATAAATTAATTATTATTTTTTTTTGATGGGGGTAAGCATTTATTCATTTCTATTCGTTTTTTTTGGAAGCCCATTTCATCTTAGGCTAATTTCTTTAAACCACTTATATAAAAATAAGCACGAATTTCTTCATTTAAATCCCAATACCAAATAATAAATCCCCAAATAATACTTTTAAATTTCATTTAACTGAAAATTAAGAAATCACGAAATATCAAAAATAGCCCAGTCTAAATCCTCCTCTTCCCCATTTTCCCCATATTCATTCCCAGCTTCTTTATTTCTAGTCCCGCGTGTCGTTGCTGTTATCGCAGTAACTGGCGGATCAGTGGACGATTGCATCCGTCCGTCTGACGGCTGAGTGTTTCTTGTGTGTTAGTTGGTCCGTGGCTCAAAGATTGACTCCCGTGAGTTGCCAGGGCTGCACTTGTCGCACTCGAGCAGGATCAAACTTTGATAAGAGAAGCTGCAGCGTCGGTGTTTTCAAAGGATGCGTTTGTTTGTGTGACAGTCGTGGTGATAAAAGGTTTTGACATCATTCAATGTTCGGAGGTTTGCCCTACGGGCGTGGAGCTTTACGGCAGGGTAGGTTTATTTATGATGGGATTATATTATTGGTGGACTGTTATGGGTTAGATAAGTGTAGAATTGTGATGAAGTTAGATAATTGATAAGATATGATAAGGTTAGATATTAAAGTGATAAGTTGTGATAAGATTAGATAACGGATAAGTGGTGATGAGATTAGATTTATATAAGGTGACTGGGCTAAATACACGGTCAGTGGTGGTAGGGATAGGTTTAAAGTATGACAAATAAATGTCCGATTCATGTTCAACGTAAAATGGAATGCACAAATCTTTTGAAAGAACACAAGAACCTCTAACACAAGAACCTCTCACACAAGAACCTCTCACACAAGAACCTCTCACACAAGAACCGCTCACCCCAGAGGTAAACACCTTAACACTCTCACCCACCACGCCCACCCGACTCCAACACCTGCATCATGGTTGCCAGATTGTAATTTGGGTAAAAGGGCAAACTGACGGTCAAAAAAGGCCAAACTTATGACACTTATGTTATATGAAAAATGTCATCAAAAATGACGTCACGCTCATAGGGGGCGGGAGGGGGTCACAGATTTGTGGCGATGTATGACGAGGGGGAGGGTGCTAACTGTGACGTCATATCGGAAAGGGTCTAGCTCTTGTTTACGTTGGACGAGGGGTGGGGGGTGAAAATACATAGAAAAATCTTCCACAATCGCGTGTTGTCATTTATGGACGGCTCATAACGGCTGAATATAAGTTAACTATTTAAAAATGAAGGTAAACCCAGGAGAAAAAGGATAATACATTTGTAAATGCCAATGTTCGTATGTATGGTTGTACTCACAAAATAAATAGATTTTGATACTAACATACAAATTTGAAAGAGTAAAACATATAAACAGGGTATTAGTTAGCCTGACAGGACGTAACACAACAGCGAACGTTTCGACAAAGAGCCTTCCTCAACGAACAAATAGTACACAAATAAAACGAATATAACGAAAGAATTAAAAAAAAACTTAGCTGTAGTGAAACCCAATTAGTCCAGTAGAGATAACATCTCTGATAACATCTCTGATAACATCTCTGATAACATCTCTGATAACATCTCTGATAACATCTCTGATAACATCTCTGATAACATCTCTGATAACATCTCTTATAACATCTCTGATAACATCTCTGATAACATATCTGATAACATCTCTGATAACATCTCTGATAACATCTCTGATATCATCTCTGATAACATCTCTGATAACATCTCTGATAACATCTCTGATAACATCTCTGATAACATCTCTGATAACATCTCTGATAACATCTCTGATAACATCTCTGATAACATCTCTGATAACATCTCTGATAACATCTCTGATAACATCTCTGATAACATCTCTGATAACATCTCTGATAACATCTCTGATAACATCTCTGATAACATCTCTGATAACATCTCTGATAACATCTCTGATAACATCTCTGATAACATCTCTGATAACATCTCTGATAACATCTCTGATAACATCTCTGATAACATCTCTGATATTATCTCTGATAACATCTCTGATAACATGTCTGATAACATCTCTGATAACATCTCTGATAACATGTCTGATAACATCTCTGATAACATCTCTGATAACATCTCTGATAACATCTCTGATAACATCTCTGATAACATCTCTGATAACATCTCTGATAACATCTCTGATAACATCTCTTATAACATCTCTGATAACATCTCTGATAACATATCTGATAACATCTCTGATAACATCTCTGATAACATCTCTGATATCATCTCTGATAACATCTCTGATAACATCTCTGATAACATCTCTGATAACATCTCTGATAACATCTCTGATAACATCTCTGATAACATCTCTGATAACATCTCTGATAACATCTCTGATAACATCTCTGATAACATCTCTGATAACATCTCTGATAACATCTCTGATAACATCTCTGATAACATCTCTGATAACATCTCTGAACTAATTGGATTTCACTGCAGCTAAGTTGTCCCCCCCCCCGTTATTTTCGTTTTATTCGTGTACTATTTGTTCGTTGAGGAAGGCTCTTTGCCGAAACGTTCACTGTTGTGTTACGTCCTGTCGGGCTAACTAATACCCTGTTTATATGTTACACGTTTACTAATTTAAAAGCCTGGTTGCAGTCTCACCCCCCATTATTTTATTTAAATTTGAAAGAAAAGCTTCAGGTCATCCTTTTCCTCTAGACTGCTATATGCAGTATTATTATAAACTTTATCAGATGTCAAGTCATCAAGCAATCTTGGTGACATGACAAAGTCCTTACTGCATTTATTTGTAAACAAAAGCTCAGCCCTGACTCTAACAATAGCGTCTAAAAGTGTGAGCTGCATTCTGTATCTGACTTTGTCTTAATAGCCTCTTTGTTAAACTTTAAAAAAAACTTTTTAATGTCTAAAATACACGTAAGCTATTCCAAAAAAGAAAAAAATTAATAAGGTTATTGACTTATTGGCGAATTTTTTATTTTATTTTTGTGATAAAGATTATTTTTATATATATATTATGTATTTTTTATTATTTTTTAAGAAAAAGGCCAAAAGAAGGCCAAAAAGCCAAAAACAAATTTTGAGGCCAAACCTTCTTAAAAAAGGCAAAAATTTGAGAATTTGGCCTTCAAAAGGCCAATATGGCAACCCTGACCCGCATCATCACACCAAAATAACTTACTCCAACATTACGCCACCATTACTTCATGTGATATTATTCGTCAGAATTTTATTACAAATCGTGAATTTGTTTACTATCTTGGAATGTAATTAAGATAGAACCAAAGATTTGATATACATGTATCACATTATGGTAAGAGATTGACAGTGTTTTAGTTTCACAAGTGACTCGGTGCTTTGATATATGACACATTTGTTAAATATATAACGCAGTGGTTAGATATAAAACATAGCTATTTGATGTATGACACAGTGATTTGATATATGACTTAATAATTTTATATATGACACATTAATTTGATATATGACTCGTGACTTAATAATTTTATATATGACACAGTGATTTGATATATGACTCATGGCTTAATAATTTTATATAGGACACAGTGATTTGATATATGACATAATGATTGTGTATATGACACAGTCATTAAATTTATGACAAAATCGTAGTAAGCATGAAACAGTGATTTTATATATTACACAGTGATATGGTGTATGATTTGATTTTATATATGACACAATGATTAGGTATATGACATAATGATTTTTTATATGACACAGTGATTTGATATATGGCATAGTGAATAGATATGTGAACAATTTATACCGTGCGTCGCTGTGGTTGACAGATTATTGTTTTCTCACAATACTCATAAGAATTGTTGCCTCACATGGCATATTAATCATGTGTGCCATTACTGACATAAGTGTCATATGCCATATATGACATATCTTTCCTCTGTGGCGCTGCTGTCATAACTGCCATATCAAATTTGTAATATAGGTCATATTTGTCATACGTGCCACGTCTGTCTCCGACATGTTTCATGCATGTCCAACTTTGAAATTCTTTTATTTGTTGAAAAACTGTAATATGTTGCATTTCCGTCATACGTGCCAATTATTATATACATGTGTTACAACCACCTTCTGTCAAAGCGTCGTAACGTTAAATAGTTGCTCCGTTTGGCATAGCATCCTTGCAATGAATGATACACTATTCAGCTTCATTGCTTGGAAGATTGTTTCTAAGTCAGCAATCCAGTAAGTAAAAGCCATGATAATTCCGTCAACAGATTGATAATTATTTAATCTTTACAAATTTGTCGTCCAATCATAATCAATCATGTTTGTTAATAAATCAACTTCAGATTGAATAGAACATTGATAAAATCTTGTGTATAGAAATCTTATATTTGATTATGAAAGGATGATAATTTATTATTTTTTTTTAATTTGAAGAGGAAGGGAGACAATAAGAGAAATTGGCAGAATGAAGAGAGAGAGATCAGAGGACAGAAAAAAAAACCAGTGCAGGGATAAATAAATCAAGTTTAAAAATCTGACTCTTCTCTCAATTGAGAATCGATAATCACTAAAAACAACGTGGCATCGATTACGAGGGACGGTAACTGCCATCATCCATCAGAAAGTAAATGAATAGTTGGCTTATCTCCTCATTGCACGCCCCCCCACTCACACACACACACACACACACACACACACACACACACACACATACACACATAGACACACACACATACTCACACACAACAACACACGCAGATGCACGCACACACACACACGCACATACACACATAGACACACACACATACTCACACACACACAACACACGCAGACGCACGCACACACACGCACACGCACGCACGCACGCACACACACACCACCGCTAAATATAAGGTTTTATTCAACAAAAAAAATCAGACGATGTACAATATCAACCTAAAAACACAGGCAAGTTCTCGGTGGTTAATCTCAATGGTTAATCTCTTATTAAGTTTTTGTGGTCCTTACATGACTAACCTGGAACTGATTAAAAGCTTTGTTTATAGTGGTTGCCGGCCAGTGGCCCGTGTGTATGATTACAAGCTTGGTGCTGGGGTCACTGATCTATTGCTCGTGTGTATTATAACAGATTGGTTCTCAAAACTACAACCTCTCACACAAGAACCTCTAACACAAGAACCTCTCACACAAGAACCTCTAACACAAGAACCTCTCACACAAGAACCTCTAACACAAGAACCTCTCACACAAGAACCTCTAACACAAGAACCTCTAACACAAGAACCTCTAACGCAAGAACCTCTAACACAAGAACCTCTAACACAAGAACCTCTAACACAAGAACCTCTAACGCAAGAACCTCTAAAACAAGAACCTCTAACACAGTGGTTCCTAACCTTTTGGGGTCCATGCACCCCTTCAGATGCCCAAAAAAGTTCATGCACCCCCTCGTGAAACTTGCAGAAAATGCATAATAAACTATGTTTATTTTAGGAGCACAACAGTTTTGACCATAGGCAACAGGGAATTTAGTGAGAGATCTGCTGCTTCTTATGATCAATCAGCTATTTAAATATGGGGACTATTTTGGACAAAGCAACTCTCATGTCACCCCCCCCCCTCTGCATTCAACTTATTCCTTGCCTTGGTTTTAATCGTCAAAAGTGTGGAGAATCCTGTGTCACAGAGACAGGTTGTGCCAAATGGAAGGAGAGTCAGTACTGCCCTCTTGGCTAGTTGTGGGTAGGAATCTAGCTGGGCGCACCAAAATTCAATCAATGTATTGCAACTGAAGGCACTCATCAGTACTTCTCTGGTTCTCAAATCAAACTAGGTCATCTTTAGCAAGGTCACTGTCATCAATGTTGTCCAAGTCACAGAGAAAAGGAGTGCGAATCCAAAGGTCTTTCATAATAATGTCTTTACAGAAATACCCATCAAAGGACCTTTGCAATGTTGAACGGTGCTCTGAAATTTCCCCTTTGATGTTGTCTCTCAGTGCTTCCTCCTGAAGCAGATATTACAACTTCATCCAAGAGTGGAAAGTTGGCCAAGTAGGACTTTTCTAGTCGTCGTTAAAATATTGGCATTTTGTTAAGGAAGGCTTGCAATCTCTCAGTAGCATCCATTACAGTCACAGCAGGTCCTTGGAGAGCTGTGTTCAACTCATTCGAGATGGTGAAGATGTCAGCCAGGTATGCCAAGTAATGAATAAAATTTGGGCAGTCAAACTTGTCAGCAAGGTCACTCTCTTTTTCTCGCAAGAAAATGGCAAGCTCCACTCTCAGTTCTACAAACTGAGAAAGTATCTGTCCCATGGACAACCAGCGCACCTCATTGTGGTAGAGCAGAACTTCATGCTCAGAGACCACCTCCTGACAGAACAACATGAAGAGGCAGTGGTTCAAGGCATGTGAGCGGATAAAATTTACAACTTGGACTGCAGTAGAAAGAACTGACTTCAAGGTTGGAGGTAGAGTTTTGCATGCCAGGGCCTGACGATGAAGGATACAGTGTGTAGTGACAATATCTGGAACTTCTTTCTTTACCGGTGCTGAAAATCCTGACTTATTACCGAGCATGGAGGGAGCACCACCTGTGCAAATTGAAGACATTCTTGAAGTTCAGTCAAACTGGTTTTCAGTGAAGAATGCCCTGACTAGCTACAGCACATCAGCAGCTTTGGTAGTAGCTAGGAGTGGCTTACAAAAGAGAAATTCATCCTTCAGCAATCCACTGAGATTTCAGAAATACAAGAATCTGACTGATTTATGCTACATCAGTGGATTCATCCAGCTGCATGCTAAATGGAAAAGGACTGCTTCTCATCTCGCACAAGACTTCATACAGAATGTCTGCAGCCATGTCACTAATCCTGGAATGAATAGAGTCATTGGACAAAGGAACTTTCTCAACCTGCTTCCTCTGCTGGTGACCACACATCAGTTCCACCACCTCCAGAGCAAATGGATTCACCAAAGGTCTCCAATGGTGTGGGGTTTCTTGTTCTTTGCAATAAGATATGCAACTTTGAATGATGCATCCAGTGCAGGTTTCTGTGACAAAGAAAATCCAAGCTTGGGCAAGGTACCTAAGGTCAAGAAGCGAGCTCTCTTCTGCTTGAAGACCTCAACACTGTCCTTGGAATTGGATGGATGGACTTTCTCCAAGTGCTCTCGGAGTCTAACAGGCTTCATATTGTCATTGCACAGGATTTTTCCACAGAGGAAGCACTAAGGCTTTTGTGTTCCATCTCTCTCTCTCTCTTTTTTTATTATTTATTAACGATTTTGAAGGGGTGATGACAATCGGAAAGTCGTACCAGTTACAGGCAAATTTTTAACTGACGAAGTTGATGTTTTTAATTACCGGAATTGGGTGCTCAACTCAAGATTTTAGATTTCAATGACAAATAATGGCTTACAATTAACGTTTTTAAGACCTTTGCAGCGTACCGAGCAATAAAAGTGAAGGAAAACAAATCCCAACGTTTACATCCTCTCAAAACAGTTAAAGGGTCACCGGAAGACATATATCTGACGTATTTGATGACAAAATTAAATTATTTTTAGAGAACTGACTTAAAACACGAAATTCCGAGGAACATGTAGAGCGAACCGTTCATTTTCCGTCAATTTTCGACATGCGCAGAACGATGCGCGAACGAGTATCTGGGGGGGGGGCGAAAAAAAAAGTTTGTATATGGGTGCCCTTTACCGTGGGCAGGCCTTGCTTATGGTTTACATTTTCAGATTATCAGTTTTTCTTTCTTTTTTTTCCTTCTTTTTTTTCTTCCTTTTTTTTCTCTGAATGGTTCATGCACCCCCTGGAACCTTCCCATGCACCCCTTGGGGGTGCATGCACCACTGGTTAGGAACCCCTGCCGGCGACACAAGAATCTCTCACACAAGAATTTCTAACACAAGAATTTCTAACACAAGAACCTCTAACACAAGAACCTCTAACGCAAGAACCTCTAACTCAAGAACCTCTAACTCAAGAACCTCTCACACAAGAACCTCTCACACAAGAACCTCTCGCACAAGAACCTCTCACACAAGAACCTCTCACACAAGAACCTCTCACACAAGAACCTCTCACACAAGAACCTCTAACACAAGAACCTCTAACACAAGAACCTCTAACACAAGAACCTCTCACACAAGAACCTCTCACACAAGAACCTCTCAAACAAGAATTTCTCACACAAGAACCTCTCACACAAGAACCTCTAACTCAAGAACCTCTAACACCAGAACCTCTAACACAAGAACCTCTCTTACAAGAAGGTCTCACACAAGAACCTCTCACACAAGAACATCTCACACAAGAACATCTCACACAAGAACATCTCACACAAGAATCTCTCACACAAGAACCTCTCACACAAGAACCTGTCACACAAGAACCTCTAACACAAGAACGTCTCACACAAGAACCTCTCACACAAGAACCTCTCACACAAGAACCTCTCACACAAGAACCTCTCACACAAGAACCTCAACACAAGAACCTGTCACACAAGAACCTCTCACACAAGAACCTCTCACACAAGAACTTCTCACACTAGAACCTCTAACACAAGAACCTCTCACACAAGAACCTCTCACACAAGAACCTCTCACACAAGAACGTCTCACACAAGAACCTGTCACACAAGAACCTCTAACACAAGAACGTCTCACACAAGAACCTCTCACACAAGAACCTCTCACACAAGAACCTCTCACACAAGAACCTCTCACACAAGAACCTCAACACAAGAACCTGTCACACAAGAACCTCTCACACAAGAACCTCTCACACAAGAACTTCTCACACAAGAACCTCTAACACAAGAACCTCTCACACAAGAACCTCTCACACAAGAACCTCTCACACAAGAACCTCTCAAACAAGAACCTCAACACAAGAACCTCTCACACAAGAACCTCTCACACAAGAACCTCTCACACAGGAACCTCTAACACAAGAACCTCTCACACAAGAACTTCTCACACAAGAACCTCTCACCCCAGAGCTAACACCCCAAGACCCCCACCCACCATGCCTCACCCCACTCCAACACCTGCATCACACCAAAATAACTTACACCAACATTACGCCACCATTACATCACACCTATATCACCACTGATGCCTCTTCCCTCTTTTTGCCCATCCAAAAGGATTCGAAAATTAATGTTATGTGGTGGCGACATGTATGTTACGTTAACCTTAACAGAAGTTACAGCGACACAGCAGCTCGCCCAGTCATCGTGGTCAGAAATAAATAATCTCATTATTTTGAGAAGTAATAAATCTTCC
Organism: Ampullaceana balthica; assembly: GCA_944989445.1. Lineage (NCBI taxonomy): Eukaryota > Metazoa > Mollusca > Gastropoda > Lymnaeidae > Ampullaceana > Ampullaceana balthica. The sequence continues at coordinate 411,469 of CALYLW010000484.1, read as the reverse complement.
AATCATATTCCTTGTGTGAAACATCAGGTTGTAACTGTGATATCATCAGGTTGTAATTGTGATATCATCAGGTTGTAACTGTGATATCATCAGGTTGTAACTGTGATATCATCAGGTTGTACTGTGATATCATCAGGTTGTAACTGTGACATCATCAGGTTGTAACTGGGATATCATCAGGTTGTAACTGATGATAATATCATCAGGTTGTAACTGTAATATCATCAGATTGTAACTGTGATATCATCAGGTTGTAACTGGGATATCATCAGGCTGTAACTGGGATATCATCAGGCTGTAACTGGGATATCATCAGGCTGTAACTATATATATATGTCTCTCTCTCTCTCTCTCTCTCTCTCTCTCTCTCTCTCTCTCTCTCTCTCTCTCTCTCTCTCTCTCTTCCCTCGTGTGTATGTGTGTGTGAGTGTATGTTTGTTTGTGTGATTGCGTCTCAAGACTGTTTTCTTCCGTCTCACATCTCTCATCTCTTGTTAATAATTCTGACATTTTTTTATACTTAAAAAATTAGAAAGTATTTTATAAGCAAGTTCCATAACCTACATACATCCACACTAACATCATCCCGTACAATAAAATATCTGGCTGATCCACAGATCATGGGAGTTCTAAAGTCATTTTAGGCCTGCGTGGACCCACAAAAGAACGAAGAATTTCAGGATATTCAATGTAATCTTTATAGTATGTTATATTTTTATGATACATTTACAACTATGCACACGTAGATCTAAATGGCCATTGGGATAGTGTGAAACATTGGGAAAGATTATCATAATTTTGTAAAATACCACGTTAAAATTTTCTTCAAAATCCAAGTTGTATTTTGTTGAAAATTGCAATCCTCATTTCCCCGTTATTATTTTAATAGTTTTGAATCTCACAGTGACCAAAGAATATGTTTATTTGGTATTTCATGTTTAACATTATAATGAAACTTGTGGAGCCATATTTTCTATTCATGGGTATTAATGATACAGTATACATTTTAATGTGTGATTGCGTTCAAGGATAAAATATGGTTGTCTTGGCAGGTGGAAAACGCTTAAGGTGGTCTGAGTCTTTAACTGTTTACTAAACTAAACACATATTCTGAAGGCCTGAGACTAGTCTCTTAAGGACTTGGCTAATACCTGGGCAACCTGCTCCATTTGCTGAGCAGTTCCATACAACATTGTCTTAACGTGGAACTCTTTTGCCTCCCTAACCTCCCCGGCTATGTCCAGCGCGGTACACGACGTCAAGGCGTGTAGGATTGTCTCAGAGGCTAGGCTGCAATGACGGCAGTTCGAGTCCCTGTTTACGAAACCTATCGAAATCTTGATGGAAACTGTTGTATCGTGAGACGGAAGATACTAACCCAAGTATCGTATTGGTATCGTCAGATAAAAGCCAATTGCTGGAGCGAGCATCGGGTTTATAAGACCTATTGGAACTTTAAACCGGCTCTGACTTAAATACCTTAACGACTACTTCCGGAACATCAAACGAGCTATGACAATGGTTAACAACCACTTCCGGGACAATGGCCGCCGCACACAGGGGAAACAACTTTCCCCCACCGCCTTTATGCTGGAGCCATTTATCCTAATAGCCTGTCGCTATCAGACTCATGGCGCCATCGATTCACACATAGTATAGACGGAAATCATTTGCTCGATGTCAGGCAAGATTTTTTACAACACGAAAGTCACTGCGGCAGATGGTCGTCCATGTAGAGAACGTTGGCATTTTGATCGACTACCAACCTATTCTGACTCTAAGTTTGTAAAGTAGACATGGAATTGTTTCAGCTGTATCAGCAGCTCGGTAGACAAACGTTACAATGTTTTTGTGGCATTATATAGGGGATATTCTATTAATGTTAAAAGTGCTGTGAAGGCAAGGTTTTCTAAACCTAGAAACGTTTTAGGATAGGAGAACAATGAGCGAAATAGTAACAATGATAAAGGCATTAAATTCTAACATGAAATATAACACAACGACAATTTAATCCACACTCAGATCAACTTTGGAATACAAACAAATGGCTGGTTCCAAATGCAAGAAGACATACACATTATCTTTCTTACCGTCTGTCTTTCGGGCGTTGAATGGGTTGACTGAAAAAACAAGGAAAGCCAACACTCTAACTACATTTAAAGTTGTAATTTTTTTTAAATAATTGACTAAACTTAAACCATAGATAAGCGGAGGACGCACTATTCTTATACATAGAAGGAGCATCTGTTATATATAAGATAAGATAAGATAAGATAAGATAAGATAAGATAAGATAAGATCAGATCAGATGAGATAAGATAAGATAAGATAAGATAAGATAAGATCAGATCAGATAAGATAAGATCAGATAAGATAAGATCAGATAAGATAAGATAAGATAAGATAGGATCAGATAAGATATTATAAGATAATGGATCATGACATAACTGTTACCTACGAACTCTTCAAGTAAAGTGCATCTTATATCACGACCTCCTTCCTCCCACTCATTTGTCAGATGATACCATCCCTCCTTATTCCCTTTCCTGACAACACTCCCCGATTTAACAACTCACTGACACAATCCCCTTATCCCATACTAATCCAGTTTTTCTTAAAATCATTTCATTCACAAATCAACTCTCTCACAAATCGCCTCCCACACAAATCACCTCCCACACAAATCACCTCCCAGAACAAATCACCTCCCAGAACAAATCACCTCCCTCACCAATCATCTCCCACGCAAATCAACTCCCTCACAAATCGCCTCCCACACAAATCACCTCCCACACAAATCACCTCCCACACAAATTATCTCCCTCACCAATCACCTCCCACACAAATCACCTCCATCACAAATCACCTCCTACACAAATCACCTCCCTCACCAATCATCTCCCACACAAATCAAGTCTCACGCAAATCACCTCCCACACAAATCAACATTTGAATGACAGGTGCTGTACGATTTTACTGATCCAGCACAAGCTCAAAGCAATACGCATGTAATGGACTTACACCTGGGATTGTAGTTCATAACAATGATTGACAGGGATATCTGTTCAACATTTGCTAGGTTAATATTTGCTTTAACCCAGATCCGATCTGGACCCGATATAATTAGTAGTATATGCTTTTTGTCTTGAAACCCAAATGACCAGTGCAAGTATTCACTGAAATCAGTAAAGTCATTATTACCCACGGTTTAACTACGTTTCTGAATAACCATTTTAGTCACCTAATTTAAAAACTTTCTTTCTACCGAAAAGCCATAGCGTCTAGCAGCGGACAGTTGTTGACCACATGTCACGGGGGCGTGTCAACTTATCCACCAAGTGTCCCAACTTGAACACAGTGTGCTCTCCTCCTATGGGAGGGCTTGACTTGGTGAATATACGTCTGTGCCATGTAAAGGCAATGGAACCGTCCTTCTCACTCTAGCTTCCACTATTATTAAAGCGATTGCACTGTGACAGCGCAAGGGAATTATGTTACATAATAACATATAGTGTCAAGGCGAAATCTTTTCTTTTTTTCTTTATATGTTTTGAAGTACAATGTAATAGTTTCCTATTTTTGGCACGGGTGTTTATAGATATCTTAAATTGTTTCTCGTGATAGTACCTTGTTTTTGTTGTTTTTGTTGTTTTTGTTGTTTTTGTTGTTTTTGTTGTTTTTGATTTTGCGATGATACTTGTTCTCTTTCTCTACTTGCTCTCTCGTGATGTTACTTTGTCTTTCGTGATGGTACTTTTTCTCTTTCTGTCGTGATGTTAATTTGTCTCTCGTGATGGTACTTTTTCTCTTTCTATCGTGATGGTAATTTTGATGGAAAAACTTCTCCCTTTCCGTCTACGTCTTCCAAATTTGCTGTGTTCACTGGGTCCAATAGATAGACCAGTGGGTAGCAGCTCCGTTTCTTTGTATGTGTGTGTGTTTTGTGTTTTGTTTTGTTTTTTAGTTTCACATTCTAAATTCGTAACATCATCTTGTTTTCAGCTGATTAACCTTATAACTAAATAATACAATCTTCTCGTGGTTCTTTGTGACCAATCAATAATAGAAACTTCTAACTATGCCAAAGTCACACAGAAACTGGCTTGTCGGAAAGGACACCACCAGCCCACCCCCAACTCTTTCCGCTAGTCTAAAAAAAACTCGCCGATCTATTAAAAATATACACATTTTTTAAACATTTTGAATAACTCTCTTTTTGCTAGTAAAACATTGTTTTTCTCCCTTTGAATCTGATCAAGCTTGGACACATTTAGTTTAGTGTTTATTCATTTTCATTCGGCATGTGACAATGAATGCGAGACTTTTTGCTTGTGGCGGACACCTTAACATTAAATTTAAAAAATAACTTTTTTTTTAACACCGCGCAATTGATATAAAATGGCGCTAAAATTGAATATAATAACTAAAAGCTAAATTATTTAGCAACTGAAGTTTATTGGATGCCAGCGTTGTCTTCTAGACATCTAACGTGCACTTTTGGTAATACATTGTTTACAATAAACTAGGCGTGTTACCATTCATTTGGAATTGATACAATTTATCGACACCAGCTCCCAGCTCCCAAAATAATTTTTCGAATAGGGAGCAATGTTCCCTTTAAGCTGAGCGGCTGCGCGGCCACGCAGATATCTGACCGACGACCGTGCAGCAGTTTAGAATTACAGTGAAGCAAATTTTGTAAAATATTGCCCCCCCCCCAAAAAAAAATGGATGCTGTTCAACTTTGCACATGCGTTTAATTACTTTGCACATGGACCGACGAACCTTAGAGGGAACTTTAAAATGAAGAAGATTTAGTTTTAAGATGTTTGATAAATAATGTCATTGTATTTCCTGCAGAGGCGTGCATTGTACTTAAACTTCCTTTTTGTTTTCGCGTTGAAACATATATATATATATATATATATATATATATATATATATATATATATATATATATATATATACATGCTCATATCTTTGAACTACATTTTATTTACTTTAAGTGGTAGGAGAGGTAATGTGTCTGTCATGATACTGCGTTTTAAAGTGTCCATGATATTCTGTTATGTTTATCGTTGAAATCCTCAATGACGCTTTGACGCTGCGGTGTGTCTATATTTTAAAAAAAATCATTACCTAATGTTGTGTCTATGTTTGAAAGCATCAATGACGCTGTGCTGTGTCTAAATTTGACTGACTTGATGACCTTGTGGTATGTCAATGTTTGAAAGCACCGATGACGCTGTTTTTTGTATTAGTGAAGGTTGGATGACTCATAACTCACTGCCCATCGAGGCGAACTCAAGGGTTCATTTCCTGATAGCTACTCCATTATATCAGAGAGGTCCACTGTGTTAGTTTCCTTTACAAATTACTAAGATATCGTCGCTGTTCAAAAGAAACACAAAATCTTTACAAACTAGCACGCTTAAGATTTTCGTACAGATAAACATTTCTTTCTTCAAGAGAAGCCAATAACTATTGACTATTAGCCGAAGATTTGATTAAGTTTCGACTAGTTAGTAGTATGGTGTTGTGTGAGTCATGTCTATCCTAATCGTCACACACCATCAACACAATAAACATAAAATTTACCTAACAAGGATGGCTCACTAACATCAGTTGTGTATACATCTAAATAAACGTATCTTGATAACGCAATACAGATTTACGCCCGTGGCTTACTTCTTCTTCTTCTTATGTAAAAAGGACTTCATACTGTAAATGTAACCATGAATGACTGTTCTGAATGTAGCCATGACTGATTACACTGAATGGGACCATGACTGATTACTCTGTATGGGACCATGACTGATTACTCTGTATGGGACCATATCTAACTACACTGACTGGGGCCATGACTCATTAGAATTATTGTAACCAAGATTGAATGTAACCATGACTGATTACATTGAATAGGAACATGACTGATTGCACTGAATGGGACCATTACTGACTACTCTGAATGTGACCATGTCTGATTACACTGAATGTGACCATGTCTGATTACACTGAATGTGACCATGTCTGATTACACTGAATGTGACCATGTCTGATTACACTGAATGTTACCATGTCTGATTACACTGAATGTTACCATGTCTGATTACACTGAATGTGACCATGTCTGATTACACTGAATGTGACCATGTCTGATTACACTGAATGTTACCATGTCTGATTACACTGAATGTGACCATGTCTGATTGCACTGAATGTGACCATGTCTGATTACACTGTATGTGACCATGTCTGATTACACTGTATGTGACCATGTCTGATTACACTGAATGTGACCATGTCTGATTACACTGTATGTGACCATGTCTGATTACACTGTATGTGACCATGTCTGATTACACTGTATGTGACCATGTCTGATTACACTGAATGTGACCACGAATGACTACTCTGAATGTAACCTTGGCTGTGCACGGACTCGCCTTATGTTGGGGTATTGGTAACTGCACACATTAGTGTAGAACAATACATGTTTAGTTTCCACTTGGTTTATTGCCATGAGGATGTAGCGGTGGTGAGTGTAACGCTCGTGTGACAGTGAAGAGGACGATGAGTGGTGTGTTAATGAGAAGTAAAACAACACACCAGCGTGTGTGACATTCAGCACATTTTATTTTGGGCCAGCAGGACTTTACAGCAATACATCCTTCTGGGTTCTATAGTGGCTTTCGATTAATAAAATTGTTCGGGAAAAGTAGGACAATAATGTTGTTGATAACTGGTTTATAAATAGTTAAATGCTAGAATATTTTTACATTCTCAAGGTATCTTTATTCCATAAGTATGGTTTTTCTTTATTTTATTTCTTTTATTGTTTCTACTATTATTATTATCTTTTTTTAAATTTTACGAAAATGTCAAATGATTATTTTATTTTGACGCTACGTCATTTACTGAACCAGTTCAGTTATATAATTTAAGCATTTGCTCGTTATTTTATACATTGAGCAGGTTATTTGAGTATTCTTTTTATCGATTATAAATTCCGGTCTCATGATATTTGCTGTCGTCCCGTTTTTCAGAGGAACTCGTCAGAGACTGCTGGCATTCCTCAAGTCAGTATCCATACACAGGCATAGCATGGCGGAGAAGGGCCGTTATGGTTTTGACTTTTTGAAATAATTGTAAAAGGTCTTAATTAATTAAAAATGGGAATATTTTAAATTTTAAATTGTTTACTGACTCGAACCTTTTTTTTTAATTTATCGGTTTGTGATACAAATGTAAAAGTTCAGATGACAATTTTAAAATTTGGTCCTCATAGCCATACGCAGTATTGTTTTTGGAGCTTTTGAGAAGTTCATGCAATGAGTGCACAGTTCCGGTGCCGTATAGGGCTGTCTTATTTCAATTTATAGAGAATACATTATAGTCTAAACAAAACACAACACGACAGGAAAACCAACACTCGATTAATAATTAACATTCAAAAGTCTTGTGCACATCTAGACACAAATCATGGATAAACGAAGTACGCATTAATGTTTTTATATAAAATAAGGGTCTGTTGTATGAAAAATAATATATAAATAAGAGTAAGTTAAAAAAAGAATTGAAGGAAGACCACAGAATTAGATGCAGTGTTAAACAATGTTTCCCTTAAGCTGCGCGGCTGTGCCTATATCGGACCGACGCCGCGCAGCAGTTTAGAATTATCGCGCAAGAAGTTTTGTTAAATATTGCACAATAAAAATTGGGTTAAAAAATGATTTTTTAAAACATGCTTTTTTCCCAATACACTGAGAAGGACAATATACATTTTCTCATCTCTAAAAAAAATAATAAAGCGTGTAATGTAATAAAAAGTGGATGTTGTGCAAAGTTTTGCACACGAGTTTTTGTTTGTTTTGTTTTTACTTTAAACCTGAACCAACAAACCATAGCAGGAACATTTGTGTTAAAGTAGAGCGTTGTTGTTGTTCGTCCGTAGTAGTCGACGATGACCGCTCTCATCATATTAGTCTAGTGCTAGTATACACTATGTGGAGTATACACTTTAAGAAATAATGTTTAGATATTGTATCAGCCGACTACACACTAGAGGTCCAAATAAGAAAGAATATCAACAAAGATATAGTTTTTAATTATATATTTAGTATTAAAATGTATAATAATATTAATATTATTTAATATTATATTTAATATTATTTCATAATACATTGACACATGAACACCTGTTTTAGTGGGAATGGTGAAATTGTTTCCTGGGTGCCAAAATAGTAGATATTTCTGGCTTTACATTTGATATCCCTAACATCAAAAGTGACCTGAGATTATCATCAGACACGTTAGTTCTCAAATTAGTCTTCACGTATTTCATCCTCGAAAATGTCTGTTTGCACAAGTATGTTGTTCCAAAGATTTAAAGGTACCTTGTTACAAAAGCTTTGACATTAGGAAAATCTTCCTTGAGCTAAAACTGGTAAAACTCATAAGTCCTTCTTTGAACGTGTCTCTAAGGAGGTCATTTGCTTGCAAATCAATGATCTCCAGCTGCAGTTCATATGAGCAACTGGCCCCATCTGCTGTAAATGGATTTTGAAATAGCCTCACTTATTCTGCCTTTGAATGCAAGTAAAAACAAACGCTCCTGAAACTGCAGCTGGAGGTCTTTGATGATCTCACATGCAAATTAGTTTGGAGATAAAAGGTCTCCAGGAGCTGGATAAGAGGGCCTCGCGGGCCGCATCTGGCCCGCGGGCCGTAGTTTGGAGACCCCTGGTTCATGGGCGTAGGGAAGGGGGGGCAAGGGGGGCATTTGCCCCCCCTACATTTGAGAACAAATATTAATTTATTAAATGCATTAATAAATGTTGTATTTTAACTATTACAGCACTAATTTGTAAGTCTTATTAATTTCTAAGTCTTTTTTCAACCCTTATTTTATACTGAACTTAAATTTAATCGAAAATTGTACCTGTATGGCATTGCCGGTTAAAATTTAAAAAAAGTGGGATTTTTTTGCCCCCCCCCCTGGAAAAATTCCTAGCGACGCCCATGATCTTAGGTGCTATCAGTCATGGAGTACAATGTTGTTTTACCTAGAAAGGTAGTAGAACTGAGGTTATTTCTACAACTATAACCAATCAAAGTACTTGGTTTGTTGAAAGGTCTGGCTTGATGCGTAAGAAATGCGGAATTCCAATAAGTAGGTCAGCAAAATACAAGTTTTTAACTTGAATCTACGAGGGTTGCAAGGTAGGGTATTTTTCGATGTGCCAGGAAGTTATATTTATCTAAATTCTATCCTATCAAATATTTGTTCCATAGTGCTTTACTGCAGCATTCCATTGAAAATGTTGATTATTATTAACAGTGGTTTGTTACCATAGATAAGAGTAAGAAAATGAGTGAGCCCAGGGCTGGATTTAGACTTGACAGAGCCCTAAGCTATTTGAGATAAAGGGGCCCTTTTGAAGTCCAGATATTCTATGTCAGTGCCAATTCTGGAAAAATGTTCCGGGGACCTCCAAGAAGGCGGAGGCCCTAAGCTCTGAGTGAGCCGAAGAAACAATGCTGACAAACAGTTTTGTTGAATATTTGAAGTATGGCTAAATGTTTGGAAACAGATACGAAAGGAGAAACGTTATTAACTGAATTTAAAAGGATTTTTTGCAAGCAATACCCTTGACTTTTTGGCATACTTATAAAAAGCTGAAGGGAATGTATTTTAGTACATTGTACCATCATCCACATCATTTATTCGCAAAAAGCTTAGTGGAATTTGTATGGATCACTAGATAATGTCATTAGAGCAGTTAATAAAATCAGAAGGAATGCCTTCATTGAGAGATTGTTTATTCAACATTGTGCGGACAATGAAGAAGCCTATAATCGTTTGCTTATTCACACATAAGTACGTTGGTTATCAAAAAGTGCATATTTAAATCGATTTATGCACTCTTTGATTCAGTGTTCGAATTCCTGGAAAACAAAGACAATGATTTGCGACACAATTAACTCACAGAATGACATATCCTTAATAAATGATTTATTTACCTACTTTAAAGAAACTAATTTAAAACTACAAGAACAAGTAAAGCAATTAAATTTAATCAAAAGCATAATATCTGGTTTGTTGCAAACATTTTTCTGTGCAAACAAAACTTAGGAACAGGTGAATGTTCTCAGTTTCCAAATCTTTTGAAATTGAAAAATGGAGATAAAGATTTGCTGCCTACCGTCAAAACTTAACAGCTCTTCACGCAGACCTCAACCAAAGATTTGAAGACACTCTTCACTTGGATATTCCCGACTGGGTGTTGAACCCTTTTGCGCGTGGACTAGCTCAGATCCCAAACACAGATAAATTCATGCTAATACTAGAGCAGCTTATTGAAATGTGGAACTTAAACCAATGTTTGAACTATGATACAACAATTTCTGGTTAAAAAATCAGATCTCAATTTTACATCTTGCATTTTGGGTCAATGTACAGCCCAATTATATAGCCTGCATTACAAGTTATTGTACAGAAGTTGTTGACTGCTTAACCGTCTTTCCATTGGGTAGAACAAAGATTCAGTGCCGCTGTGAACCTCAACATAAAAATCAGAAACCTATAAGAAATTGCTGCTCGTGGGGATTTGCGGTTGCTACTCACAAACATTGAGTCCGTCATAAATACACAAACATTGAGTCCGTCATAAATACACAAACATTGAGTCCGTCATAAATACACAAACATTGAGTCGGTCATAAATACACAAACATTGAGTCGGTCATAAATACACAAACATTGAGTCGGTCATAAATACACAAACATTGAGTCGGTCATAAATACACAAACATTGAGTCGGTCATAAATACACAAACATTGAGTCGGTCATAAATACACAAACATTGAGTCGGTCATAAATACACAAACATTGAGTCGGTCATAAATACACAAACATTGAGTCGGTCATAAATACACAAACATTGAGTCGGTCATAAATACACAAACATTGAGTCGGTCATAAATACACAAACATTGAGTCGGTCATAAATACACAAACATTGAGTCGGTCATAAATACACAAACATTGAGTCGGTCATAAATACACAAACATTGAGTCGGTCATAAATACACAAACATTGAGTCGGTCATAAATACACAAACATTGAGTCGGTCATAAATACACAAACATTGAGTCGGTCATAAATACACTCATAAAATCGCATAACGTTTATCCAAGTTATTAATTTTTTCCAATTTTATTTTAAACAAAAGTTATAATTTCAATAAATGCTTCAACAACATGTTGCTTTTTGGATTATTAATTTTTGTACTATGCATTTATGTAGTTTTTTCACTTGGGGGGTCCATGGGGAAGTTTTGACTATAAAAGGGGTCCGTGGGTAAAAAAAAGTTTGGGAACCACTGGTTTAGATGATGTATCATAACACCGATTGTTTAGATGATTTATCATAACACCTATTATTTGTTATTGACTAATAATCACCTTGTTACCAACAGATGAAGACTTAGCATGACGCCATGTCACAATTTGCCCTGTCCGTCGCCAACGGTGGTCGCAGCATCGTCTTCGAGGAGGGCCAGGGGGTCAAACTCCCCGGGTCGATCTTAAACCCCGGCCGCCGGACGTTCCAGAAGAAGTCCGACTCCTGCCCTCAACCTGCAACACATCACACGGACGCGTGTGTCGGCATCCGGACCTCTGAGCACAACAGCGACGACACAACGGATGGCTCGGAAAATAACTACAACAACAACCACGGGAACAAAGACAGCAACGGCAGCAGCGTCCTGACGCTGTCTACTGGTCTAGTTGACTCGCCGCCCCTGACACCGGTCCTGCGCCGCCCGACAGTTGTCGCCCATGAGCAGCGGCTGTCCAGCATCAGTAGCCAGATCGCCCTGTTCCAAAATGTCGGCACTGATGATAGATATTCCGCCAACGCCCCAAAAGACAAAACATTATCACTGAAGAGGGTAAAGGTGAGAGTCGATGTGTGCATTTGTCTAGAATCTTTTAGGGTCAGATCTAAATAACATAATGACCAGTGAATGTGAGAATTTTTCCACTTTATGGATGTTGTTCATTTAAATTTCCATGTATATATTAAGAGCAGTGGCGTAGCTAGGGGGGGGGGCGACGGGGCCGTCCGCTCCAGGCGGCACACATTTAGAGGGCGGAATTTTAGGTAATTTGAAACGTACAACCATTTCCGACAACCGCCATTTTTCTTTTGAAAAGGTGAAACAAAAATATTCGTAATTTCTAGTCTTAAATAACGGATTCGCACAAAATCTGTTTGATTACATACTGGTTGTTATAACTAACGCATAACCATTCAAAAAATTTTAATCGCTCAAAAGAGGTAACATTTTAATCGCTCAAAAGAGGTATCGATTTGGAAAAATTAAGTGATTTACGTCACAGATGAGGCATAAGAAAACTACACAAAAAACGCGTCACCACTGGGCCGAATAATATGTGCTATTAATATCGGCACGACAGTTTTTGCGTGGAATCTCGACATTCGCAGAATGGTGCGCGAACAATTACCTACAAGCCATGGTGGTTCAAATATTGTGTTTAACTTGCAAGTAGTAATTTATATTACTGTTAAATTATATTAATGTGTAAATAATTTGAATTCGTCTATTTTATGGAAAATTATTAAGATTTATGACAAGAATAAGAAAATATTCAAATTTCTCCGTTAATAAACACCACAATAGGCATAACAAGTTTCAAAAAAGACATACATGTACTTTAAAATTTCAAACGTCCTGGAAAAATTGACTTCTGAAAAAGTAACTAGTCAAACAGTCAAATGTTGGAATTTTTCTCAATTCTATGCAATCTTTTTCTTTTCTATGTTATCTCAACTTATGGGAACCCGTCATTTTTTAAATTAATGCAAACCCATGCATGGAAAAAAGAGATGTGCTTATAGATAAAGCTGTTATATCAGCCAAACAATTTATGAAGATTTGGAGATATAAACTGAACACGGAGTTAGAAGGAGAAAAATATGAGTTGCGAAAATTAAGAAGACGTGGTACTATCTTTAGAACAAGAAGTACAACGAGAAATGTTTTTTTTCCATGTATGGAATAATTTAAATTTTGATTGCATGATACACAATTTTTTTATTATGAAAGTTAGGAAAGTAAATGTATAAATATGTTTACAAACTAATGTATTCAATTTCTTTGTTTGTAAAAAAATCAATTATTTATAAATACAAAATAAGAGAATAGTAATTGGTAATGTTTTTTGGGTTAAAATTTGGAATATGTTTTGTCTCATGGGGGGGGGGCCTGCGACTTCAGTAACTTTCTTGTGGCCTTTAAAAAAGTATCGTGTATATTTATAAATATGTATTTATATTAGGGCTGTGAAATTAACTATTAATTTCTCGATTAATGGTTAAAATTTTTTATCGATTAAAATTATTTTAATCGATAAAAATTTGATTAAAATTACAGAAAATATTTATAATATTTTTTAAAAAATTTCATTAATAAATAATTAATTATTAATAATTAATAATAACTTTTTTTTCCGTACAAACTTCTCCCGCATAATATTATAATTTATTTTTATTAACTTATGGGGACTGGCAGACGTCAACTAAAAATGGCTGACAGCATCAGTGCAGTTACATTTAAACATACAACTGGAAAGTTGAGCAAAATTTTTGTTTTTAAGCTAACTGCAGATGGCAAAGTCGAAGATGGTGAAAAAGTTTACTGTGTTCACTGCCATAAACAATTCTCTTTTAAAGGATCAAATACATCGCTGACGTACTACCTTCAGCAGAAACATCCGTTTAAGTATCAACACAATGTCATAAAATTTAGTTCAAAATATTCTAAATTTTCAATGTATGTGAGACAAGGGAAATAACTCAATAAAAATTTTTTAAAGTAAATTACCTGTTTTGTTACTTCCCTTGAAATGTTCAGTTTAATGACGTCATAAATTTCTATTTTTGGCTTTAATCGAAATAAACAGTTATCTTATCTAATCAATACAGACGCAGAAGATAATTGCGTCCACAGACCATGAGAGATGATCTGTTGGCAAGTGATGCAGCGTTCACAGGTTACTGCTTTGTGGGTTCCACGCATTACCCAGCCGCCTAACTAGTGTTAGGTACCCATTTGAAGCTGGGTGACTCAGGGACGCCCTAGGCCCCGGGAACAAATCCTTGCCTTGACATGGATTCGAACCCGTGACCATCGGTACGCTAGTCGAGCGCGCTGCCACTCGACCATTCGTTACTTTTTCAAAAGCTAACAATTAAATTTTAATTAATCGATAACTGCCCTAATTTATAGGTATATAATCTTATGCGGTCTCTTTTATTACTGCTTACATAAATATGGTATGCAATGGTAAACATGTTCCCCACCTTTACTTTCATTAATCACATCTATTTATTCATGTTTTTTTAATTTATAAAACCATCATATAATTGACTAAGTGGTCGTCCCTAAATGACGTCACTTGATTTTGGCTGATTTTTCATTCCTCGTCACAAGTAGTCACAAAACCTTAGACACTTTCTTCAATATGATGTCACAAAGCTTTGACCCCCCTCCCCACCATAAAAGCCGTATTTTCTATTTGAAAATGAGCATGTTTCAAATCAAATTTTTGTCATTTCAGTATGTTTTAGTGTAAGGCTGCACTCTAATAAATAAAGTGTCAGTAATGAAATATTTAAGTGGAAATTTTATTTAATGTTGCGCGTTTTTACGTGACGTCACATATCTTAAACACCCCCCCCTCGTCACACATTGTCACAAATGTATGACTCCCCTTCCCCCCCCCAGGTGCGTGACGTCATTTATGGGCGGCCCTTAAAAATGGTGGCAAAATCCAGAACGCCCCGGGCGGCAAAAGTTCTAGCTACATCACTGATTAAGAGTTATATAATTTAAATAATGATTTATTTAGCTGTTATGAATAATGGTACGACTGTGATTATCAAAATAATTGAACATTATTTTATAAACACAAATGTCTTGATGAGGGGCAAAAAAATGTGAACAATTAACACTAAAAGTGTAAATAAAATATTCACATTATATTTGTGAATCAAATATTTTAAAATACAATTTACGGCAAAATCTTATTTCTTTAAAACTTAAAACCCTACAATAATTTGGTTTTATACATCACAAGGTTAATACAAATAGCATAAAATCTTTTTCTTTAAACCAGTTGGCACATAAGACTGTTATACAAAATGAAGAGATGCCAATGGTGGTTAATTCAAAAGAAAAGTTCGAATAATGTTTGTATACATTTGTTACCTATTTTTTTAGGGTTCATTCAATGACCTTGACCTCGAGCAACTTTACAAGACTTACACAGTAAGGAACAAGTACCCACTGGTAGTGATTTACCTGGCCGTTCTCGCTCTGGGGTCACTCATTCAGCTCATAATAACAAGCACAGAGGACAAGGTAATTGATGTGTTCCAAAGGCCATTCGCCTGGTTGTCCTCATTAACAAAGGTCAGGTGAGAAGCTGATGATTGAGGTCACATTCAAGCGGTGACACACTGTAGGCTAAACTAAAAGCCTTACAACATTAAAAAGTCATTTAGTTTGTATTCCCCATGTAACTGTGATTGATGCAATTGTTTCTTATAAATGTGGTCTCAAAATTTACCTGGAGCCTAGAGTGCTTAGCTGCCAGGTTCTGAGAGTACTAAGCCTAGCTAAATACATTTAAATAGATTGGAAGGAATTTGGCTTAAATTTGTGACATAATTGTATATAAATATATATACTAGCGTATCACCCGTCAAAAATGATGGAAGTTTTCATACGAAATATTAAACTTTCTGAAATGCACACAAACTATTTTATAATAGGGGTTGTAGGGCGCCTACGGCGCCCCCTTTGTTTTTTTATTTTATAATTAACCATCATCAAATCCTCTTTTTACATTGATCCCTTTTCCAAAATTAAAATACATGTATGAGGAAAAACAATGACGTCATATAATATTTTTTTACAGCGCATCTTTAATTTGCACACCTTTTGATGCATTGGTGCAGTAATTTGGTTTTCCCTGCTTTCTAAAATTAGTAGCGTCACGGACAGACATTGCAAAGTATATTATTGTTTTTTTAATAAATAAAACTATCTGATTCCTTTGCACTCCCACCCAAGTTATAATCTGATTCTTTTATATGGTTTTCTAAAACTTTTCACGAGTAAAAGGCTGAACTGAAAATCCGTAAAAATGATTAAAATTATGAACTTTTACTAATGCCACATCTCTCAAACCATGATAAAAGATGTTGAAATGATAGGTAAAGGTTATTTCTCGTAGTACAGCATTAAACATCTCAGCTTTCAAGTGGTCCGTGTAAATAGTGTAATGGCAATGTGAGTAACTGTGTTCTCTTAAGTAGCTGACCGTGTGCTTAGTTTTCACGGCTATAAATAGGTTCAATGTACAGCTATGTTCGTAGTATGGCATACACAATGATATGGTGATGGCTCATAGAATGCATGCAGTATATGTGTCAAATATAAAGTTCTATAAGAGTAAATGCAGAGCTTCTAGGGGTTATATTTATAATAGAAGAATAGCGTGGTACCTGGACAAACTGATTTCCTACGCCTGCTTGGCCTCAAGTGACAAAATGGTCTCTAAATATATTACAGATTGCTCTCCTCTAACTGACTGGTGCCTCTTGTGATCAACTTATCTTCTGTGAGAGATTGGCCTCCTCTGGCAGGTGTCACTTGACACTATAGTCTCATATCACATACTATAGTCTCATATTACATACTGTAGTCTCATATAAAAGACCAGCCTCCTGTGTCAGACCCTAGTATCATATCACATACTTGCCTCTTGTAACAGACTTTAGTCTCATATAACAGACTAGCCTCCTATGACATACTTTAGTCATTTATAACAGACTAGCCTCCTGTGACATAATTTGGTCTCATATAACAATAACAGACTAGCCTCCTATGACATACTTTAGTGTCAAATAACAGACTAGACTCCTGTGAAATTCTATAGTCTCAAATAACATACTAGCCTCCTATGACATACTTTAGTCTCATATAACAGACTAGCCTCCTGTGACATACTATAGTCTCAAATAACATACTAGCCTCCTATGACATACTGTAGTCTCATATAACAGACTAGCCTCCTATGACATACTTTAGTCTCATATAACAGACTAGCCTCCTATGACATACTTTAGTCTCATATAACAGACTAGCCTCCTATGACATACTTTAGTCTCATATAACAGACTAGCCTCCTGTGACATACTTTAGTCTCATATAACAGACTAGCCTCCTGTGACATACTTTAGTCTCATATAACAGACTAGCCTCCTATGACATACTTTAGTCTCATATAACAGACTAGCCTCCTGTGACATACTTTAGTCTCATATAACAGACTAGCCTCCTATGACATACTTTAGTCTCATATAACAGACTAGCCTCCTATGACATACTTTAGTCTCATATAACAGACTAGCCTCCTATGACATACTTTAGTCTCATATAACAGACTAGCCTCCTGTGACATACTTTAGTCTCATATAACAGACTAGCCTCCTATGACATACTTTAGTCTCATATAACAGACTAGCCTCCTGTGACATACTTTAGTCTCATATAACAGACTAGCCTCCTATGACATACTTTAGTCTCATATAACAGACTAGCCTCCTATGACATACTTTAGTCTCATATAACAGACTAGCCTCCTATGACATACTTTAGTCTCATATAACAGACTAGCCTCCTATGACATACTTTAGTCTCATATAACAGACTAGCCTCCTGTGACATACTTTAGTCTCATATAACAGACTAGCCTCCTGTGACATACTTTAGTCTCATATAACAGACTAGCCTCCTGTGACATACTTTAGTCTCATATAACAGACTAGCCTCCTATGACATACTTTAGTCTCATATAACAGACTAGCCTCCTGTGACATACTTTAGTCTCATATAACAGACTAGCCTCCTGTGACATACTTTAGTCTCATATAACAGACTAGCCTCCTATGACATACTTTAGTCTCATATAACAGACTAGCCTCCTGTGACATACTTTAGTCTCATATAACAGACTAGCCTCCTATGACATACTTTAGTCTCATATAACAGACTAGCCTCCTATGACATACTTTAGTCTCATATAACAGACTAGCCTCCTATGACATACTTTAGTCTCATATAACAGACTAGCCTCCTATGACATACTTTAGTCTCATATAACAGACTAGCCTCCTATGACATACTTTAGTCTCATATAACAGACTAGCCTCCTATGACATACTTTAGTCTCATATAACAGACTAGCCTCCTGTGACATACTTTAGTCTCATATAACAGACTAGCCTCCTATGACATACTTTAGTCTCATATAACAGACTAGCCTCCTGTGACATACTTTAGTCTCATATAACAGACTAGCCTCCTGTGACATACTTTAGTCTCATATAACAGACTAGCCTCCTGTGACATACTTTAGTCTCATATAACAGACTAGCCTCCTGTGACATACTTTAGTCTCATATAACAGACTAGCCTCCTGTGACATACTTTAGTCTCATATAACAGACTAGCCTCCTATGACATACTTTAGTCTCATATAACAGACTAGCCTCCTGTGACATACTTTAGTCTCATATAACAGACTAGCCTCCTATGACATACTTTAGTCTCATATAACAGACTAGCCTCCTATGACATACTTTAGTCTCATATAACAGACTAGCCTCCTATGACATACTTTAGTCTCATATAACAGACTAGCCTCCTATGACATACTTTAGTCTCATATAACAGACTAGCCTCCTATGACATACTTTAGTCTCATATAACAGACTAGCCTCCTATGACATACTTTAGTCTCATATAACAGACTAGCCTCCTGTGACATACTTTAGTCTCATATAACAGACTAGCCTCCTGTGACATACTTTAGTCTCATATAACAGACTAGCCTCCTATGACATACTTTAGTCTCATATAACAGACTAGCCTCCTATGACATACTTTAGTCTCATATAACAGACTAGCCTCCTATGACATACTTTAGTCTCATATAACAGACTAGCCTCCTATGACATACTTTAGTCTCATATAACAGACTAGCCTCCTGTGACATACTTTAGTCTCATATAACAGACTAGCCTCCTATGACATACTTTAGTCTCATATAACAGACTAGCCTCCTATGACATACTTTAGTCTCATATAACAGACTAGCCTCCTATGACATACTTTAGTCTCATATAACAGACTAGCCTCCTATGACATACTTAAGTCTCATATAACAGACTAGCCTCCTATGACATACTTTAGTCTCATATAACAGACTAGCCTCCTATGACATACTTTAGTCTCATATAACAGACTAGCCTCCTATGACATACTTTAGTCTCATATAACAGACTAGCCTCCTATGACATACTTTAGTCTCATATAACAGACTAGCCTCCTATGACATACTTTAGTCTCATATAACAGACTAGCCTCCTATGACATACTTTAGTCTCATATAACAGACTAGCCTCCTATGACATACTTTAGTCTCATATAACAGACTAGCCTCCTATGACATACTTTAGTCTCATATAACAGACTAGCCTCCTATGACATACTTTAGTCTCATATAACAGACTAGCCTCCTATGACATACTTTAGTCTCATATAACAGACTAGCCTCCTGTTACATACTTTAGTCTCATATAACAGACGAGCATTATATAATAAACTGTAAGGCAAACTTGTCCTGCATGACAGAAACGAATTTCATGGCTGAAGTATACCCTGCTGCCAATAATATTATTTTATGGATGTGTTATTTATTGACTTTCGCCAATGACATATCATGCCAACTTCTGTATCCTAGGGCTCCCCCGACAAATACTTCATAGGACGAGTGGTCAACCTGTGCTTGAGCTTCATCTACTTCCTAACTCTGTTTCTCATCGTGGTCTTCGCTGCCCAGCAGTCTTTCCTCGCCCACCCCACGGGTCTGGCAATGTTCATAGTCATTGGAACCACTATTTCCATCAATGTCTACTTCGCCTTCAGTAGAGAAGAGGAGCGGACACCCACCTCAGATGTGCCCATCTTGTTTTACACAATGTGAGTAGTAATTAATGAACTGTACAGCCAATTATTTCATCCATTTAGCCAGCCCAGGACATTCATAGGCAACATTCTGTCTTGATTTAGTCCAGACCAGTGCAATGATGGAGTTCTTTGCCAATATTGATTAGCCAGCAAGAGAAAAAAAAACAATAAAATGTTTAATACACAGGTATATTGATGCTAATAAAGAAAAACATAAGATATTTTTAAAAATTTATTCAAAGAAGAAAAGAGAATATTAAACCTCTACACTACACTTTGATAATTTTCTTGTACTTGGTTGCTGTCCTTTAACAGCCTGCCCTGCACTCTACTGCCCTATCCCTTTTTTAATAAAACTGTCTGCTGTCTGGTGTCCTGCTGTCTTGTGTCCTGCTGTCTTGTGTCCTGCTGTCTTGTGTCCTTTATGATCCCAATCTTATCAAAATTATAAAAAAAACTGTCATCTGTCCCACAGCGTTGTGTCCTACATGGTCCTACCCCTGTCCAGGAAATGGATGCTTATCTCAGGATCTTCCATAACTGTGATCCACGTCATCACAGTTGGTGCAATATTGGCAACAACACCTGACATAGGAAAGCAGGTAATACATGACACCGCAGATCAAACTATTTATTATTTTTATAATTTGTTTTTGGTGGGGGGTGTGGGGTCAATGTTCCCTTTAAGCTGTGTGGCCATGCAGAAATCTGATCAACGCAGCAGTTTAGAATATTGCACAAAAAATGGATGCATTTGCAACTTGACAGAGTTTTTTTACATTGCACTCGCACCAGTGAACCTTAGAGGCAACATTGGTTGGGGTCCGGTTGATGGGAGAGTTTATAGCAGGGGTGGCCAGACCTTTAGCTTCTGAGAGCCATTTTAAAATATAAACAAATTGTTAAGAGCCGCATTGAAGCACTAAGGGTCATTAAACCTTGCTTGGAAATCTTCCAGTTATCATTGTAACATATTTTTCATAAATTGCACGCGAGCCGCAATGTGAACACAGAAGAGCCGCATGCGGCTCGCGAGCCACAGTTTGGCCACCATTGGTTTATAATTTATATTTTTAAATAAATATAATTTATTTTTACATATACACACTTATATTTATTGTTACCAGTAGTTCAAAATCATTATTTAAATATAGATGTTCAATTTTGTCTTATTCATTCCCTGATGAAAAAAATGAATCTTTCATTTCAATTTTATATTATGATATTGGGGCCGTCTAGTTAAACCAACTTGTAGTTCTATTATTCAAAAAGAAGATCATCACTACTAATTTTAAAACTTTAATTACCTTGCATATATTATCAGTGGAAATATAATAATATATGTACAGGGATTGGTACTATTTGTAAAGATATAATATTCTTAAAGTTACCAGTGATTGTGTTGTTGTTTTTTTACACTTGACCATCGTGTTATGTTGTGTACACTTGACCATCATGTTCTTTCTTGTATGCTTGACCATCATATTCTGTCCATCAGCTTGTGTGCACATTTCTTGTTCTGGTGTGTGCCAACCTAATGGGCTTGAGCCACAAGTTCTTGTCTGAGATTGTACACAGGAGGGCATTCCTGGAGGCTAGAAACTCTGTGGACTCGATGATCAAGCTGGAGAAGGAAAAACTTCAACAGGTAACATTGATATGTTACATGTTTATAACTAACAATAAAAAACTAATATAATTTAAAGTCTTTTATTTCAGGTAAACACAAAGAATAGAAAATTAATTAAAAATGTCCTTAATTTTAATTAAATTTAATTAAAAGATTGAGGCAGAAAATATTTTCAATAATTTAATTTAATTTTCTTTTACATTTAAGTGGAATCCTTTGAATTTGGAGAATTCCTTAAAACACTTCCTTCTGCACAATTTTAATTTCTGTAATGCAGTTTAACCAAATTATATTATATTTTGTGATCCAATTAAAATGTGTCTTCAAGAGAAAGTTATTTTATTAATTAATATAATACATGTATATGTTTTATAGATCCTTTTTATAAAATCAATTCCTAGAGTTTGTGAACCATTAGTATAGAGTAATATACGGAAATGAAGAAATTAAAAATGTTTTTAAATTTTTATTTACAATTTTAATGACTTTTAAACTGTCTTTGATTACTGACCAGGATGAGCTTTTGGTCAGCTGTATTCCCAGTAACCTTGTGGCAGAGATCAAAAAAGATTTACAGGAGAACATGCGTGAACCAAGGCCAACACTCTTCCATGATTTGTATGTGGAGAGATATGACAATGTCAGGTGAGAGTAGGACTTAGTCGAGGATAGAGTTGTAACTATATCAGTGGAGAGGGCTGTTTTTGATATCACATAAAAGTAGGGCTGTTATCGATTAATTTTATTTTAATCGTTAACTTTTGAAAAATTAATCGATAATTAATCGATAATTTCGATTAAATCCAAAAATAAACATTTATGACATCATTAAACTTAAAATTCCAAGGGAAGTAACAAAATCAGGTAATTGACATTTTTATTTTATTGAGTTATTTCTCCTGTCTCAATGACCTTGAAAAATAAGTATATTTTTAACTAAATGTTATGTCTTTAAATTTTAAATCCACACAAAAAATTGAAATCAGAGTTATGCATACAATGGAAACAATGTCAAACTCAAAAATTAACAATGGAAAATATTGCTAAGTCTTATTTCTCAAGTGTTATTTCAAGCCATTGATACAGAAAAGTGCAATGAGACGCGTTCTTGTAAAAAAAAATGTATCTTTGAAAACTAATTGCGTTAATTTTAAAAAAAAATATTTAAAAAAAAGGATCAGGATTTGTAATTAACAAAACTTTGGCTTAACTTTCCAGTTATATGTCTAAAACTAACTGTGCTGATGGAACTGATGCTATCACTGTCTGCCATTTTTAGTTGACGTCAGCAGGCCCACATAAATTAATTATTAATAAAATACATTGT
This sequence comes from Ampullaceana balthica, assembly GCA_944989445.1. NCBI lineage: Eukaryota > Metazoa > Mollusca > Gastropoda > Lymnaeidae > Ampullaceana > Ampullaceana balthica. Next base: position 388,381 of record CALYLW010000484.1, on the reverse strand, counting down.
AATATTAGGCGGGGGAAGTTTGTACGTCAAAAAAAAATAAATTATTATTTATTAACTAGGGGTTGTAGGGCGCCTAAGGCGCCCACTTTTTTTGTCAAAACCCCAAGTAAATTATCCTTGTTTGATAAATACGAAATATTAAACTTCCTGAAATGTACACAAAGTATTTTATAATTATAAATCATCAAATCCTATTTATACACCGTTCTCTTTTCCAAAATTAAGATACAAGCTAAAGCAATGACGTTATATAATTTTTTTACAGCACGTCTTTAATTGATAATTATTTTGCACACCTTTTATCGCGCCTTGTATTAAATATAAGATCAAACAATGACGTCAAATTAAATAATTTTACAGTGTTAATCACGACACAATTTTTCAACTGCTATAGACTGTTGTACATCGTTCCTCAGCGTTCCACATCCAGCCAGCCAGTGACTTGGACTATTATTTTATTTATAATTAATTATTTATTAATAATAAAAAAAAGAAATATTATAAATATTTTCTTTAATTTTAATCGAATTTTTATCGATTAAAATTATTTTAATCGATATTTAATCGATAAAAATTTTAACGATTAATCGAGAGATTAATCGATAATTTCCGCAGCCCTACATAAAAGACATGGCTGAATTAGGTTAGGATAAGACACAGACTGAAAAGTAAGAGTTAGATAAAACATGCATAAAATACTGCAACACTCTATCTTCACTAACTAATATTCTCTGACCCTAGCATCCTGTATGCTGATATCGTCAACTTCACCCCACTGGCTTCTGAATGCACCGCAGCTGAACTTGTCAAGATGCTAAATGAACTTTTTGGACGCTTTGACCAGCTGGCCTCAGTAAGTGTTAACATTAAATGTGAAGACAAATGATTTCATCAGAGAACAACATTTTTTTAAAATGAATCATAATTAAAAATGAATATAAATATTTTTAAATTCTTATTAAGGCTATTTTCTGCCAAAGCAATTTCTGCTATTTGTTTTTATGTAATTAAAATTATATAAAATACAAGAACATATTGAAAGCAAGCCAATCATTACATAGTCTCTTACAGTCATAATAATATAACTTTTACAGAAAAGCAATTGTATGAGAATAAAGATCCTAGGTGACTGTTACTACTGTGTATCAGGTGTACCAACTGCTGATAAACATCATGCCCTAAACTGTGTCAGAATGGGGCTTAGAATGCTTGATGCCATCAGGTATAAACAGTTTGGAAATTGCATCTAAAACATTTGACCTAGAGCTGTTACTTGTTCAGATTTTTTAAAATTTTAATAATTTGCATGCATCAATGATAAAAAATTTGTTATCAATCATGAAAAAAAAGGCAATCAGTCTATTACCTTTTGCTAGTTTTAACTATTTCAACTATTTAAAGAATTGTAACTAGTCTATCAATTTGTAATTATTCTTAATATTTGTGTCTGGACCAGGGATGTGCGGGAAGCCACGGGTGTGGATGTGGACATGAGGATTGGTGTCCACACTGGCTCAGTGCTGTGTGGCGTACTTGGTCTCAGGAAGTGGCAGTACGACGTGTGGTCAGATGATGTGACAATAGCCAATTACATGGAGTCTGGGGGCTTACCCGGGTAGGTCCTTTTCTGTTATGAGACCCAACAGTCTGCTTGAAAATTCATTTTGATGCACACGATCTTCAATGTCAATGTTATAATAAATATTATTTAGTGTGCACTATGATCACTCTTCATCTCAGAGCCAAGAAGAATACTTTATAATTATACAGAGAAGTTATAAAGAAAAATTCCTGAAAATAAATGTTTTGTATGGAATTGATTGTTTCCTGGAACAGTTTTTTTTTATCTTAGTACACGTAGACATTTTTATCCCTATTGTATGTCCTGATCCTAATGAATGGACATGCAACTGTGCTTGTTTCAGACGAGTTCACATATCGAGGCAGACATTGGCTTTCTTGGAAGGGGAATATGAGGTGGAGGAAGGTAAAGGTCATGAGCGAAGTGCTTATTTGGCAGAAAATAAAGTTGAAACTTATCTCGTTGTTCCTGTTGAAAGACGGCATGTGAGTTGCTTTCAATCTAGTGTAATTTTATTCTCAGGCAAAGCTCTGCTTTAAATTAATAATTTAGCCATAGCCTGTCTCAAAAATTATGAATTCAATTTTAGTGGCCTTTTGTTAAACTAGATATCTTAAGGACACAGATATACTTATTCAAGTCAACGGTTTCAATAGGAAATCAGATCCAGCTCATTTTAAACCTTTTAAAAAAACAAAAGCTTTAGACCAATTCAAATTAGCTATGTCTGAAAATTCATTTTTAAGTATTTTTGCATATAATCTTATCTAATTTTTGCAGGCCAGGGACAGAAAGCTGGGGAAAACAAGATATCATCTGAGTGGACTCCGCAAATCTCTTCGAGTTACAAAGTTTTTAGAGACATGGGGAGTGGATAAGCCATTTGCCAACTTGAAGACAAGTTCCATGGTATCTAAAGTCCTGAGTTTGACAGTAAGTTCTAAATTCAAACCAGTTTGAATGTCTTTTCTCCCTCATATTGGGGTATTATTATGTTGCTTTTTTAAAATTTATGTTTTTTTTTAACAAGTTTTGAAAAAACAGGTTCAACAAATTACCAAACAATCTACCATGAAAAAATGCTATAACTTTCTGCCTCTTTATTGAGATACATGTACAGTCGAAACTGGTTAAGTCGACGGCGTTGGGGTATGAAAAATGGCGTCGACATAACCGATAATCGAGTTAAAACGAAAACCAATATGGCAGCAAAATATTAACATGTGCTTGAAATTTCTTTATGTACGTGATTAATTAGTTAGCGTTAATTAGTGATGGGACAATTAATTGGAATCGTATCGGAACCCTAATATTTCTTCACTCTTTCCTAAGGTTGTAATGACCGTTCGTTTTTAAGGACCGTTTAAAATTTAAATATAACCATGGTTCCCACTCAGGAAATCGGGAAAAAGTCGGGAATTCTTAAAAAAAATTTCTCGTCCTTGAAAGTCGGGAATTATGACTAATCTGCAGTTTTTTATATATATATTTTATTATTTATATATATATATTTATGCCGAAGTAAAGGACTTTGATTACGACTCTGTGGTAGTGGTATGTTTTGATTCCATTTAATAAAAAAAAAGTTACCAGTTTATAATTGCCTGCTCATGCGTTTAAAGGTCAAATTTTTTGCCTCGCCTCATGCTGTGTGTCACCTGCGTGTGGCATGGTATAGCCCGCTCAGGTTTGCCGTCGTATCAGCGAATTTAAAATACAAATAAAAAAATCAATATGGTTATTTTAAGTTTAATGCTTTTGACGTGCAGGATATCTGTTACTATCAGAACGCTCTCGAATTTCGTCAGTCAATCAAACTTGTAATATAAATAAAACTATTGTGGCCTTGACTGTTGATCACAGCACGCTGTGGGCTGTGTGTACTGTGTTAGACCTCAGCTGGCAAATAATTCTAAGGGAATTTTTTAAAAAAAATTATTCCTTATCAGAAATGATTTGATTTCATCGTCACGCGCATGGTCGTCACAGTCACGTATCTTACTGGTAACAAAGCAACAACAAACTTTTAAAAGAATAATAATTTTTTTATTTGATTAAATAAAAACCACCGTCGATTCTCGATACAAACCTTTATTTTCATTTCTAAAGATATTCGTTTATCTTAAAAAATAAAATGATTGATACATCAGAAAATGAATTAAGTTTAATAATAATATAACATGCACTGCGAAATGACGATTAACGACCTCTAACGCGATTGTCCAGTACCTCGGGTGAATACATACTCCATGGATACACGTCGAACTAATAATTCACACACGCAAAACATCCGGTAATTTTTATTGAAATCTCGTAGAATCACACAATAGCCGGAAGTCTCGAAGAAAAGCGAGATGTCAACACTGTTTTGAACTAAAAATGCCATAGTGCATTGCTAGGCCAACCGACGAGGATCGAGCTAACCAACGTTAAGTTGCAAATTTGGCCCTCTTTTGTGCTCGAGGTACTAGGTTTCGGCGACTTAGAAAAATCGAATTAGCCGATGAAAAAATGCTAAGACAAAAGAGAGAATTTGGCGGTTCCAATAAAAAACGTCGAGTTAGTGGGGGGGTCGAGCTAACCGAGCTCGAGGTAAGTGGGTTCGACTGTATTTTGAATTTGAATTCCTCAGTGTAGTGCAGGGGTAACATAAAGAATTGTGGGGATGAAAGGAGGTTATGATGGAAATTTTTAGGGTTCCAAAATGAGGTAAAGTTGAAGAGTGGGGCTTCAGTGTAAAAGAACTACAATTTTAAAGGGAAAAAGTAAAGTGCTCTTAAAAATAATTTTGATTTAAATAGTGTTGAGGAAATTGTAAATGGTCAGCATTTATATATTATTACTCAATAATTTTAAAGTTGTATCTGGTGCAATGGATTTTATGTTACCCCTGTGATAAATATTTACTTGCATCTAGTACAAGGAATATTTAAAGACAATTATATCCTGATTTAATTTTGAAAAGTCAGATATTGTTTTATAAAGCAAATACAACATGAAATCTTATCCTCCATTGTTTCTAGATACATGGAAGTTTAATAAGCTTTAATATATTATATGAAAAATGAATTTTATGAGTGTATCACATTTTATTGTAGCTTGACTAATTTCAGAGTTTGGCTTTGATAGATTCCAACTTTATGATGAACTCCTCTGGCATGGATCAAGGGTAAATAATATGAATTTTGTTTGCTAATAAATTATTTTTTTATCAAATTCCACTAAATAGTGGGGACACAGTGGTTGAGTGCCAGAGCGCTCGACTGGCGTACCGATGGTCACAGGCTCGAATCCATGTGAAGGCAAGGATTTTGTTTCCCGGGGCCTAGGGCGTCCCTGAGTCACTAAGCTCCGAATGGGTACCTAACAATAGTTAGGCGGCTGGGTAATGCGTGGAACCCTCATAGCCGTGGCCTGTGAGCACTGCATCACTTGCCAACAGATCATCTGTCATGGTCTGTGGACGCAATTATCTTCTTCATAGAAGGAGCGTCTGTATAGATAAGATAAGATAAGATAAGACAAGAAATAAATTGATATAAAAATTGTGAATGTCATTTTAATTAAACTTTAACAGAAAGTTTACCTTTGAAGCCATTGAAGACAAAAGTTACCTGAACTGCCAAGTTGCACAGTATAGTGTCAATTAAAATCCAAGAATTTATTTTGATTTTTAATTTGATGCACAAAAATCTGATTTTTTCATTTTATGTATTCATACCTCACAATTAGACAAACATTTTTTTTAGAAATAGTCTATTTTAAAATAGGAATTTTTAAAAATCACTCTGATTTGCAACCTTATTTAATTTATTGCTTGAATTTTTATTCCATTCATTGGAATTTTTGTTTACTGTTCATGCAATTAAAAAATAGGATAATTTTTTTTTGACTTTGCCCAAATTAAAATTGGAATTTCATTGTGAGAAAAATGATATTCAAATACTAAAATATTAACAAAACCTGATATCTTATAAGAATAACATCCACAGCCAATAATAAATCAAGATACAGAAATAATTGAAAGACAATGAACTTAATTTTAAAAATTTATTACCTTCACTTAGCCACTCTTTTTGTCCATTGGTTAGCCTTTTTTTTTAACCTAATCCTGTGGAACTAACTTTTCAACGTTGCTTGTTTGGATTGAAGGTTATTAGCTGCAGATAAACAGCAACAAGAAGAGATCAACATGAGGCTTCAAGAACGCCTCAACAACATTACCAACAACAGGTCAGTAGTGGTAGTAGGGGTTGGTAATTTAAACTACTGAGTTGTTCAGTTGTACTAGTAGTTTGTGATTTTTTATGCAAGGTCTTTTTCAGAAAACAAAAAAAATAATTTGCATTTTTCATCATCTTTTGCCTAGCTAAAACCTAAAACATGACATGGGTTGTAAAAATGATATAGGGCCTAAAACTTTAGCCTGAAGGCATGAATTTTGGTCCAATATTTTACATCTAAGTTTAAGATTAGATAAAATATCGGAGGAGCAATAATAAAAATTAACAATTTTCTTTTGCAAATTAACATTGAGTATAATAATATCCTAATATTCATTAAAGATAAATTTTATAAAAGACAATGGAAGATATAATATACAAAACAATATTTAGTTTAGGGGTCAGAGTAAGCATTAGGTCATTTTCATATATATGTTAATTAAGCATTTAAAGAACAAGTAACAATGAAAAACAGTTCCCCTATTATTTTAAAAACATATTTCTCATTTCATCAATTTCTCATTGATTCTTCAGTTTAACAGACATTAATAAGCGTTAAACGCTTTTAAATTAAAATCATTTAAATTTGCACAAATTTAAAACTAGTAACTCTGATTTAAAATTAAAAGTAAAATTAAAATTATAACTGGCTCGTTCAATTTCAATCATTATCACATTACACATTTGCTATTTTATTGATTAAGAATAGCAAACAGGGTTTTGCTCATCAAGCATTAGTTAGCATTTGAACATTGTAGAAATTTTTGAATGGAGGTAAAAATATTACAAATTTGATACTACAATCTCAAGAAATGGCATTATAGCTAATAAGAAAATAAAATGTCTGTTGCTGGACTGAAGAAGTATTCTAAATATTTTACTGCTTTGGAGACAAAAAGGCAATAAATCAGCTAGAAATATATGATTAAAACATATTAAGTCTAGGAGGGGCACATGATTTAAAGAAGTTAGGGCCATTTTTGCTAGATTTAAAAGCAAGAAATCAAATCTGTTTTAATCACCAATGTATCTAAAAAATTTAAGAATGTTTGTAAGCAAATATTAATATTATTTGATTTCCCAATATAAGAGTCCAAAAACATATAAACTCATACTGGTATCAACAAGACGTTTGATATTTTCCTATAAGTATAAGTTTTCTTATTTATAAATCACAAGTTGTGCATGATTTTGAACAAATACAAACAATTTTTATTAATTTTTCCATTTCAGTTTTCAGTGTAAATCAGAAGCAGAGATGCATTCTGTTTTTTTACGATTCCTTGATCCATCTGCTGAGCATAGTTTCTCCAAACAGCCAGATGATATGTTTTTCTTCTATGTAATATCAGCTTTTGTCTTCTTCATAGTCATACTTATAATTCAAGCAATTATGCTGCCAAGGTTAGTATAGAAATTGGTAAAAAGAAGATTATTTACATCACCAAAGCAACATATACTTTTCACTTATATCATATATTTTAATCTTTTGACTGAAGTAAAAGAACACAAATCAACACCGTTACTATGCAAGCATTATGCCTCAAAATGAAAAATAAGAATCTTATTTTATAATTGAGCCAGCATCAGTGGCCTACAAGTAGAAGAGAGCTAATTGGGAGGGGTGCAGAAAAATGTGGGCACCAAATCAGTTAAATGCATCGAAATGAGCTTTTTGGTGGGAAAAAAAGATTAAAATATTGTTTTTTAGAGTAGAAAGTGTGCATTAAAAAAAAGGCTTCTCCCCACCACCATCCACTAAAGCCATTACAGTTGCTAACATAACATACTGTACTACTCATGACAATGTGTTCCTACCTCAAAAATGTGTTCCTACCATGACAGTGTATGCCTACAATGACAATGTGTGCCTACCATGACAATGTGTTCCTACCAAGACATGGTGTGCCTACCATGACAATGTGAAACTACCATGACAATGTCTGCATGCCATGACAATGTATGCCTAGTATGATAATGTGTTCCAATCAGAATATGTGCCTTCTATGAAAATATGTGCCTAGCATGCAATGCAGTGTGTACCTACAATGAAACTGTGTGCCTACCATGACAATTTGTCTGATACATTTGTAAATGTATATTCCTCGTAATTCTATATCCTTGCAACTTTTATATTAACTGAACTCTAAAAATTCTATATTTCTTATATTACATGTACTTCAAAGCTATTTAATTATTGTTTTGTTTTTTCAGGAGTGCTTTATTCATTATTACTTCAACATTAAGTTGTCTGCTTCTGACAGTTCTGACAGCCGTTTGTTTATGCCATAAAATACCTGTCCTGGTATGTTGCCATCTCCTAAATACCATAGTTATGTGTAATATCTCTCAGCTATCCCTTAGCTATTTAATTTTGTTTAATATTCTAGAAACTACCCACACTAATTAAGGTGGGTTAAGGGGTTGAGGAAGGCCTCACCTCTACCCTCTACCCAACCACCTATCTTATAATGTACACTAACAAATAAATTTGGCGGATGGATTGCGATGTCAATAGTGCGCTCGCTTCACAAGCTCACTAAGCTTGAGGTCGTGGAATCTAACCCACATTAAGCCACAATAAAATATCCAACGCTGACTTGGAGAGAAGATGGGTGCCGCCAGGTCTACTAAGCCCAGAGAAAGTTCTAATGGAAACATTATATCACCCTACGACCACTCGGTCATGGGGAAAAAAAAACAGATAAATTTAACCAACTCATTAACAAAATGCAAATTTTAATTATGTTAAAGATTCCCATTAAAATTAGTCATATTATTTAAAGTATGCAATGTATTTCAATAAAACAAATCTCCATTAAAACCAGGTTGTGCAGTTCTGTATTTACTATCTAACAGTTATTTCTATTGATACACTCGGAAATACTTTAAACATTCTATAAAATGCTACACTAAAACAAAATTATTAGAAATTAATGAACTAAAACATGGTTTTGTCAGGGATGTTTATCCCCCCTCCCCCCTTCTTGAGCTACATGGTTTCAAAAGGCTCCCAGTTTGAACCCTCCTAAAATAAAAACTAAAATTTCAACTTTTAGAAATCTAAATTAAAAGATTGGACATTCACAAACTATTATGAACATTAAAAATAATCAGTCTTAAAATTCTCCATTTTATGAATGCTAAACTTGAGAAATAATAAATTTGTCCAAATACTTCTTATCCCACTTGAATCATTATTCATTTGCTTGAAATGAACTTTTAGGTTGTTATAAAAAACATATCTCCTTTAATTCGGGTTATAAAAGAATATTAATCTAACTTGATTAAAGATTCATGTATAACTAAATGATAATTTAGTTTTTTAAGAAGTTAAGTTAGTTAAAAAATTTTTAAGTTGTCATTCTTTCCAACAGAAACGGTGCCATAAAATCCTTCATATATTGGCATACATCTCAACGTACATTGGTCATATGCAGTGGGTGAGGGTGGTGCTATCCTTGTCTTGTATTGGAATTATTTTCTTTGCTTCAGCAATCAGCATGGTATGTCTGTTAATTCTTGATTATGTCACACATGGCATAAGTTTCTTAATCAAAATTGTAGTATCAAAATCCTGATTATAGCTATATTGATTTTTATTAAGTTAAATATTATAATCCTAATTATCCTTATTATTAGAATACTCATTAAATCATTAAATTTATTAATATAGTAACATAAAATTCTCATGATATTTTCTCCTAGTCTAACTGTGATAAACAATATTATACAAATTCGACAAGTTCAAACAACTCTTCAAGATGTAACTCATCTTCAACTGTAAGTGATTGCATTTTATTTTATTTAACAAATGTCAAGAAATTGAATATTTATCAAATGGTTGATCTAAGGTTGATTCATAGCAACTAAAACTTACAGTAGAATAAATCTGTTCACATCTTTTTTAATCTAAAAAAAATTGAAATGAAATTTCAATTCCTAGACCTTTGACCTGAAGCAAACACTAACAGAGTTTAGCTGACGAAATAATGAGAACCCTAAAATAACTAGGTGCATAGTAAAAAAAACCACATACTCCCCCACTCCCCCCCACCCACTACCCAGAATGTATTTAACTTTCCAACTTATAAAACAGATACTTTTCATTTCTCTCTGACAGCCTAACTGTGATAACTCAGCTAGTTCAGGATGTAACCCATCTGTAAGTGATTGCTATTTTATTTATTGTTGGAAATTTATCAGAGCCTTTCATATTTCAAGTGTTGTTCATCTAATGGTTAATCTAAAGGTTGATCTAAAGGTTTATCTAACTTTGTTGTAAAGGTTAATCTTACTAATGGTTTATCTAAAAGTTGATCTAATGAATGATCTAAATTTCAATCTAAAAGTTGATCAAAAGTTGATATAAAAGTTGATCCAAAGTTTAATCTGAAAGTTGATCAAAATTGATGCATCTTAAAGTTGATCTAAAGTATAAAGCTTGATCATTCTGTAAAGCAGGGGTGGGCAAACTTTTTAGGGCGTTGGCCACATAAGTAAGAAATGAAACATGAAGGGGCCGCACCTGACCAAAATTTAGCCTTGATTCAAGTAGAAACAACAATGTTTAACATAAATTTGTTGATTTTTTCAATATTATCGCAGGCTTCCGCGGGCCGCAAAAACCTCAGTAGCGTACTGGTTGCCCACCCCTGCTGTAAAGAATAGACATAGTCATGTCTCAATTTTAGTTTTAAAAAATAGTTTGGATTTAATGCTTCTTTATAACTGATGATTGATCTTCTTTTTTTTCTCCACAGTATTACCTTCTAAGTTTCATGATAGCTTTCACCAGCTACGGTATCTTCATTCAGATAAGCTTTATCATCAAGCTTATCTTCCTGGCAGTTATGTTCATAATAGTCAACCTCTCCATCCACATTGGCAAAGGAGATGTATTTGATGACTTTGACCAGAGGTCAGGGATATTTAATTCTATTAAATGTTTTTAAAAAATATTTTTAAAACACAAATTTTTAGAAAATAAACAAAACAACACACATTTATCATATTGCTAATTTAAGGATAACTTTGGCTAAGATAAAAAAACATTTTTAAATAGTTGATATCTTTTAAAGAAATTTGTTAGCCTCATTTTAGTTGACTGTGTTTTTACTTTGCAGTTCAAATGGCATGTCCCTGAAATTCAAGACTACCATCTGTATTGCTGTGGTTTTAGTCACTATGCACTACTTGGACAGACAGATGGAATATGCAAATCGTCTCGGTCATCTATTCAAATTACAGTTTCAAAGAGAGACTGAACAGGTAATGTAAAGCAGGTCATCTGTATATAACTTAATTGTCAGAATTTAGTCCCTGTTCCCATATAACGTGAAGACATTTTTGGTTGGACTTCAGTGTTGGAATTAAACACCTCAATCAACTTTCTATAGCAAAATACATTTTCAAAAGACCTCTTTTCGGTTCATATTTAAAATCCTTAGTTTATTAGATTTTGGTTTTAAAATTGTATGTCTTTAACAATATGTAATTTGTTTCCTCACTATTTAAAATGTGTACTAACATTGTATTTGTATGATTTTTTCCCCAGGTGAAAATGATGGCAGCCATTAACAAGATAGTCCTAGAAAATATCATCCCATCTCATGTAATAGCTTACTATCTCAGATCGTCTAGAAAAAATGAGGTATTCTGGCCAACACTGTGGGAAAATCATAGTTAAATATTTATTATAGGGATTGGTACATAGACTTTTAGACTTCGTTGTTTATTTTTTTAAATATCAAAGATAATTCATTTCCTCACAGAAAATGGACAATAAAAGAAATCTAAGCTTTGATAAAACTCTCTTTCTCTCTCTCTGTCTGTCTCTCTCTCTCTCTGTCTGTCTCTCTCTCTCTTTCTCTCTCTCTCTCTCTCTCTTTGTCTCTCTTTCTCTTTCTGTCTCTCTCTCTCTATGTCTCTCTCTTTGTCTCTCTCTCTCTCTCTCAGTCACTCTGTCTCTGTCTCTCTCTCTCTATGTCTCTCTCTCTTTGTCTCTCTCTCTCTCTCTGTCTCTCTCTCTCTCTCTATCTCTCTCTTTGTCTCTCTCTCTCTCTGTCTCTCTCTCTCTCTCTATCTCTCTCTTTGTCTCTCTCTTTGTCTCTCTTTCTCTCTCTGTCTCTCTCTCTCTATGTCTCTCTCTTTGTCTCTCTCTCTCTCTCTCTCAGTCACTCTCACTCTGTCTCTCTCTCTCTATGTCTCTCTCTCTCTTTGTCTCTCTGTCTCTCTGTCTCTCTCTCTCTCTCTGTCTCTCTCTCTCTATGTCTCTCTCTTTGTCTCTCTCTCTCTCTCTCAGTCACTCTCACTCTGTCTCTGTCTCTCTCTCTCTATGTCTCTCTCTCTTTGTCTCTCTCTCTCTGTCTCTCTCTCTCTTGTTATGCAATAATTAAGAATTTATAGATTTTACTTCTAACTTTGAACACTTTGTTATTAAATTCCTTAAAGAGTAATTAATCATGAAAAACATTTAAAACTTTATGCTTCTACATCAAATTAAAATTTTAAAAAACCCATAAAAAAAAGTTTTTGACTATAAATCCTCTATATATGAGACATAACTAAAAGTATGTTCACTATAATAATCATTGCACGACAATCCAAAAATCCAAAACTTTAGTTATGTCTCATATATAAAGGATTTATAGTAAAAACAAACTACATTTGCACTACCCGCGTACCGATGGTCACGGGTTCGAATCCTTGTGAAGGCAAGGATATGTTCCCGGGGCCTAGGGCGTCCCTGAGTCCACCCAGCTCCGAATGGGTACCTAACATTGGTTAGGGAAATAAAGGCAGCTGGGTAATGCGTGGAACCCTTATAGCCGAGGTCTGTGAACGCTGTATCACTTGCCAACAGACCGGCATGGTCTGTGGATGCATTAATCTTCTGTATAGAAGGAGCGTCTGTATAGATAAGACTAAAGACAAAGACTACTACAGTCTGCCTGCTAGATTTCAGTTCGATTTGATCACAGGAAAAGGGTTATAAAAACATGTTTAATATAATGCACACCTAGCGACAGACTAGCATAAACATTTACAGATCTGGAATATATTTTAAAAAAGTATGGTCAATATAATACCCACCGCACCACTCGACAGGAAAATATTAAAAAGGTTGTTCAATATAATACGCACCGTGACAGTCTTGCACAAAAATGTACATGTAACATAGAGATAGATAGCGATAATCTAAAAATTCATTAATTTAATTACAGTACATTCAATCGATCTGAAATTTTGATAGATCATTTTTATTGATGCCACAAGTCTGCCTGCAAAGTTTCAGCTCTCTAGCATATGGGGAAGTGTGTTAAAAATTAATCTAAAGTTTTTGCGACAAGCAATCAAGCAGACGCCACGAGTTAATATAAAGGATTTAAAAAAGAATTAATTTAATTTAATTGTTATAGATATTCAATGAATTTTCCAAATTACATCAAATCAAATTTCTCAAAGCTAAATGATTTTTTTTAAAATTATTGAGATCAACGTTATCTGGAGACAAAATAAAAAATTAAATTCACACATAGCCTGATGAATGATATCAACACTCATGCAAATTCTAGCAAGACTCATAAAAATAATAGTACATTCATGCAAATATACTCACATATTAGAAAAAAGGGCTGTAATATAAATTTTGTATTCAACATATGTTGTTGACAAATGTTCTCTAGTAGAAAATTTGAACACAAAAACTTTAACCCATTTTATTTCAGGAGCTGTACCACGAATCTTGTAGCAATGTTTGTGTCATGTTTGCATCCATTCCAAACTTCAAAGATTTTTATCAGCAAACAAAAGCCAATGGAGAAGGGCTTGAATGTATTCGAGTGTTGAATGAAATTATATCTGACTTTGACCTGGTAAGTTTATAGGGAAATGTAGTGAAGAAATGGGGACAGGTGTAGTTGAATGATGAGGACAGATTTGAAGACCTATACTCCTATAGGGAAGAAAGAGCTATGTGACATTTTTGTAATTTTGAGATATTTGCGTTTTAAAGTTCAAAACTATTAATTAACCAAATACATTTGAATTTTTTATAGGGTCAGAGACGTTATTTTCCCATAAAACCTCACTCAGAAATTCTATTTTTGACCTTCTGTCAAAACTTTTTTTTAAATTTTAATGTCGCATAGCGGTTTCTTCCATTGTGGTCTATATATGATTAAGAGTTGGAGACAGATATAGTTAAAAGTGTTTTTGTTAAGTTTTTGGACAAAAATTCCTGGGGCAAAGGGATGACAGGCTGATTCCTATCTTATTAAAGTTAAAGAGAAACTTCTCTTCAATTATTTTCCTTTACATTCATATAATAAAATGATTGTTGGTCTTTGCAGCTGCTCATAAAAAGTCATCAAGATGTGGAAAAGATTAAAACTATTGGGAGCACTTACATGGCAGCTACAGGGCTCCAGACCGGACCCAGGAGACAACAGGTGATTGACCCAGGTCCAGATTCCATTAGCTGAATCAGGACAGGAAAGTTTGAGAGCCAAGTGTTTAGAATCAGAAATAAAAAAATGAGACAAGCAAATCATTGCAAACTTGTACATTGTATATCTCTTTATAAACATTAATGTACCGAAAATTTCTATAATAATCAAAGCATTGATCATGGGCCTATAAGAAGAAACTTGATTGATTATAAAACATAATAATTATTTTATAAATATTCATCAGTCTCCAAGTGAGGGCTGCTCTTATATATTTATATTGTTTAACACTCAAGCTTTTTTAATTTATATTTCCTGATTGTCAGAGAAAGTTTTTATTTTTTATTGATTGTAGGAAGAGGAACCCTGGGAGGTGAATATTGTGTTAATGATTGAGTTCAGCTTGGACATGATGAAAACATTGGACATCATCAACCAACATTCTTACAACAACTTTAGCCTAAGGATTGGTATGTTGAACATTTAATCTTTAGGTAAAATGTAGGTAGTTAGTCATTGTAAACCAAAATGTTATTTATATATTATTTAAATGCTTGATATTTATGTACAGGTATGCATTATTTCTCTTAATGTCAGCTTTGTTTAATACTCATTTCATATGTATGTAGCTGTGTACATTGTTTCTGACCATTCTGTTCTGTTTTTTTTTCAATATTTATTATGTCATGTGCCTGTTCCATTCCTCTACGGAAATAAATTCAATTTAGTTTACACACTAAGTACGTTTCATATAAGTAATATTCTAACTAATGAGATGCTCTTAAGCTAAATAACTTATGTTAATAAATGTAATATAAAATAAATTATGTATGTCTTATTATGTAGTCTGACATATCTCATTGTAACATTTATAAAATGTATAAAATAAGAACAAAACACACATAAAATATAATACACATCTGCCATCAAATTGCCCAATTGGACATTAAAAGAAATTGAGAACAGCAAAGTAAACAAATAATCTTCTTAATGTCAGGAGTAAACAATGGACCTGTCATAGCTGGCGTGATTGGTGCAAGGAAACCTCAGTATGATATTTGGGGGGACACTGTCAACGTTGCCAGTAGAATGGACAGCTCTGGTCTGCCTGGAAAAATACAGGTATTTAATCTGAGAAATATTAGAGGAATTTTCCTATCTATACAGATGCTTCTTCGATACAGAAGATTAATGTGTCAACAGACCATGCCGGTCTGTTGGCAAGTGATGCAGCGTTCACATGCCACGGCTATAAGGGTTCCACGCATTACTCAGCCGCCTTTATTTCCATAACTAGTGTTAGGTACCCATTCGGAACTGGGTGGACTCAAGGACGCCCTAGGCCCCGGAAACGAATCCTTGACTTCACATGAATTCAAACCCATGACCATCTGTGCACCAGCCAAGCGCGCATGCCTTTCGACCACAGTGCTCCGTGAAATATTATTCTCAATTGGAATCTGATTTGTACCTTAAAACTCAGAAAAGCTATAGAAGCTGAGGTTTTTAAGCAAATTTTTCTTAAAATATAGGGAAGCAAGTATACGTTATAGATGAAATAGAGTGCATAATTGTTCTTGTGCTTACACCTCATTTCTATTCTGCAGCTCTGTCTTCCTAAGGGAGAGAACCTATCATAAAATTGAGAGGATAATTCATAAGTAATTATTTACATGGTAGCTGAAAAAAAGAAAAACCCAATGAATAAAATAATATATATAATATAAAAGCCCAAGTCACTCATTGGATGTGGAACGCTCATGATGTAGAACAGTCTATAGCAGTTTTAAAAAATCGTGTGGTGATTAGCGCTGTAAAAATATTTAATATGACGTCATTGGTTGATCTTATATTTAACACAAGGTGTGCATCAAAAGGTGTGCAAATTAATTACAAATTAAAGACGCGCTGTAAAAAATATATTATATGACGTCATTGCTTTAGCTTATATCTTAATTTTGGAAAAAGGGAACGATGTAAAAATAGGATTTGAGGATTTATAATTATAAAATACTTTGTGTACATTTCAGTAAGTATAATATTTCGTATTTATCAAACAAAAAGGAAGTTTAATATTTCGTATTTATCAAAAAATGATAACTTAGTTGGGCTTTTGAAAAAGGTTGGCGCCGTAGGCGCCTTAAATAAGGGGGCGCCGCAGGCGCCACGGCGCCGCAGCACAATCTAGTAAAAGGATATTGTGTCAGAAAGTCTTCTATGGAAAACTAGGGAACACCAAACAAATTTAAATAGCTTCTCTGAAGAGCAGGAGAGATTAAGGTGAAATAAATGAAATGGTAGTGAACTCATGATCGTTGGGAAATTAATAGAAAAGGGAGCACAGGTCTACTTGTTAATTCTTGCTTCCTCCCCCACCCCTCTAGAGTCCTGTGTACAATCATTCATCGTGTTCTTTATAGACCTAATATTATCAAGCATTTAGTTGTTGTTTTTTTAATGTGCATACTGAAACACACCAATTTTTAAGGAATTGCTTTTTTAAAACATGATTACAGAACTAGTGAACTGACAAATTAAAGAAATTATAAATGTGTTAAGATAAACCAGTGCTGCAGTGCTATCTAACACAATTTTATGACACAGAAGTAATGTAATATGTTGCTTTTTAATCCTATCTTATGTAACACAAGACATATAATGCATTGGAATGTAAATTTTCACTATTAATTAAAACAGCTGAACTTATTGCACCATAAAAATTAAAAAGATAAATACATAAATAATATTGATGAAAAAATGATTAAATTTTTTGTAAATACTCATACGCAGTACTCAATTTAAAAATAAAAACAGGAAAAACTCTCTTCTGTTATATTTTTCAAAAATTAAATAGTAACCAGAACTCCATTACAACATAGGTGGAAAAATACTGTTTAAAAATCATCAATTTATTCTCATCCCTCAAAGTTGTTTTCAAATTTTTGTTCTATTTTTTAGGTGCCTGAAGAGACGGCTGCAGTATTAGTTAAGTATGGCTTCAACTTAGAATATAGGGGCCTTACAAAAGTCAAAGGGAAAGCACCAATGAAAACATTTTTTCTACAGCCATGGAAAGGATGCAAGACTCTTGAGAAATACACAGAAAAAGACTCAACAAGACTGTAGAAAAACAAGCCAATGTTTCTTTTTTTACCTACTCCAATGCTCATACTGTCTTGTATGGAGCTTTTAATGAACTATGACAGAAGGATGCCAAATTATTTTCATGACTCAGTAAAGCTCTGTTTTCAAAAATGTTATGAAAACTTGTGCAACAGAAACATGAAAATGGTTTACCAACTATTTTCTTTACTAGGCTGATCTTTTTCCGAATGGTATTTTTGGGGTGAGAATGGCCTCCAGGAACAACTTGAGCAAACATATCCCCTAAGAAACACTGATGAAAACATGGCCCCTAGGAAACACTGGTGAAAACATGGCCACGTAGAACCAGTGGAGCAAACATGGCCACTAAGAACGAGTGGAGCAAACATGGCCACTAGGAACCACTGGTGAAAACATGGCCACTAGGAACCACTGGTGAAAACATGGCCACTAGGAACCACTGGTGAAAACATGGCCACTAGGAACCACTGGTTAAAACATGGCCACGAGGAACCACTTGTGAAAACATGGCCACTAGGAACCACTGGTGAAAACATAATCTTTAAAACCATTGTAACAAACAGTCTCCAGGAACCACTGGAGTAAACTTGACCATCTGGAACCACTGGAGGAAATGTGGTGTTTAGGATATTTTGGAGCAAACAATGGATTGCCTTTACCTCAGAACGTGGTTTCATCAACAAGTTTTTAGCCCCTTCCAGTGCTATAAAAGTAACACAACTACTCTAATGATGTTCAGTGATCTCTCTCAATGAAGAAAATTGACTTTATGCAGAGAAATGGTGTTTTTGAAAAAGTATTAAAATCATGTATGTATTTTCTAGTCAAATCTTATACGTTTAACTTTTTGTGTAAAGCAGGGAATGGAAATTAAGCCTTGCAATTAAATTATTATTATGTCCAGTATTTTTAAAAATTCTTGATGTATTTTTTTTAGTGTAAAGTTTAAGTGTTGATTAATGAAGCGTATTATTTACAAGCCATGTAAAGATATGGGCATGAAACTGAGTTATTTAAAACACTTTCTTTCTACTTGAATTTCCATTTTGTTTGTTTCAAATTTTGTGTTCACACTTTCATGAAGTCTATTTTCCATGTGTTGTTTGGTTGTTTTTTTTTGTTTTTTTTTGTGTGTGTGTGTAAAATATACTGCACCTGCACCATCTGAAACTGACTTAGTTATTTAAATGAAAATAGTTTAATTTTTGTTGTTTATTTAAATATAAATATTGTTAATGCTAAATAGTACAAAATAAATAATGTACACATATATCTAACAAGAGTCTCTATCCATGAATCACTTAAATGCTTTACCAGTCAAAAAATTTTAACAATAAATGTATGCAATCAATGCTAAGCAGTGGCCTAATAGTTTTCATCAATGAACTAGTATTGCAGTTTATTGAGCAATCAAACATGTGCTCAGATGTTTGATAATTCTACATTAATTTGAGTCAGCCTAGTGGGTTTGACCAAGACAAAAACTTTTTTTTTAAATTGATTATAATTATACTAAAAACTTGCAAATATATTATTTCTATATTTAAGCTAAAAATCATTGTTTCACAAAAACTTCATCTAAAACTAGTTACAGTTACATTATGCAATGATATATGATGTTTTTTGTCTAAGAAATACAAATCCTATTTTTCTCACTCAATTCATTTTATATACACATCACCTGATCTCTCAATCTGGCAACCGGTTTTGTACCGGACTGTCCGGTATTATCGATATTTGTCCAGTGAAAAGATGGAAGCAATACCGGACATTTTACATTTAAATATTGTGCCATCGAAAAAATTCGACACTAGTGTCCGGTATTTATGAGACAGCCACCTGGCAACCCTACTCTCAATCCAGTCCATGTCTACCTGGGAACATCCAGCTGTGAGAAAAGCTTGCACACAACTCTAAAATTTCAGACCAACACAAGACTACAACACTAAATAATCATGTCACATGTTCAGTCAACCATATTATAATAAAAGTCATCCAACATTCCAGCTGTTACAAAATACATTTCTGTACATTATTCTTTGTGTAGTGGATGTACAGAATTTTTATCATTTTATTTTTATTGAATTATAATAAAATTTCTCTTTATAAATAATGTTTTATCATTTATAAGGAATAATGGAAGCTTTGTCTCATCTGGTTGACATATGGGGCTTGTAATATCAGATGAAATATCTATTCTTCACTTGCATTGACACTGCAAATTCTTATTAGGAACTCCTAAAAATCAAATTATTTTGCTTGGGGGCATAAAGAACTCAACATGGTGCTCGATAAAATGTTCCCGTACATATTATTGATGAATGTTGTATATCATTTGCTTATCAATTTATGTTGATTTTCTGGATAATTATTTTCAATTTCAGATATGGTCTTAGGTATCTGATATTGACTTTATAATAAATATAAACTGTTTCATCATTTGACAATCCATTCTTGTGATATTAAAATCTGCCAGTGTAGTATGCTAGAAGTAACAGGCATCAGGGCAGAATAGGCAAGTTAGCAAAACTGTGAGACTTGATCAATCTGAAGGTCCATTATGATTTACTGTATTTAAAAGACCTGTTAAGATCAAGAAATATTATTAGGACTAACATTATCAGATTGGTTTATGTCCTTTAAAAAATAAAAAAATAAAAATTTTAAAGTTTACCACAGTGAGAGGGGTGGGGTGGGTGTGAGACATCTGAAATATATGAGTCTTAATTTTTTTTAAATAACTATTTTTACCTTTCATTTTTTTTTATAGCTGTCAATTACAAACTTTTCTTTGCCTTACTTAACATTTATATATGTTATGTTCTGGTGTCAAAATACACGGACACACAATTTTTAATGACCCATTAGTGAATTAGTCTATTACAAAGTTCACACCTGAATCAAGCTTTTACTTTTACTGGTCATTCCATTGAAATTGCAACATGAAAATAAATTTATCTTCAATGCATTCATTTTATAATTAAAAATATATATACAAATTTAAATTTGTAGAGATTTTCATTTGTTTGGGACTTTATTTTTACAAAATGTTTGTTGTTCCATGTAGATTAGGCTTAATATATGTAACATAAAAGGTGTCATTAGATAAGACCCAATGATCAATATGTTATGTGTAATTAGATTATCCTACATATTATAAAACATGATTGCTCATAAAGTGATTTATGCTTGTAATTGTTTACATCTAAAGAAATCCATCTGTAACAGGCGATGTGTGATTACATTATCTTACCATGTTATAAAGCATGACTGCTCATTGATCAATTTTGTGTATTTTATTCCATTTAATGCCAGGAAGCTGAATAACCAAAGAATGGCAATAAAGATTTGAAAGGATTTAATGTGTTCTATTTGTCTTGTTTGATCTATGGTGTATTGCAAATATTTGAATACATGTATATCAGATTGTTTCTTCTCTGATGGTAGAAAATAACAAAGTTTTATTAAGATCCCATCTGTAATCGTCACAATATATTCTCAATTTCTAGAATATTTCTCCTAGAGACTCCTTATTGCACAACACTAAATGATGATAAAGTACTTTTTTAATAATATAAAGTCAAATAAATCAGACCATGTTGAGATATTTACAGTGATAACTTTTCATGTTGATGCAGTGCAACATCAATTAAACAAACTTTTTTTTTCTTATGTGCCATTATAAATTATTAACACAAAGGAAGAAAATTCAGATGCATCATTATATGAATGAATTTAACAAGATGACTCAGAAAATGAGTGATATTGAATGATTTAACCTCAACATAATGGAAAGGATGTGTGTGTGGTCATTAATTATTTGCAGTAAATTTTAAATTAAATACTATTTGGTTTCCCTCAACATACAAATATCCAAGTTGCATTTGCCTCTCATAGTTCACATTGTATCTAGCTCCCACTTCTTAGTTCACATTGTAGCTAGCTCCCACTTCTTAGTTCACATTGTAGCTAGCTCCCACTTCTTAGTTCACATTGTAGCTAGCTCCCACTTCTTAGTTCACATTGTACCTCCCACAAAGCCATCTCTAAGTAAGGCTAACTACACACAGTACCCCTAGGTCATAGTTAAGTATTCAGTTTAAATTCTTTGTAGCCATGATACCTATATTCTCTCAGGGGTCCAGGTAGATTAAAATGGGGTGGTTTCATAAGATTTGAACTACTATATAGAATGATAACAAGTCCAACTTTAGTTTTCTTGGTTTAAGTAGGGCATTACCATTTGTTTTAGTAGGACTTTTTAGTTTTTGGTTCATTCCTATGATTTAGCAGAGGATCAGTCACGTGGTCATTGTTAAGCCACCACATTGTATAATTTGTTGTGTTTGCTTTGATCGGTTTTAGTTTCAATTTATATAATAATTAAGAAATACATATCATATTAGAAAGTGTATAATTCCGTATGAGTATATGTGCATATGTGACATCTTACAATATAGGGGGTCCTCGTGTTACGTTGATGCGTTCTTAAGAAACATCGTAACGCGAATTTCAGCGTAAGTCGGAACATTTTTTAAAAAAATATATATATATACTGTTAAGTACTGTACGTAGAGTGCTATAAAAAATGTAAAAGTTAATGACATAAAAAAGTATTTAAGAAAGAAAACAATTCCTTACCACATGAATTAAAGTAAATATTAATCAAAAAGAGACGGAATGACGCGTAATATCATTTTTTATATTTTTATGGGGGCGCGATCTTAACCACGAAACAGGCGTAACCCGAGGACTCCCTGTACATGACATTGTATATATGCCTTTATTACATGTTAATTAATATTTACATCATATTACTACATGTACTTCATGAACTTGAGTTTATTTAAATATAATCATACTCATAATTCTGAGTTGATATTTTGAAAACATAAAATTTGAGAAATGTATTATTTAAAATGATAATTAACAGTTGATGTTGGATAATAATGAATCTGCAATTTACAGTATCTGTATTGAGAACATTGAAAGGGCAGACATAGCTGGGTAGAGAATAAGTCAAAGAAATGTCAATAATGAAATATTTCTATTTTTTATACAAACTCAACAAAAATAGCATTTGTGATGCATTAATGGAAATCTAGGTCAAAATTTGAATTTTTGAATATTTTATTTGGTAAATGTATATTTTATTTATAAATTTAATTTTTAAAAACGTTTAAAATAGACTTAAAAGCAGCCACAAATAACTTTTTGACAACCGTTCTTAGTTTGGAAATAGGTGTATCACATTTTTAATTGCACATGCTGCAAGTGTTGTCAAAAACTCCAGGAACAGTTATTCCCAAAGGTAGTTATTGTATTATTCTGCGCTCTTTATTCCAGTTTAAAAAATGTAGTCTTTATAAAAAAACATTTTGCCTACTTTTTACTTTTGTTCCAATTTTGACGATCCCTACTACTTTATTTAATGCCTTTCCCCTCTCCTACCTCTTTGTCCTAGATTTATCATGCTTCTCTCAGCAATTGAGTTGATAAATTTGACACTGCTTTGTTAGTGCTCAAGATTTCACAACAGAATTATGAATCCCAGGCAAATAAAATGGTCAATTTAAATTAGTATTTGAAATTCTATTTTTCATTCATTTTTTTTCCTCAAAAATTTGAGCAAGTAATTTTTTTAAAAAGACATTAAAGACACTTATGAGTTTTGCATTGAAAATTCAAAGACCAAAGAATTTTAAAAGTCACCAATTTTAAATTGACCCAAATGCAGCAATGCCACTTCTTTAAACTAACTCCTGGCCAAAGATAGGAAACACAGTTTCTCTAAAAATAGCTCTCAACAAAATCCAAAATGACAGTAGCTGGTACATAGGTATTGGACCTTGACCCATAACATTGTATTTTAATCCAAACATTTAACAAAAATAATATTAACATCTATTGTCCTTATATATTATAAGTGTGCAAAATTTCAAGTTAATCGAACAACAGAAACTGGGGGAAAATTCACTTCCAAGAGCCCATCAGATCAGACAAGAAAGGAAGTTTATAAAATATAATTAAAAAATTATAATCTTCAACTAATTTTAATGTTTAAAAGAATTTCTAGTCTTCACATTAAGAGATAAAACAATTAGTATTGGCTATGTGCAGACAAACTAAACATTAACAAGTGGTCACTGTTTTTGTGAAAAGGATTTGACCAAATTTTGATAGCACTTCGAATTTAAATCTTTGGCTTATATGAGTTATTTTTAAATGCCTAATCTGCTTTCTTTAAAACTATGTTCAGCTGGCAAAAATCCAGCCGCTTGGCCATGACACCTGAGTAGTGGTGACAGTTGCTAAAAGTGGACAAATAATTAAATTGAAATATTTAATAAATTCATGTTGATTTTAAAGGAATTTTATCTCATTATTTATACTGTTTTCTTTAATGCAAATAAACAGAGAGCACAAGCTTTCATTAAAATATTTTGTTGATCTGTTTTGGCTTTTCCAAGCAACCGTGAAAGAGCCCCTTAATTTTACTATTTTTAGGACCCCTGTCCTAAAACAAATATGGTTATTATATATATTATAATACAATAAAAAATATTGAATCAAATTAATTTAATACATTCTATTGGGCATATTTACAGTAGAAAGTATATTTTACATTGTTACTGATATGACTATTCTCATTTGCAAAACTTTATTAACAATAGCTCTCATCTGTAAACTTTTAATAATTAATATCTTTTTTTGAAATTAAATTTAAAACCTGTAGACAGTGAATACTAAAAGAGAGTTACTAGGTAGGTAATTAGTTCAGTAGATATAGTTTAGAACATACCAAAAAATATATTAAGAAATGTATACAACAATTTGACATTTATTTTTCAAATGGGTAAAATTGTGTCGATTCTTAACTAACACCCACTAAAAAATTGAATTTTCTAGCACTGTTTTAATAATTATTTAAAAAGCATTTGTCAAAATGCATTGACTTGTAAATCATAACACAAATCTGCTAAAACAGCATTCTTTCAAATTTCAAATGTCCTATTTTTAACAATCTCGAGTATACTGTTATGAAATTTCAATCATTCAAACATCAGGTACTTAAATGTCTGTCATGTTTTTGTCAAAATTTTCTCTGGGTTAGGGTAGGGAACTCCAAATTTTGAACACATTCCCTGCAGAGTTTTCTTATATTCATTGTTCAATTTTGATGACTGAAGAAGCGCAAACTTTAAATCTTCGATCTCATCAAAAAAGTTCTGAAAAACAAACACAATATAAAGCTTTGAAAAGTCAAAATTAAACATTTAAAGTAGCCTACATTTATAGCTTTACAAAATGCAAAAATGTGACGTAGTTTATAATTTTAATATAACTAGCAATTATTTTTGGACTATTTTACATTGCAAAATAAAATATCAATTAGAAATTTATCAACAAGGATCCATTGACCATGGGTTAAAAAGTTATCAATAGTCAAAATGAGCAGTGTACCTATTTATGGGAAGAAAATCTGTACATTTTACAGTTAATTTGGTATTCATTTTGTTTATTTTGGACCAAAAAGAAGGCTGAAAATGATGTATACATTTGAGATGTAAATTACTTAATGTTCATTATTTCTTTGGAAAATTGTAGATTTTAAAGTATGTCAACAGATTCGATCCCAAACAGTTAAGGTGTGCCCAAGAACAGCTTACAAATAATGTTCCCTCTAACTCTAAGCTACTCTGCTAATAGATATCTGCCCAGCACCTCTCAGCAGTTAAGAGTTACCTCTAAGAAAATTTTGATACGGATAATACAGTTGTGTTTGTGGAATATATCCCAAAACAAAGAATGCTTCACAACTTTGCACAAAAGTTTATTTTAGGGGCAGCAACCAACAGAGCTTAGAGGGAGCAGTGCTCACAACAACTAAAAAATATTTTTAAAACGTATAAATGAATAATTATCAACTAATTTTCCTCTGAGTAACATTGTCAGTGTTTACATGATAACATGAAAACCATATAAAAACTTTGTTTTTATCTAGCTGTAAAATCCTCCATGGTAGCTTGAAATATTGAAACTAACACAATAGATATTTTCTATTGGGGACAGAACATCACAATTTCATCAATGTATCATCAAATTTAGAGCCACTTATTAATCTGTTTTCAAAACCAAATTATTATTATTATTATTATTATATGTACCCTCCCAAACACTCACATGGTCCAAGCTCTTGAGTTCACATTTCAAAGTTTTGTTCTCTTTAGCTAACTTATTTCTTTCTTTGACTACATCTCTTAGCACTTGATCCTCTACTTGGAAAAAAAAACAAGAAAAATTAAAAATAACTTTCATAAGTAGACACGCAAAACAAAATTTACAAACTCTATTGTAGTGAATTTTTTTTAATCCTTCCAGGTTTGAAATTCTGTTGTTGAACAACACTTGAAAGATTATCCAATCCAATTTTTTAATTAATAATTGAAATTGCATTCAACTTCTGTCATTTAGTTATGCCAATAAGATTGAACAGCCCTAACTTGGCTCTGCAAAACTTACCACATTTACTTTGCCTTCCTCGCACAACAATTAACTCTCTTTCTAACTGGATGCTTTTTTCCTTCTCTTCTCTCAACTTCTGCTCTGTTTCTCCCAGTCTCAACTGAAGTTAGTAAAAAAAAACCTAGCTTAATACAGTTTATTAAATCCCTTATATTAACTTCAAAATCTTATCTGTCGTCATCTCTCTCTGTCGTGATCTCTGTCTTGGGCGGGTGGAAAAACAAAAGTAAAAAATGACCCACTTCCTGTGATGCCATCGAGCTGAAATTTGGCACATGGACTCGTGTCACCTAACAATGCATTGTATCAAAAATTCAGATCGATGGAACGTACCGTAATTAAATTAATGCATTTTTAGTTTATCTCTATACGAGGTATGTAATTCAATTTCACAATTTGTTATTGTTTTTTTTTCACGTGAGAGTTCAGTTCGCGAATTGACGCGACCCATCGAAGTACCGGCGTGCTTTTGTTTACATTTTACGTGTCACGCTGAGCTCGGTCCAGCGATCGGTGACCAGACCTTTCACCTCTCCCATCCCCCCTTCGGTTATACAGCAGGAGTTAAGGCAGATACAGTCTATAAATGTTTGTCGCGTTTGAAGATGATCAATACTTTTAATTATGACTCATATATAAGGGATTTATAGTCAAAAACTTTGTTTTTACGGGTTTGTTTTATTAAATCCCTCATATTAACTTCGAAATCTTGTCGTCATCTCTTCATCTCTGTCGTTCGCGGGCGGGCAGAAAAACAAAAGTAAAAAATGACACACTTCCTGTGATGCTATCGAGCTGAAATTTTGCACATAGACTCATGTCACCTAACAATGCATCGTATCAAAATTTCAGATCTATCGAATGTACCGCAATTAAATTAATGCATTTTTAGTTTATCTCTATATAACTATATTATGTAGCGGCCTGCTTTGTTTAATTCATGTGTCACGCTGAGTTAAGTCCAGCCATTCGTTACCACACCGTTTTTTACAGGAAGGGGAGATCAGTCGGTTTCAGTCTGTAAATGTTTGTCACGTTTGAACATAATCAATACTTTTAGTTATGTCTCATATATAAGAGATTTATAGTCGAAAACTTTGTTTTTAAGGGGTTGTTTAATTAAAAGCTAACAATACTGTGTTAAAGATATAACTTTACAGTGAGAAATAAATACATCTCATTATCTACTAGAGGCTAATGATAGCAAACAACCCTAACTAAGTTCTCTAAGACTTACATTTAACTCAGAAATAGTGTCAGCATAGCTCATATTCAGCTTCACTTCTTTATCATATCTCTTCAGTAACTGAGAATGCATTTCTAGAACTCTGAGAACATTAGAATCATTTGAGTTTAAGTATCATTACTTAGACATGCACAAAAATGATCCATTACATTGATATACATTGTTCATCACATGGTACATCATGTTAGGCCTTTATATTGAAACTTATAGAATTTTCCAGGAGGAAATGATGGCTGGGAATAGCATGGTCCCTCATAGCCGTGGCCTGTGAATGCTGCGTCACTTTCCAATGTGTTCTTATAAGAACGTAGGGCGCAATAGTATTATGTATAGAAGGAGTGTCTGAATAGATAAAACAAGAGAAATTAGACAATTTAACCACTAGTTAAATCATTAAGATTTACACCTACTTGTTTGTTCTGGCCATATCTGTCTCTGTAACCATTTGGTCCTGCCTTGGCTGAGAATGACGCTGCCATGGTTTCAGTTCAGTCTGAACACCAACACTATGAGGTGGAAGATATTTTCCTATTATCATGACCTCACACACCAAAATTACTCATTTCATTCATTTATTTTATAAACAGTAAGCCAAAAAAAAATAAAAAATCAGAAAATAATGTCAAAATAAGCAAGGAGTACCTTGAACTAAAGATAAATAAAGCAGCAGCCAATTTCACCTATTATTATAGCATTTAATTTTTTACAATCTTAATAGGTCTCCATCAGTTTGGCAGCCCTCCATCTTGCCATAGCTCTCAAACAGCTGACAATAAGATGACACTTTCTTTAATCATATTTAATTTTTATGCAGAGTTTTCCTGTGATAAATACAAAGCCATTCATTTGTTTTCCTCCTTGAAAATTAAAGCAGCACAACCTTGGACTCATCACAAATCTGTGCCAATCATAATATTAAATAATGATGATGTGCTTTCTTAACTTTTATTTAATGAGGAATTTTCTGGACAGAGGTAGATAATCCAGGGATTAATGTGTAAGATTAAATAAATTTGTTTACTCTATTTCAGGGTACTGAATGGAGAAACTTGCTCTTCATAAGAATAAATTATTTTCTTGTCTTCAATCAATCATAAGACAGTGGGAGAAATAAATGAACAATTTCATTTCAGTAGTCCTACTTTTTATTAAATATTCCAAGCATCAAGTACGAATTATCAAATTTAGTTTCATAAATTAATTAATCTCAAATTTAGCACACAAAAAATTAATCAGCTTATTAAATTTGTTTAGTAATACCAACTTTTTGCATTTTGGCTGAGGCAGAATCTTCTGCTGTTGATCTTTTTGAGTGTGTGCAATTTGTTTCTCAAGTTCATCTTTCTTTCTCTTTAATGATATCAACTTCTGTTTCAATTCTATGTTCTGTGAAATAATCTGAAAGCAAATATAATGGCAGTGTGAGCACTAATGTCATTAATAATAATTTATATTTTATGAAAATGATTTTAAAAGATTACTAAGTTTGGATGGTTAAAAATTGTAAAACAAAATTGAGGTCAAAGAACTTAATGAAAAGTTCTACTATTAATTAGTGTTTGAAACTAGATGATTAAAAAATGTAAATATTACTTTCATTAATATTAGTAAGGAGAATATCACACCAACAATAAAAATTGATCCATTTGAATATCAAAGGACACTGTTTAGAAAATAGTAATGTAATTTTCCCAAACGTGTTATTTATCTTATACATTCACACAAAGTCCTTCTCTTCATAAGATTATTCAAGATAAATGGTAAGGATTAATTATCACCACAAGTGATTAGGTTAAAGTGACATAGCAATAGAATGCATTGTCATATTTTAAATAATAAAATTGTATAGGCCTTAGCGTAAGAAAATTACTTATTTTATATAGTAATGTGACACCTTTGTTTATTCTTTTAAAAAATTCAACATCATTGTAGTATTAAATGCAAAAAAATTTTTACAATAAAATCACATTAAAATTTCTTAATGAAGTATAAATATATAAACTATGGTATATGCAAATGAAATGTTTTCTTCGCTTTTCAACATCACCATAATGAAAACAGTATGCAGAGGAGTATTTAACAAGTAGGCCAATGTTCCATTTAAATTGTGCGGCCGCACAGATATCTGACCAATGCTGCACAGCAGCCAGCAAATTTTGTAAAATATGAACAAAAAATGGATGCTGTGCAACTTTGCTCACAAGTTGCTTTTTTTACTTTGCACAAGGACCAATGAACCTTAGAGGGAATATTGAGGTGAACTTGAACTATCCCTTAACCCGTTGTTGGGTCGTTGGGGCACCATCGTGAACTGCACACTAACACACGCCATTTGTCACGGTCCTGTGCTGCCCTTTGAGAGTCGCTGAATGACAGGCCGGTCCACTCTTTGATATTGTCCTCCCATCTCTTCTTTTGTCTGCCTCTTTCCTTCCTCCCTGGACTGTGCCTTGCAATATAGTTTTTGCTAGACCTCCAGTTCTTGTCACGTGTCCGTACCATCGTAATTTCCTCTTCTTAATTGATGTGAGTAGGTCCTCGTAGGGGCCAATGACAGTACTTATTTCGTTGTGGACCGCTTCATTTGTGATGTGCGCTGTGTAGGAGATGTTCAATATCTTTCTGAAACATCTCATCTCTAGCGCATATATTCTTCTTTGGAGGTCTGCAGAGAGCGTCCAAGCCTCACAACCATACAAAAAGACTGACATCGCTAGAGAGCGCATTAGCCGGATCTTTAATCTCAGGGAGAGCTTCTTACTTTGCCAGATGTGCTTTAATTTGCTCAATGCTGCCATTGTTTGGGCTACTCTGGCAAGAATTTCAGGCTTTGAGCCTTCGTCGGATATTATGGCCCCTAGATACTTGAAGGTGGAGACTTCTTCGAGTTTTTGCCCGTTTATCCGAATCTCGCTTGTGAATTTACTATTAGCCATGACCTTGGTCTTTTCTGCGTTGATTTCCATGCCGTACGCCTTTGCTGTTTTCTCTAGCTTTGCGAGGAATTCTTTTAGTTCGTCCTCGCTACCAGCTAGGCCGTCAATGTCATCGGCGAAGCGTAGGTTTGGTTATACTTCTCCCTCCGATGCTGACTGTTCCGACATGGTCTTCTAGCACATCTGTCATGATCCTTTCAGGAAGAGGTTGAAGAGGATGGGGGAAAGTAAACATCCTTGTCTGACACCAACAGTGGTCTTGAACCAATCTCCCAGCTTGCTGTTGAAGAGTACTGCGCTGGTTGCTCTGTTGTAAAGGTTCTTGATCACTTCAATGATGTTTGCATTTATGTTGAATTTGTGCATCATTGCCCACAGGGCCGCATGCCACACTCTGTCGAACGCTTTTTTAAAGTCTATAAAGACATGATAGAGGTCACTCTTGTGTTGGAGATGTTTTTCACAGAGAACTCGCAGGTTAAAGATTTGCTCCGTTGTGCTTCTTCCTGTTCTGAAGCCCGCCTGCTCTTCTGAAATGATTTGCTCTGCTTGTGGTTTCAGTCTGTTCAATATGATCATAAGCATGACTTTGCTGGGGTGACTAATCAGGCTGATTGTACGGTAGTTCTGACACATCTGTAGATTACCCTTTTTTGGGAGTGTGATAACCAGCGATTGAGTCCAGGGGGTTGGCCATTGCCCTGTCTGCCAGATCTTGTTGCACATGTTAGTTAGGATGTTTATTACGGGGTCACCTCCTGCTTGAATCAGTTCGCCCGGAATGTTGTCCGCTCCAGCTGATTTCCCCTTCTTCAGTTTTTGTACAGCCAGCTCCACCTGGTCGCGGAGAATAGAATGCATGTCTGTTTGTTGACTTTGGGCAGTTGAGCACTGACACATCGCCTTTGGAGTCTTCATTGTACAGCTCAGAACAGTATTCGGTCCATCTTCTGAGAATTTCTTGTTCTTCTGTGATACATTTTGCGGATTTATCTTGTATGGTTGAGATACGACCTTGTTTGGTGGATGTCAAGTCTTTAACAATTTTGTAAGCCTTCCTTGAATTGTTCCTTAGTAGATTTTCATCGATGTCAGAGCATTGTTGTTCTATCCATTCCTTTTTTGCTTTCACCATATCTTTCCTGATCTTTTTATTGATTTCTCTGTATCTGGGTGCTCCTTCTGCAGTATTCTTTGTAGAGGGCTCTAGGCAGAGGTAGTACCTTTGACGCTTTGACAGCTGCACCCTCGGTTGGTCAAGCTCACTGGTCCTCGCCCATCTCTCGAAACTCTCACGTGTGGCTCCCAGCGCCACACCCCGGGCAACGGTCTCAGCTGACCGGCTAAACCACGTGAGAGGGGTGGTGTTGACACGGCACCACTGGGCGTATGACTTCCAAGTTGAAGCTACCGGCCAGGGCGGACGAGATCAAGTGCGAACTCAAACGGCTACGTGTACGTGATCAAGGCGGGCCACCGATAAGGAGGAAACCGGCTGTGATCAAGCTTGGAGAGGGATGGACGCCGCCAAGCATTTCCCTGCCCTAGACACACCACATGACTGTAATACTAACTCAACACATACCGGCTCGGTCGTCGCCCGGGTTAACAAGGGACCGCGTCTACCACTGCACACCAGGGTGGGGACGAAAAGTGTATTACTGGTGCACCACAAGCAACTCCTCATTCAACCTCAAAAGAAGAGACGACGTAATTATTGGCACATGGAATGTAAGAACCCTACATGCTACAGGGAAAGTGAAAGAATTGACGCATGAAATGGAGCGATACCAATGGAATGTCATCGGACTATGTGAGACCCGATGGAAAAGCTTTGGTGAACTCTCAACAGAGGAAGGACACAGCAAAGATCTACTTCAGCGGCAGGGAGGACAGACACGAACATGGAGTTTGGATTCCTCATCCATAAAAATATAACAAACTCGGTCATTGGATGTCGCCCTGTCTCCAGCCGCATCATTACCATTCGACTGAAAGCCACAACCCTTCAATATCACAATTATACAGATATATGCTCCTACAACCAGCACGATGACAGCGAAGTAGAGGCCTTCTATGACCAAGTACAGGACATCGTGGATCAAACACCAAGGAAAGACATTAGCGTCGTCCAAGGAGACTGGAACGCGAAGATTGGAGTAGATGTATGTACCAACTGGGCAGATACTTGCGGACGCTCTAGCAATGATCTGACCAATGATAGAGGACTTCGTCTCCTGGAATTTGCAAGATATAACAACCTCCTGCTAGCTAACACAATTGGCCAACATAAAAAATCCAGAAGATGGACTTGGCACAGCCCCGACGGGGAACATAGTAACCAG
The DNA here is from genome assembly GCA_944989445.1 of Ampullaceana balthica. Lineage (NCBI taxonomy): Eukaryota > Metazoa > Mollusca > Gastropoda > Lymnaeidae > Ampullaceana > Ampullaceana balthica. Next base: position 355,947 of record CALYLW010000484.1, on the reverse strand, counting down.
ATAGATTACATACTGGTCAGAAAACGATTCAAATCGTGTATTAAAACAGCTAGAACTAGAAGTTTCCCTGGAGCAGATATCGGCAGTGACCATAATCTGGTGCTGATGACCTTTCCATCTCCACCTGAAAAAGATAGCAAAACAAGGCAATCCACGATTACGCTTTGACCTGACAAACTGAAAGACCCAGAAATCGCAGAAGTCTTCAGGGCAACCATTGGAGGAAAATTTGCTCCACTCACCACACCATATGAGTCAGAGACGGACATGGACATAGACCTAGTCACTGACACCTTCAATACCACAATAATTGAAGCAGCAAAAGAAGTACTTGGTAAGAAGCGAGCAATAAAAAGACCCATGGGTCTCCACTAATATTCTGGAACTATGCGATGAAAGAAGAAAACTTAAGAGCGTAAATATTGAGGTAGGCTACCTAGATATTCATGCTACATGTTTTATTTTCTTACTAAAGACTATGGTGAATGGTGTTATCATTTAATAATTAATTTGGCTGCCACACATAGGATAAAGCGGGCTAATAGGCCACATGGGGCAATAGGCCCCACTTACTGGGGTCATTGACTAAATACTTGATGCTATTTTTTAAAGAAAGAGGGGAATTAAGCTCTACATGGTAGAAAGAATCTAAATAATCATGCTTGGGTTTCTAGCCTATGGAATTGATTATAAATTTGCATCTTAGTAGGAGTGATTTTTTTCTGCAGTTTCCTGTTTCATTTAAATTAGGTCTTAAAACTTTTGCTCAGTCAGTTCATCTTTATTTTGCTGATGAAAGCATATTTTTAAGCTGAGATTTTCAAATTTCCCTCTAGTTACAAGTACATCTATAATAAGTTAGAATCTTTTTTAAGTTTTTAACAATGTTGGTATGTCACTTTTGAGTTAAAAACTGATTGATATTTTTAGGCCATGTTCTGGTAGTGAGGAAGCCATTTGTTTTTTGCAAAGTAAATTGGGTCTTGGATGGAGGATTTGAAATTGTTTATAAAGAGCTCTAATATGAACATAAATGTAAAACTTTCCTGTATTATTTTGAATGGAGAGCATTTGTGAGAGACCTTTGGTCAAGTTGCTCATTAATTAGCTTTTTAAAATTAATTTATGAAATTCCTGGGGCTTTTAATGCCCCCCACTTTTTAAAAAAAAAGGTGAAAACCACTAAAAATATTGATAGAATAAGGAAATTTCATGTTTTAAACTAATTTACAATATTAAGAAATGCTTTAAAATGAAAACAAAATTTAATGATTAGTGGAAATAATTATGAAAATTTGTTTTTCTATTTTTGATAATAGATCCATTAGTCACAATTCGTGGATTGCCGACCTAGTCTTGACTGGTTGTGAGGCTTTCCGAGGCACCATCCAACAGTGGTCCCAAGAAAAACAGAGCACTATGCAAGGGCTAAAGCTGAGGAGCTTTGGGTCATTGAGAAATGGTTTGAACTACACAAGAATACTTAACAGGATGCTGAAATTATATGGTCACCCGATTCAGAAATTTATCTGTGATGAAACCGACTTCGTCACTGACAACAAGACACAAAAAAGGATGAACCAAAGCATTTGCTACCATGTTAAATGCATAGAAATCCAAAAAGAGACTTATATTTAAGACATAGAGTGGACCAATAAGAGTTGTCAAAAGCCACTGTGAAAATATATACCTTCTAAAAGATGGGGCTTATTGCCCCCATTTTGGTTAGGTTTCATCAATTGATATGTCTAACTTTTTAGTATATTTTTGCTATATTGCTTCATAATTATGTTGAATAAAAAATTTTCCCTTATAGAAATATGGGTTGCCTATGACTTGAAAGCATTAGTTGTTTGAATTTAATATTTATTGATATCAAAGGAAAAAAGAAAACATGTTGAAAAACCTTGGGCTTGTTACCCCACTTTACCCTACCTGTTGGCATTGGTCAATGATAATAATAATCATAATCATACTCCCATACCTACTGCATACTACTTAATAATTCATACTCATACTATACTTTTTTTAAAACTCACTATACTAATTCTCATGACTCATATCATACATTTACTTGCATAGTCAGAGTCATAATTAAGGTTGTTAAGACCGCTCGTTTTTGAGGACCAGTTAACCATTCAAAAAAAGAACAGTTAGTCGTCGGTCCCTATTTTTACTTTGTCTTGAGTCTTGTGAACCAACAAGAGAATGGATCAAATTTTCGCCATGCGTCGTCTGATTTGGCACCGAAAGCGCCTGTGATGTACCGACGCTAGTGTTCAGCTCTCTGCCGCAATGCCGTCAAAACAGCGAATTTTAAATAATTTTTTTTTAAATTGTCTGGACAAAGAAGGAAACCGTAATGATTAATATTCCATTTTTATGTATTAAAAGTATTTAAACAGCATAGTATCAAATGTCCTCAAGTAAGTTTGTTTTTGAAGACCAGTTAACCGTTTAAAAAAGACTGTTTTACTGTCCGGTCCATGCCGTATTTTTCCTTAATTTTTGGGAACCAACAAGAGAATGTATCAAATTTTCGCCTCGCGACGTCTGAGTCTGATGGTGACATCAAAGCGCACGTGACGTCACCGCCGGCTTGTGTTCAGCTCTCATGCGCTGTGCTCTTTTTCCAACGCACACAAAATAAATTTTTAGAAAAACAAATTTATATCAATGTGGTAATTATAAGTCAAATGCCTTTGATGTGTACGTACTTAGCAGGAAAAAATACGATATAAGACCGAAATTGAATTATTAATATAAACTAGACGCCCCGCGGCTTAGCATACGCTGCAAACTTGCTCATGGAGAGTGCAAAGAAAGTGGAGAAAGAACAGACACAAACTACAGCACGAAGACGCCCCGCGGCATAGCATATGTCGCACCCTTGCTCATGGAGAGTGCAAAGAAAGTGGAGAAAGAACAGACACAAACTACAGCACGAAGAAATCAAAACAACGCCAGTGAACGTCGGTGGAGGGGGGGACTGCCGACTCATTGTTTGTTTCGAGACATTCGCACTGTGGTTATCTACCTGCCCACCACCCTTTACCACATTAGCTTGCCAACCATAAACTGTGAGGGGCAGCCATGTTGGCAATAAAGGGATAAAAGAACGGGCACAAACAGACATTTTTAAAAATTAAAAAAAAGAATGTTTTCGCTGGGGCTTGAACCCAGGACCTTCCCCGTATAAGGCGGACGTGATAACCAGTACACTACAAATCTCACGTTATTCTGTGAAGGAACAATGCAAGTTAACGCAAGGACCATTGTTGGTCTCGAGACATTGGTCGACCCCAGCGAGGGTCATTCGTCATGCTCGTTTGCACATACTCGCTTTGGTGAAGGGGGCCGGAGGAGTGTTAGAGAGTCGGCGTGCGTGCGTCCCGCATGGTTGGGGGACATAGAGAATTATATATTTAAATAATAAATATATATAATATATATTAATTATATAGATAATATATAATATTAATTGTAATATAGATAAATATAGTATATAGTAACAATCGCGACCTTGACCGTTATTCACATTTTTAGTGACATTTCCGCTGTGTGTTACTTCTCGTACTATGCTTCGGCAACTAAGCAAATTTTTTTTTAATCGTTCACTAGCCAAATTCCACTAATCTAGCAGACAGAAGTAATTACCAAATGACAATCATTCAATGGAACCAATGTTGAAAGAAGTTTGTCAAAGTACCTCAAAGAGGATAGAGTTTAATAGAGGTTGCAGTTTTTCCCCCTCCCTACCTTTATTTTGATAATTGTGTCCAAGTATATACAATCAATGTTATAATGAGATAACTAGACCGGTGTCAGTACTGTACTGTCAGTCATCAGTCAGTCAGCAGGTTTGGTCAATTTACTTTAACTTTAACTTTTTTTTTAAACCTTCAAAGTCAATAAGTGCTTTCCACTGCCATTATAGAATTTATTGAATATTTTAGAAATTAATATATACCTTCGAACAAGAATGGATATCGTTTATAGACATAATTGTCATAATATTAAAAACTGTGAATTACTTCATTCCAAATAAAACTAAGCACTAGTTACGATTTGTTTACAGTAGGCCAGCTTCCGGTTATTTTCTATCTTTCAGGAAAACAAAAAGCTGAACTATGGAAAAAAAGTTTTCATTTTTACGAAATTAATGCTATTTTAAGGACAATTTTAAAAATACACTTATTAACACTCCGGTGAGACTATACTAAACAGCAGTGTATAATGTATAGATAAGCTTAAATAAACTAACTAAACTTTACTATTTTGGCCACTTGCATACAATCAGCATTAAAAAGATCTCATTTAATTACATTGTATTTTAATTTTATTTATTACTTTATTTACCATTCTTCTATTTCTAAATACAGTGATACCTCGAAATACGACACGAGTTTAATTCGTTCCGCAACATTGCTCGTATGTCAAATTGCTCGTATCTCAAAGAAATTTTCCCATTGAAATTAATTGAAATGCCATTAATCCGTTCCAGCCCAAAAATTTGCTACCCTAATTGTTTTCGTTACGTGTTTTTAATAAGAAAAATGTATTTATAAATGACAAATATGGTATAAAAACACAATAAAAGAGAATATAAAGCAAAAAGAAAGCTAGTTTTATAAAGTGTACATACATATTTGTATTTTGGTCACTTAAATGTAACACAACTTAAAGCTACTGTCTGCTTAATTTTAGTCTCTGCTTTTCTCTTCACTGGTCTTTGCCTTTTTCGCCGGATTTTTAAAAAAAACTGTCAAAGGAGGTTTGTATCTTTCTGCCTTTCACAATGCTGCGGAAATGAGTTAGGCAAGTGTCACTAAATAGCTCCGATGCACGATAAGTTTCAACTTTTTCGGGGTGTTTCTTTTCCACGAACTGTGAAACTCTCTCCCACATTTCCAAGATCTCTTTTATCTCAATTGTAGAGATAACCTCCTCCACCTCTGGCTCTTCCTCAAAAACAATTTCTAGCAGAACCCCCGAATGCTGATTCGACTGTAACTCTTGTAATTCATCGGTCGTCAGTTCCTGAGTGCTCGTATCTCGAATTTCGCTCGTATTTCAAAACAAAACTTCGCTCGCTCGACTGCTCGTATCTCAAATGACTCGTATGTCAGGGCACTCGTATCTCAAGGTACCACTGTAATATGGACTGTTATGGAAGAGTGTTGCTTATCCCTGATTGATGTCTAGTCTTGCCTTTTATTAGAGTTTTGAATTTTTATAGTGTGTTGGTTTATCTGTATCTGGTTTGTTTAGGTAATCCATTCCACGCCAGAATTACAGACGGATTGGGGGGGGGGCAATAAAAGGTCTTGGACAAGGAACGGGTATGTATAAACATTTTTGGTTGAAGTCTACTGACTTGAATTGGTAGGCGACGTTATTGTTGTATTGATGACAATACTTCACTGGTCACAAGTGGGAAGACAAGAAATCAGAGTGTAGAGAGGAGAAGGCAATGGGACAGGGAGATGTTAGATCAGGAATAGGGAGCCAGGGTGCCAAGTAGTACGAGTCTGGGGTGCCACTAGGACGCAGGACGGAACAGAGACTGAGCACAAGCAACGATACGACGGCCAGATTGAGAAGTGTTGTATGCAATAATAGAACTGGCCTTGCTGAGTGGCGTGTCGTCGTTACTAATTTAAACAAGAGGAGCACGAGTGAACTAATGAATTAACCACTAAGTGAGAGTCCTCAAGCACCAAATTAACAGCAGCAGAAGTAAAAATCTTGACACTATTTATGGTAGTGGCGTAGACATAGTGAAGGTGGTTGAGGACCACACTGTTTGACACCTCTCTCAAAGGTCTGAAAAAAAATTGAAAAAATGCTTTTGCTATACAAATTGACCCACAGGCAGCTTGGAGTACAAAGCAGTTTTTTTGGTGTTGTTTTGTTTCATAAAGTAGGGATTATGTCTTTGAATACATGGGTTTATGTTGTTAATATAAATGGTAAAGTCGCACAAATGTCAGGTGTTCAATCAGTGAGAAAGTTTCTTACTATATAAGAGTATAGGTCTACAAGTTCAGTAGACTCAGTTTAAAATAAAGAAATCCACTGTTAAATCAAAAATATTTTTAAAATTAAATTATTTTTTAAAACATTCTGAATATCAGAGCAATTATTGAACAAAATTTTCATAAAATTATCAAGCACGCATAGATGTTCTCATATCAAGAGTATTAAATTATGCTTTTCTATTTTCAAAGTGTATTATTTTATTTTTGAACCTCAATTTTTAACAGCAATTACTATTTTTCAACACACAAAAATGTATTTAAATTTATATACATTTGATTCATGTGTTGAAAATCAATTGAGCTCCGCTCTGTCATAACCTTGGTTTTTGCATGGAGCCTCCGAAGGTTGAACAGTTTGCCATCTGTGCGGTACCTCAGGTTAACACCAACACCCTCGTCTCTGAAGGCCTCTGTCAGCCTCCAATAATCATGCCCACTATTAACTTTTCTGCATATACTTTAAACCTTATCTGCCTAAAGTGTCTAAACTAATTATGACAGTAAGGACAGGCGAATCTAGAGATTAGTCCACAACAACAACACAAAAAATTATTAGAAAAAGTGCATCCACCCGTTAACAAACGTTGCAAAGTCTTTAAATGGTAATTTGATGTAACAGTATTAAATTGCCAAATTTCTAAAATATTAATAAGCTTCAGGAGATTGTTGTTCGTCCGTCGATTCGACGAAGACCACTCTAGTCATCCGAGGGTTGCTGGGACTGGCTTTGTTTGTGCGTGCGCAGATGGCTGATGAGGCCGATCCTTGCACGGAAGGTTCGGGAACAGAAGGGACAAGGGACAAGTGGGACATCTCCAGGAGGGTTGACAGCACGGGCCTTTCGGGCTTGCCTCTTCTTTTCTGCGGAGGTGATCCTGTTTGCCTCGCATGACTTGGCACCTTCGTGGATTGAAGAACGCCAGGTGGAACGGTCCATTGTAGCAAGTTCCCACGTGTCTGGGTTGATGGCAAACGCTTTCAGTGAGACTTTCAGTGTGTTTTTGTAGCGTTTCTTTTGCCCACCGTGGGACCGCTGGCCATGCTGGAGCTCGCCATAGAAGGGTCTCTTTGGCAGTCTCTCGTCTGGCATTCGGACCACGTGCCCTGCCCAACGAAGCTGGGACTGCATCAGGAGTGTGAATATTCTGGGGAGACCTGCATTGGTCAGTACCACTGTGTCTGGTATTTTATCCTGCCACTTTATGCCGAGGATCTTCCTGAGGCTTGTTGAATGAAAGGTGTTAAGCTTCCTAGCATGGCGCTGATACACAGTCCATGTTTCACACGCATATAGCAGTGTGGGGAGCACCACCGCCCTGTACACTTTCAGCTTGGTCTGGATGTTAATGTCTCTTCTGTTCCAGACATTTGGGTACAACCTGCCAAAAGTGGAGCTGGCTCTGGCAATTCTGACTCTTCGTCATCGATGGTGACATTTTGCGACAGTGTGCTGCCCAGGTATGAGAACCGTTACACTGTGTTGAGTCTCTGGCCGTTGACAGTGATGTTGGGCTCAACGTAGGGCCATCCAGGCGCAGGCTGATGGAGGACTTCAGTCTTCTTGGTGTTGATCGTCAGACCAAAGTTTGTGCAGGCGCTGGAGAACAGGTTAACGCTGCGTTGCTTGTCGGCTTCTGAGACAGCATTGAGGGCACAGTCATGAGCAAACAGGAGGTCTCTGATGATGTCTGTCATAACCTTAGTTTTTGCATGGAGCCTCCGAAGGTTGAACAGTTTGCCATCTGTGCGGTACCTCAGGTTAACACCAACACCCTCGTCTCTGAAGGCCTCTGTCAGCATGGCGGAAAACATGAGGCTAAATAGTGTTTGTGCCAGGATGCAGCCCTGCTTGACCCCGTTTGTGATTGTGAAAGGATCAGAAAACTCTCCGCTGTCCTGGACTCTGGCCTGCATGCCCTCGTGGATTGTCTCACCAAGACGATGAATTTCCTTGGGCAACCGTACTTGGCCATTATCTTCCACAGACCCTCTCTGCCAACGGTGTCAAAAGCCTTGGTCAGGTCAACATAGGTGGAGAACAGATTGAAGTTCTGCTCCCGACATTTCTCTTGCAGCTGCCTGGCAGCGAACACCATGTCGATGGTCCCTCGCTCTTTTCGGAATCCACACTGACTCCCAGGCAGGAGTCTTTGGTCAAGGTGGACCGTGAGGCGGTTGAGCAGGATTCTGGCAAGGATCTTTCCTGTGATAGTTAGCAGGGATATGCCTCTGTGGTTGTCACACGCCTGTCTACTTCATTTTTGCTTGTAAAGATGTATGATGGAGGCATCTTTGAAGTCCTGCAGGATCGTCTCTTGCTGCCACATCAAGAGAAATAGATGATGGAGCCTTTCAGTCAGGGCTGTTCCTCCCTCCTTGTAGACCTCAGAACCAGATGCTTTGCCACTGGAGAGAAGATAAATTGCTGTCTGGGTCTCGAGCAAGGTTGGGGGGTCATCCAGTGCTTTGTTTGTGGGCACTTGGGGAAGACGATCGATGGCTTCTTCGTTGATTGTCGAAGGGCGATTTAGGACGCTTTCAAAATGTTCGGCCCACCTCTTCAAGATCTTCTCTTTGTCTGTGATGAGAGTGTTACCGTCTGCGCTGAGGAGGGGGTTTGATCCTGAGGGCGTGGGGCTATACACTTCTTTCAAAGCGTTGTAGAAGTTTTTATAGTCACGCTTGTTTGCATAGCCTTGGATCTCCTCGGCTTTGTTGCTGAGCCAATCGTCCTGCCTCTGACGGAGCTTTTGCTGTACAGTCCTGCGTATGTTGTTGAGTGCGACTCTCCTTGCCGTGGACCTGGGATTATTGAGGTAAGCTTGGTGTAGGAGGTGTTTCTCATCCAATAACTGCTTGATGTCTTCGCAGTTCTCATCGAACCAGTCCTTATGTTTCCTGGTCTAGTCCCCAGAGTCTCTGAAGCTGTGGTGTAAATCAGCTCTCTAAGTGACGCCCAGTCTGCCTCCACGTTCTGGTTGCCTGGAGAGGTGGATTTCAAGCGCTCTTCCAGAGCATCCACCAAGGACTGCTTGCAGCTGGCGGTCATTAGTTTGGCAACATTTAGCCACTTGGGGGCCTTCTTCCCTTGCGGGCGCCGTCTCGGCTGAATGCGGATGTTGAGCTTGGTGATGATGAGGCGGTGGTCTGTCCAGCATTCAGCAGATAATAAACAGAATGAGGATGAATACAACAAAGCATCATAACTGCAAGTGAATCTTGCAATTAAAGTAAGAAAGCTTTTTTTTAAAACATCAAAATGTTCATTACAATAACTAATATTGCAATACTAGATTGTAATTGGGCGCCGTGGCGCCTACGGCGCCCACTTTTAAAAAAAGTCTAAATAACGTGTCCTTGTTTAATAAATACGAAGTATTACTTTCTGAAATGTGCACAAAGTATTTTTATAATAGGGTATGTAGGGCGCCTACGGCGCTCACTTTTTTTGGGTCAAAAGCCCAAGTAACTTATCCTTGTTTGATAAATAAGAAATATTAAACTTCCTGAAATGTACACTAAGTATTTTATAATTAACAATCCTAAAATCCTCTTTTTACATCGTTCCCTTTTCCAACATTAAAATATAAGCTAAAACAATGACGTCATATAATATTTTATTTACAGCTCGTCTTTAATTTAAAGTTTAATTTATAATTATTTTGCACAGCTTTTTATGCAGATTCACTTTGCTGTGTGAAAACTGAAGCCGGAAATTCTGACTGGTTCCCAGTCGAAACAGGTGTGAAGCAAGGATGTGTCATGTCCCAATGTTATTTGGAATAGCAATTGATTGGGTCATGCGAAAATGCACGGATGCCGGATTAGGCATCAAATGGACCGAAAACAATACTTTGGAAGACCTTGACTTTGCAGATGACCTGGCTCTTATAAGCTCAACGCATCTGAACACCCAAGAAAAAACGGATCGTCTCCAGCACTTTTCAAATCAAATTGGTCTTCAAATCAACACAACCAAAACACAATGCCAACCACAGTAGCCACTACTGAAAGGAGTTTCAGCAAACTAAAAATTATCAAAAATTACTTGAGATCGACTTCAGGTCAACAATGCACATCATCTCTAGCTCTTCTTTCCATCGAAAGTGAACTTACCAGTCAAATAAACTTCGATGAAATAATCACTAATTTTGCAAACATTAAAGCAAGAAAGGTTAAGCTTTGAACCTTTGATATAGGACATAGGAGTGGATCGGTGGAGTGTTACTTAACTTTACTTTTAATTGTGAGTTTCTATCGTTATGTATGAGATGAGTATGACACATTGATATAATAGTTTTTATTTATAATACATGATACTTCAAGTTTTGATGTATTCTTTATTAACGCAACAATATCCCGTTTTATCCACCAATTTATTTGGTATTATTTAGTAAATAATAAACTGCAAATTAATATTTTTCCTGTCTTATGCAATTTTTATATTTGCGTTATATGACTGTCACTGTCAGACTACGTAATTATTGTCATAAATAAAATAAGAGAAATTCAAATATTTTTTCTAACAAATGAAAAAATCGCAAAGCTGAAATTTGTGAATTTATCAAGGGCGCCAAAATGAATTAGCCAAGGGCGCCAAAAACCTAGTTACGCCTCTGCTAGCTACGGTTATCCAATGGTTGGTGTCATGCAATATTTGTACTGGGTTTGCATCTACCGCTCGAAAATCATCAACTGTTTGTCGTAACGATGTTGTTTGAAAATTGCAACTGTTATTCATGTGGATGGCAACGACGACATCCACATCAGATCATGTTGCATTTATTGTCGCTGTCAGTTAATTTCTTCACACCTTCACCAAGCACTTCATGAATAACACAGTGTCCAACAAAACGAGGTTCCAATCTAGCACTTATGCGCGTGACTTTCCTTGTATTGCATTTTAGCACTTTATCACTCATGCAGACTTTGTATGATATTCTTTGCTTCATTTTTGCCTGACAACTGTCTGCATCTTTTTGAGGCCCCTATCCTATTAAATCGTGCACGCTTCCGGATCTGTATATGTCGTCAACTTTTTTAAAACGCTCGTAAAAGCGTTTTCTGACTTGCTAGAGTGCTGAAATTTTCACCTAAGGTTCGGCTTGTGGGGAGGATTAAGCTATTAAAGTTTTAGCCGACTTAACTGGGGTCAATCCATCAGTTTTGACCAATTTCTGACTTAAGCTTATAGACCAATCTAATTAAATTATTTTAATAATAATTGAACGAATTATTTGGCGAACATTTCAGCTCAAGCGCCACCCGACGGCTCAGCCCGGGCTTAACTCATTACCAGAATAAATAAAGGTAAAAAAAAATGATTTTTAAAAACCACGTTTTTATAAGTGGACTAAAAAGAAGAAAATAATTTAAAACTTATTAGTTCAAGTACTTCGATTTAATATGACTAAAAACGTGGGGCGGGCGCTTGTGAGGTTTAACATATGCGGTTCACCCATTCTCTCACTTATAGATCTCTCTTTTGCCTTCTAAATTAGAAATCTTTAATTTTTATACCAAATTTCGTTTTAGATGAACTTGGCTAACAGGACATTTAACAGGACTTCAAGTCAACAAAAGTGTGATCAAATCAACAGTACCACCCCATGACGATGTCTAAGCAGAAATAAAATGGCAAACAATTTACCATAAACACAAATTTTCAATTTACAGATCATCGTCGGCTTGATTTTCGATGTCGAGGAACAAGAAGGAAAAATGTAGAGATAATGCAATTTATCGTTTAAAATTATAAATACTTCAAAAATTGTTTCGGAATCTTTATGAAATTGAAAAAATATTATGATAAAAATTTTAATGTTAAAGAGTTAAAATTTTCATGAATGAAATTAAGTTTTACAAATCTTTTGTTAACGCGTAAAAGTAGAAAATAATATGAACAAAAAAACTGTTTTAAAAAGGTGAGGCCCAGCTGCAGTGAGGAATGTAGAAGTAATCACACAGGGGGACTCAGAACCAGTGGCGTAAATAGAACTTTTGACGCCCGGGGCGGTCTCCAATTTGCCGCCCTTTTTAGGGGCCGTCCATAAATGACGTCACGCACCTGGGGGGGGGGTGGGGGAGTCACATACGTTTGTGATGATGTGTAACGAGGGGGGGTGTTTCAGAAATGTGACGTCACGTCAAAACGCGCAACTTAAAAAATAAATTTCCACTTAAATATTTGATTACTTACACTTTATTTAATGGCGTTTATGTAAAACGCATGTTACGATATTAGAATGCAGCGTTACACTAAAGCCATACTTAAATGGCAAAAATTTAATTTAAAACATGCTCATTTTCAAACAGAAAATACAGCTTTTATTGGGGGGGGGGTCAAAACTTTGTGACGTCTTATTGAAGAAGGGGTCTAAGTTTTTGTGACGACGTGTGAAGAGGGTGAAGGTACGAAATATCAGCCACATTAGCGTGCTTCATTTATGGACGGCCACTTAGTCGATTATATTATGGTTTTTAAAAACTAATAAACATGAATAAATAATTGCAATTGAAACGAAGTAAAGGTGAGGAACATGTTTACCATTGCATGCCATATTTATGTAAGCAGTAATAAAAGAGGCCGCATAAGATTATATACCTATAAATACACATTTATAAAAATACAAGATATTTTTTTAAAGGCCACAAAAAAGTTACTGAGGTCGCAGGTACCCCCCCCCCAATGAGACAAAACATATTCCAAATTTACACCCAACAAAAAAACATTACCAAATACTATTCTTTTATTTTTTATTTATAAATAAATGATTTTTTTTACAAACAAAGAAATTGTATACATTAGCAGTGGCGTAACAACGGCTTGGCATTGGGGAAGTTGCCAAGGGCGCCGGCCTGCGCCAGTTCAAAAGGGCGCCGCTAAATCTCAAATTTTTAAATTTTTATTTAAATAAAAGGCGCCAAAAATAAATAAGGCAAGGGCGTCAAAAACCCAGTTACGCCTCTGTACATTAGTATGTAAACATATTTATACATTTACTTTCCTAACTTTCATAAAGAAAAATAGTGTATTGTGCGATCAAAATTAAAATTATTTGTAATATCTTGTTCTATAGACAGTATTTCAAGATTTTGATGTCTTTAATCGCTCATTCTGGAACAAAGATATTTTTTCATCAACTTCAGTTTGGAGCAGCTCCTTTCAAAACTAGCGACACTGATAGCAATAGTTGAAAAAATTCATAGCAAAATTACAAGGTTGGGACAGAATTTTCCAATCTATACTGCTGAATAAATTTTAACAAATCAAGGGTGCCTTCCCCCCGTGTTTCTAACATAATGCCTCTTCTTGTAGTGTAGGTACAGCCATAAAAAACTGGATCCTTTTTCTTTCCATATTGAACTGTCAATGTCATAAAGTAATTTATTTAATGTTCAAATGCTTCATTTAGTAGGTTACATTTTTAATTTTTGGTTTCGACACGGTACTGTTTTGTGACTCGAGATCAGCCCTCGAAGTCCTGGCTAGTGAGAAGCGTAGTACCCACTTGGTTGACGCCATCTTGGAAGACGTGGGTAGACTCGAAAGACTTGGAGGTAAGGTAACCGTGCAGTGGATCCCGAGCCACGTGAATGTTAATGGCAATGAAAAGGCAGACTCCCTGGCCAAAGCAGGTGCAGCACTGCCCCAACCAGAGGCCCCAGTCACTTATCTTGGGGCTAAAACCTGGCTAAAGGACCACTTCCGGAGTAAGTGGTACCAGGAGTGGGCTGACAACACGACAGCCAGAGGGGTATTCGCTAACATGCCCAGGCCAAGCCGTTCAGACCAGTGGTGGAACCTGAGTCGCAAACACCAGAGTTTGGTGACTCAGATGAGAACAGAACATTGCCCAACCAACTCTTACTTTCACAGGCTAGACCACAACAGGGACTCGAACTGCCGTCATTGCAGCCAAGCCCCTGAGACAGTCGTACACCTGGTGACGTCTTGCCCGGCGCTTGATATAGCCGGGGGGGGGTGAGGGAGGCGGAAGAGTCCCATGTAAAGACAATGTTGTATGGCAATGCTCAGCAGATGGAGCAGATTGCCCAGGTACTAGCCAAGGCCTTAAGAGATTAGTCTCAGGCCTACAGAATATGTGTTTAGTTTAGTAGGTTACATGGTATTATATACGAATATTGTTTCTTGCAAGGACATGCAACTCATCAAAGCGTTATTTTATTTTATTTTATAATTCCATCCATGGATAAAAAACATTTCTCGTCGTACTTCTTGTTCTAAAGATAGAACCACGTCTTCTGAATTTTCCTTACTCATATTTGTTCTCCTTCTAACTAGGCGTTCAGTTGATATCTCCATCTCTTCACAAATTGTTTGGCTGATAACACATTTTGTATTAGCAAATCTCTTTGTTCCATGCAATGGCTTTGCATTAATTTTTTAAAAATGACGTGTTCCCATAAATTGAGATAACATAGAAGAGAAAAAGATTGCATTGAATTGAGTAAAATTCCAGCATCTGATCTCGTTTTCCTAGTTACTTCTTCAGATGACAATTTTTCCAAGACGCTTGAAAGTTTAAAGTATGTCTTTTTCGAAATTATTATGCCTATGTGGTGTTTATTAACGGAGAAATTTGAATATTTACATATCTTGTCATAAATCTAATAATTTTCCATAAAATAGACGAATTCAAATTATTTACACATTACTATTACTTTAATTGGATAGGCGTAACATGCTTAATGAATAACAGTATTTTAATGAAAAACACAAATTATTTGTGCTACTTTAATGCAATAAAAACAAAATAAATTTAATTTTTAATAACTTACCTTACAATAATTTACTGAAAACTGAAACAGTAATATAAATTACTACTTGCAAGTTAAACACAATATTTGAACCACCATGCCTTGTAGGTACTTGTTCGCGCATCATTCTGCGAATGTCGAAATTCCACGTAAAAACTGTCGTGGCGATATTAATAGCACACATTATTCGGCCCAGCGGTGATGTGTTTTTTGGGTAGTTTTCTTATAAAAGCGTCATCTGTGACTTATACCGCTTAGTTTTTCCAAACAAATGGATACTTTTTTTGAGCGATTAAAAATTTTTGAACGGTTTTGCGTTAGTTATAATATCCACTATGTAATCAAACAAATGTTGTGCGAATCCGTTAATTAAGACTCGAAATTACGATTATTTTTGTTTCACCTTGGTTTTCCCCCTTTCAAAAGAAAAAGGGCGGTTGTCGGAAATGGTTGTACTTTTCAAATGCCCACAAATGCCGCCCCTAAATGAGTGCCGCCCGGGGAGGACCGCCCCCACCGCCCCCCCTAGCTACGCCACTGCTCAGAACTCTAAGTTTTATTGATATTTATTGTGATCGATTGTGGGATTTAATGTGAGATATAAAATTTGATCAACTAACACAAAAGTTCTGTGATTACTTAGTTGGTGACTAAAAAAAAATGCTGCTTTTTCATGCGAGATTCTACATTCCTCACTGCAGCTGGGCCTCATCTTTTTTAAAAAGCTTTTTTGTTCATTTTATCACATTTGCCTTTGTGATATAGTGTTCCGTTCGTCACTAAAACAAAATGCAGCATTTTCACGCAGTCTACTTTTTGGAACTTTCTGTATATAATTTCGGAAACTTCTTATTTTCACTATAATCCACGATTTCAGCAACTATACACGGATCCATGATAAAATCAATAGAATATTTAAATGAATGAGTACATGTAATGCTCACTTCTCCTTTTACTCTTGACTGGCCAATCTCTTCTCTCTAACTATCTAATTCTGTAATGAAATTCCCATACAAATCATCACCTTATATTGCAATCTACTCATACATTAGCTAGTCTCGTACCCGTCGAGCAAATGATGCTTTGCGTTTTCCTGGCACATTCCATCTATAAAAAAAGCCCACATCTGAGCTGCCCCTTTCGTCTGGTGGACTCTTAACATTCCGTAAGGTCAATGACTTTTTGCCTAAATAATTCAGTGGCACACCTAAAAACGAATATCAAACTTACTAAGCGCGTCACCTCAACCCAGTTCTCCACAGTACTTTGATCTGGGCTATACAATGACTTTAACGTATCGGGTGACACCAACCTTAGCGACAACACTGAATGTTTAAATGTGTGACCTGTGTTTATTTAATTTTTTTAAATAAAAGGGGGGGGGGTTAGTTTAAGTTTTGACAAAGTTGGGTTCGAGACGGTATACTGATTTTTTTATTTATTTTTTTTGAACATTTACTGTTGTTTGTTTTTTTAAATAACTCTTGGCAATTTGCGACCTCTAAATACATAATTAAATGACGAAAAAAATAATTTGAAATATGCTATTTTTTATTATAAAATACGGCTTGGGGGGGGGTGGAATCAAAGCTTTCTGACGTCATATTGGAGGGTGGTCTAAGTTTTTGTGACGAGGGAGAAGGGGATGAAAATCGGCCAAAATCGCGTGACGTCATTTATGGATAACCCCTTACCTGGGGAGACTTTATTTTAGGGGAGACTTTATTTTGTGACAGGCGGTGGCCCCGGGGGGGGGGCTATTTACTATTAAATCAACCAAAAGATTTAAACAAAAAATTCAAAATAATAACAATAATACTAATAATAAAAGGTAGCCGCGAAAAGGAAGGGAAAGAAAGGAGTTAGCGTTCAGAGTGCTGGCCAACGACATGTTCATTTGTGTTTAACTTACCTAATTTCAGGTTCTGTCCCATTATTCCAGATACGGTCGTACTTTACTTCACCTGTTTCTTTTAACCTTAACCTTATCTCTGTTCATCACCACACTCCCCCCCCCCTTGTTATGAATATATTGAAAATAATGAATGTGTTTACATGAAGACGTTCCTACGGGTTTAACTATATGCTATGCTATAAAGAAGATATAATTTAAGAATATACAAATGTTACAGGCTTTCACGATTATGACACCTAAGTTTAGGGCCTCAAACAGTCTGAACCCGGATTAAGGTCGGCGTTCTATTTATAAGGTGAAACAAGTGGCGTATGCTTATTTTTTATAGAGAAAACAAAACTGTTTTTAAAAATAGAGGATTTTGGGGGGGAAAAAATATTCAGAAATAAACTCACTAAGTTTCGTAGACATGTTCCTGGATATCAATAAAACAATTTGTTGTAAAGTTTGAGAACCTCTACTCTACTGCGTATCGATGTTACCTTCTTTTTTTCCATAGGGTCACGCAGTCAGTAGGGGGCCGACCAAAAAGTACGCCACGCTACAGAGGGGGGGAGGGGGTGTAAGAAAGTGTGACACTTTGTGACAGGGGGGGAGGGGGGGTCCAGTAGGGTTGCCAGATGTTATAGTTATTATAGTTATTTGTCCAGTGGAAAAATGGAAGCAATACCGGACATTTTACATTTAATATTGTGCCATCGACAAAATTCGACACTAGTGCCCGGTATTTTTTAGACAGCCACCTGGCAACCCTAGGGTCCAGCCATGTGTGACGTCACGGTGTTTTACATTAAATTTTAAATTATTTTGTTAATAAAAAACAACATTTTTGTTAGAAAGTGTGACGTACTTTAGGAGGGGGGGGCGAGATTTGTGACAGTTTGTGACAGGGGGGAGGGGGGAGTTAAAATGGTCCAAAATAGCGTGACGTACTTTATGGACGGCCCCTAGACTCTTTATCATTTTCAAGAACGATCCTGTCATGACAACGCATCTTCACGCGCAGGTCACAGGCGTCATAAACACCCACCACCCCTCGCCAACCCTCGTTTGTAAGCATCACTGTCGTGACCTAATTATCTGCTCTTTTAATAGCGTCATGCTCGCTTTTCTTCACCTTGAAATTATAATGGAGATTAGCATAATGAAATAGCGCTATTTCTGGCTAAACTTCATATTTTTTAAGTAACAAAACATCTAAAAGTGTAACTTGTGTATATGTTCTTCTGTCGGATTTGTTCCCGAGGTAGTGATTCTCAACCAGGTTAGCGACGCACAAATGTCCAGATTTCCGAGAAAATGAGCTACTCGTAATAAAGAATGTGCCAACAAGGAAAGAGACTACCATCAGATTTTGTACAAAACTTAAAATAAAAAATGCTTAAAATTGCAAAGAACAAGAAATAAAAATGATATAGCAAATCCTCAGATGCAAACAAATAACTGAGAGGACATCGGGGTTTTACTATCATGGGTTTTGAGGATTGTTGCAGAAAATGTATGTGAGCAAAAATTCAAAATATACTAAACTTGTATTCCTTTCACACGTGCGTCAGTGCGCATGCGTATTGCCAGCTGACAAGCTGCAAGCAAGTCAAGGCAACCGGTAACACACGCGCGCATAAGGACATTTTGAAAATTAACTAAAAATAATATTTTAAACTCAGCCGTTTTATGTTTACTATATATTTACTAGGACTATCGTTATTGTTAAATTAGATAAAGGGGCCGTCCATAAAGTACGTCACACTCAGAGGGGGTGAGGGGGTCTAAGAAAGTGTGACACTTTGTGAAAGGGGGTTAGGGGGGGTCAGGCCATGTGTGATGTCACACATTTATTATTTTTAGTATTTTAAAAAAAAATTATTTATATTTTTCAGTATAATTTAAATAGCTTTAAAAATAATTTTCAAAAATTTTGTGAAACATTAGATATAGTTTTATGTCAAAATAGCATTGAAATGCGTATCTCATGAATGTGTTGTTCATAAATCTGAATTGGATACAGCAGGACTGATATCGAAGGATCAGGAATGGTTTGACAATCATCTTCGCACCCGCCAATATTTCACTCAAATTGTTATTAAATATCAGGACATGAAATGTTGCGACAAATCACGAAGCTCATATTTTAACGTTTTACCTTCAAGATTCTTCCCTCCTCCAATCCCAATCAACCAAACAAATGATGGACTCAAAGCTTAAGAAAAAGCAGATGCAGATTCTCATAAATTTCCTTCCTTGTTTGTAGCACAAACTCTCAAATTTGATGAAATTATGCCAAGATCAACAGGAGCTTTCAAAGTACAACCATATGATTACCAAAATTACCAGCTTATTTGATCGACTTTGCAAAGTATGTCACTCATATTTTGCCTCACAAACAATGTTGAAGAAACATACAGGACAACACAGAGCTCGGGCTCAGGAGAATGTGCCCACCCAAACTGTTCAAGAATCAACTCAGATAAAACGCATCCGTCCTTTGAGAATCACTTCTAGAAGTGAAAGAGAACCCATGGCAGTTATTGCCAGAGGAGAAAATGCACATACAGAGGCTGTTGAGTGGCTAGATGAGGACGAGTTGATCTGTCTGCAATTATCCTATGGATGAACACAGAGGATGCCCAGTGAATATTTTTGAATGAAATATAATTCATAGGACCATAATAAACAGATTAAATATAGCACAAGAGTTGGTCACATAATTTGTCAATCTAATCTTATTTTTTTAGTCAAAATGTTTTCTTTCCTTTTTATTATGTAATTTTAAAAATCCGGCTTCGGCTCCGGCAGGATTTCACTTCATAAATCCGGCTGGCAGGTAGATCCCTAACTTATATATATATATATATATATATATATATATATATATATATATATATATATATATATATATATATATATATATATATATATATATATATATATATATTCATAATCATAATTGCCCCGGAAAAACCGGAATCCGGCCATTTTAACAAATCTGATTCCGACTCCAGCCGGATTTCACTTCATAAATCCAGCCCATTTCAGCTCCAGCCGGATTTCAAAATTTTGAATCCGGTACATCTCTACTTTTAAGTGGAAATTTTATATTTTAATACAATTTAATAGTGAAGTGTATTTTAAGTATTAAATTAAATATTTTAATTAGGTGTTAATTAATTTTTTTGGAAAGTGTGACGCACTTTAAGGGGGGGGGGTCTCGAGATTTGTGACAGTTTTTGATAGGGGGAGGGGAATCAAAAATGGTCACAAATAGCGTGATGTACCTTATGGACGGCCCCACACTTACTTCTTTTCTTGGAAGATCAATGTGTGTTGCAGTTAATTTCAAGTTCCCTTTTATTACAACGTGAAAGTGAAAAGATATCTTCGAGGAATAATTTCACGTTTAAATTAAAGAAAATAATTACTTGTATAAGTTACTATATCTTTAAATATGACTTTTTTTATTGGTAAAATCTTAGTCTAAAGCAATTCTTTAAGGCAGAATGTAAAGCAGTTGTCATAAACTAAGCTTTGTAGCGTTGGGCCAGCTCAGTGGGAACATGAGAATCATCGTAAAAGTCGTTTAACACCCGTCCCCAGCCCCAGCTACTTATACGAAGGAATGGGTCACACAAAATAAATTTTGGGCTTCCCTTTTAAACATTGTTTGTTACATTTAATGGTCTGCAACAGGACTTGTCCTGGTGACATGTCATCGGTGATGAAAAAAATAAACTAAGAAAAACTCAAAATTTAAATAAAATTTTATCCCATGAAAGTGCAAAAATATCTCCCACCTTCCCGTTTAAGTTAATTAACGGTCATTGTGACCAGCGACTGAGTTTTCTTAATCGTGTGTGGATGAGAAATAGGTTAAATATTCAAATCATCCTATCCGCTTCTCACAATAGAATAAGAAGACAACCTCTTATCATAATAGAATAAGAAAATATATTCAAAGTTATAGTTTCTTTTTTACAATAATACTTTCGGTTCCCCCATGTGCCGTAAGGATTTCAGGGTTACGCGTAAGGGCAGTATGGAACACTAACGTTAAATTTACCTGTTGTTTGGGAATTGGGGGGGGGGAAGAAATAGAGAACTCTGAATTAGAATTTATCAATGTGCATTGTGGCTCAAAGATTATAAATAAATATATATATAAAATTTCACCTTTAACGTTGTAACATTTATATCATGGGTCCCAATTTTCCTGTTTGAAGTGCTTTCTTGCAGGAATGATAGATTCCATAAATTTACGAAAAGCACTTTAAAATTTTACATAAAATGTCTAAATGATTTTAACATTGCCCTTAAAATTCCTTATAAAGTTTACTTTGTTCGTTTAAAAAAAATATATAGCAATGTGTTATTAGTCTTTGTTGTTGGAAATGTGAAATAAAAATATTAAAGAAATATTTTAATATTAGAACTTATGAATTTTTTAGCTTATGTTTGAAAGTTGTCAATTAACATACTACTGAAAAATGCAGCCACAAGAAAAAAGTGCTCAACAAATTTGAGTCGTTTTAATTTCATAAAGATTTTTTAACTAATTTAAAAAATTAATTTTATCATGAACTAGGGGTTGTAGGGGGCCTACGGCGCCCAATTTTTTCAAAAGCCCAAGTAAATTATCCTTGTTTGATAAATATGAAATATTAAACTTCCTGAAATGTACACTAGGTCTTTTATAATAACTTTTGTTTTGGGTAATTGACGTCATATAATATTTTACGGCGAGAAACACCACACGCTCTGTTAAACTCGAAACCAAAATGATTATGATTTTACGTCTATATTTTAAATTTAAAATTAAAATACCCCGTAAAAACAAGTTTTTGACTATAAATCCTTTATGTATGAGACATATCTAAAAGAATGTTCATTATAATACGCAGCGCAAGACCATCCAAAAATACAAATTTGTAGTTGTGTCGTAAAACATGGTTTAAAAATCGATCCAAAGTTTTGGCGACCGACAAGCAAGCAATCAATGGTTCAAACAGACACCACGAGTTAATATAAAGGATTTTTTTAAAAAGTTTCTTTTTTAAATGCTATGGACTGTTGCACTATGTCCCTCAGCGTTACGGAGACAGACAGGGACTTGGGCTTTTATATTGTTAACAAGCTGACCCGCGGCGTAGCATACGCCGCTAATGATTTAGTGACGGGTGAAGACTTCCTGTGACACAGTTGTCAAAATGGGGTGGGTTTGGGCAAACAACTGTGAGTGAATGAAAAGAAGGAACTCTGGAGAGACCCGCGGTGTAGCATACGCCGCAGACTTGCTCATCATAGACAGTGCAAAGAACGGTTGGGGGGGGGGAGAGTACAGACACAAAAACTAACACTAAGTAAATAAAAAATAGCGAGTAAACGTAAAGACATGCACACTGAGGTTGTTGTTACCCGCCTCCCGTTTATTAACCGACGTTCACTCGCGTTGTTTTGATTTCTTCGTGCTGTAGTTTGTGTCCGTTCTTTCTCCACTTTCTTTGCACTCTCCATGAGCAAGTCTGCGGCGTATGCTAGGCCACGGG